>WEIV01016082.1:14035-77573 GCA_013390005.1 Calyptomena viridis | reverse complement strand
CAGAGTAGCACAGAATGTTTTTAAACTAAAAGTGATTTTAAGCCAGCACAGAAAAACAACTTTAACTCATTTTACGTAGCTTATGTATTAGAAATCATTTTGTCTAAAAGTTTCACGTGAACATAGAAAGTCAAACATCACTAAAACTACTGACTCTGCAGCAGCATACTAAGGATAAGAGAAAATGGCAACACTCTACCAGAGTTGCCAATTATCAATGGAGCTTTTATTCTGAATTCATTTCTCTTCCCCTCTGATAGGATGCCAAGGAATTAAAGCTTCAGTGGTACATTTTTTATAGTGACATGACATGGCTGAAGCTTTTTATGATGGAAAACAAACAGGAAAAAAACAAACAAAAAACAAACAAAAACAATCAACCAAAAAAATCCAACAACAACAAAACACCCAACCCATCCCTTTCTTTCTCACTCAAAAGTCAAATAATATAAAAACCCCAATGAAATTCTGTGGAAAACGCTTAGCAATCAGTGAAACAGTATCACGGAAGAAATGGGAAACAGAAGTAAAAACTGAAAGACATTTGCGTATCTGGAACTCTCCTGCAGCTCCTGCTAGCCCCCACTTTCATCCCCTCTTCCTACCAGCCCTGTGAATTGGCAGCTGTTTCTCACCAATCAGTAGCTTTAGTTCAGCTAAAGACTTGCACCTCTCAAAAGCTTGAGACAGATTTCCTTTTGACCTTGTTTCCTGAAAAGCCCTGGAAGGAGGTGGCAATGCTTCATCTCTGCCAGTGGTACCTGGGGTTACCACTCGCCTGTTACAACACAGAAAGCCAACAGCTCTCTCTGCAGACCTAGTGACACTCCTGGCAGTGCCAAATAGTGTGCATCCATCAAAAATAACGGAAATATGAGTATTTACAGAGGGACATGCAATTCTGAAAATACCAACCCCATGGGGATTCCCCTCGTGCCACCCTGGCTGCGCTGGATTCACCCCAAGTGGAAAGTCCTGCTTCATGTTGCATCTGGAGGCACAGAAAGGAAATGTTTTCTGTGGGAAGGGTAGCGGAGCTCTAGGGAGAAGACAGACCACACGGCAAAGACCATCTGGTTGTCTGCTCTAACCAAAACGATGATCAGAATTCCTTCTTCAGCTGCTCTTCCCCTTTGTCCTTCTGTACAACCACACACACATGCCTGCTCACTCTGGCACTTATGACGACACTCAGGGTTAGCTGAATTACTCAGCAGGGTAATTCAGCTCATTGGGTTAGTTTTTGGCCAGGATTGTAAAACAAGAGGAGTAGGGGACTGTCGCCCTTGGCTCTGTCATTTGTTTAGTTTTCCTTTTAACCCCTGTTTTTCCCAGCATACATAGCATTAGGACCCATTTATAAAACAGTCCTAACAACAGTGACCAGAGAAATACCTACCAGTCAGGCATGAAGTTCAGAGAGTGTTTTTATCCATCAGCACGTTTATAGGGAAAGGTGTGGATGTCCAGAAGCGCACACAGTGTTCTGAACTTAAGACAACTGAAAGTATACATCAAACAAGCAGTTTTCAAATGCTATTTTATGCTTTATCACTTCCCTGCAGCCCCAAGATCTGTACCTTAGATGGGAAAGCATGATCCCTCATGCTGAAAGGCTGCTGCTTAAAGTACTTAAGTCATCCTGTTGGATACAGACGACTACCTGCTATTCTCTGGTGAGATGGCAAGAGGTGTTGGTTACAGTGCCAACAGTAACAAGTGCAGGGATCCCTTGACTGTGAATCTGATGCAGTATTGGATAGGACTGTGAATCAAGACTTCCTCCAAAATGCAACTCAAGATTTTAATTGCTTGCCATTGTAAAAGAGTTAATAATTTTACCATTTTACACACTTAAAAGACCAACCAAAAAATAATAGAACCATCTCTTGAAACTCACCATAGAAGTGCAGCCAGGGATCTTGTACAAAGGAGAAAGGAAGATATATTATTTGACTCAAAAACACAAAAAAGTTTGACAGATGTGCATATATATTCAGTTAAAGGTACCTTGCTCATTAGCACGCTTCTAATTTTTTTTATTTCCTTGAACACATATTTGTTCATGCACATGAACAAATGGTGGTCTTTGGGTGATCACTCTCAGCTCATTTATAATCTGTACAGTTTCAGACTGTTAAAAATCAACCCAGACACGTAAGAAATCTTTTTCCTTTGAATGGGCTTATTCATCATCATCCTTATGAAGAAATCAACTATAACTAATAGTAATATAAGTATTCCTATGAAATATTCATACGTTGAGTGAGTGGAAGAGGGGATAAAAGAAATCATAGAATGGTTTGGTTTAGAAGGGATCTTAAAGATCCAACACCCCTGTTATCAGCAGGGACACCACCTACTAGATGAGGTTACTCACAACTCCATCTAACCTGTGTTTGAACACTTCCAGGGATGGGGCATCCACAGCTTCTCTGGACAACCTGTTCCTTACCACTCTCATAGTAAAGAATTTCTTCCTAGTATCTAACCTAAACTCTCTTTCAGTTTGAAGCCATTCCCACTTTGTCCTATCACTACATGACCTTGGAAACAGTTCCTCTTCATCTTTCTTGTAGGCTCCCTTCAGGTATTGAAAGGCTGCAGTAGGTCACCCCAGAGCCTTCTCTTCTCTAGCTTGGACAACCCCAATTCTCTTGAGCCTTTCCTTCTAGGAGCAGTGCTCCATCTCTCTAATAAACTTCGTGTCCCTCCTGCAGACTCAGGAGTCTTTCCTATTCTGAGTGTTCCAGAGCCGCATGCAATATTCCAGGTGGGGAGTCTTCACAACAGCTTTTTACACATAAATTAAAATAAGGATGAGTACAATAGAGACAAATTCATCCATGAAATGGTACTTTAAAATGTTTCTCAGTTTCCTAGGAGCACACTCTTTGTTAGTGAAGACAGGATATATAATGAAAACAGTTTTGTCTGTTAAAATTCTTTCAACAAACACTGAAATGAAATATGTATTTAAAGATATACAATTTTCATTTTATACCAATATTTGCAAAAGGTACTATGAAAAGTAAATGTCCCCTTGGGAGGAAATATTTAATATAATTTGTTAGGTAATGAGCTATCTTAGTTGTAAGGGCCATACAAAAACATTACATATGAATCACTGTACAGCTCAAAATGGAATTTTGTTCCCTAATGACTAAGAATTCAACTCCAGTTCTCTGTCTCTTTTTCAGAGGTGTAGACATAGAAGATCCAGCACACACAACTGGAAATTATTTTAAACAAACACGGGTACTTGAGCAGTTTTTTTAAATACTGAGAAACAAACAGTAGGTCAAATGTTGCCCGTAAAGAAGAAACAGGAAATCTCTTATTTTACAGTATAATCTGAATAATTCATTGAGAATCTTTAAGAAGAAAATTTCACACTGGAATTACAAACTTTTTTAAACCTTTAAAAAAAAATACCCAAGATGAGCTGTTGAAAACTGATTAAAATCAATGCAACTCAATAAAAAGTCATGTGCTTCTACTTTTAAACACAGTTAAAACCATACAAAGCAGCACAAAATCTATTTTTATTGCTGTCTAAACTTGTTCTGGATCAGAAAGTGCAGTGCTTACTCCAAAAAATAATGAAAGCAACTAATAAACCTTACAGAAAACGGTAGAATCAAGCACATGCAAGCAATATGCTGAATAGCTGTTGATTTTCTGTCTGCTGAGTGACTTCAGATCTTGTCACCAGCACAGTCAATAGGATACAAAATCCTATGGAATTTGCTGTATGACGCTGGCCAAGCAAAACAACCATTGGATCCTAGGACACTGGAGATGTCACGTGCTGTCATCACAGATCACGCTGCTGTTCTCACTCTCATGCCAGCAGAAAAGCCTGCTTTTTATATTAAATGCAGACTCTCTCAAATCAGTTTTAATAAAAGATTACTTGTGTGCAACAGTATTTAAATCTCCAGCAATTACTTTGATTAAGTCAAGATGGTCTCTTTCTTCATTCAACTCTTAAGACTGACTACCTAAAGGTTGGATAGAAAGCATATCAAAAGCCATTTTATTCTGCATTTTGTTATGATTCCTCCTTCTAACCTCATCACTTAAGTCATAAATAATGTATTGAGAACTCCAAGAAACTCATTGTCAAAGCTAGACTTGACATACCTGGCATTTTCTGAACACTTACTAAATGAATATATACTTGAAAGCTGATGATGGGCCATGCCCATTTTTCACAGGATTTAAAGAGTTAATGTATTTTGCAGAATCACATGCACAGTATATGCATTTATATGTTTATCTACAGCCTACAATATAGACTGGGGACAACTGTATATAACAATGGCTTTCTGCTAAATCAATCTATATATTTCTGGCCCCAATGTCGAAGCATCTAAACTATTTATTTTCAACAGCACCTTTGACTTTTTTAAGGGACTATGGTTATCATCTGAGTAGTTTACTCATGAAGATTTCTTAAAAAGAATGTTTATTTTGCACAATTTGCAATTCCATTGTAGGGCCACAGACACCGAGGAAGTGAGAACAATAGGTAAATGGATGTTTCTGTTCAATGTCCTGCTTTGTTCCCCTTTGGCAGAAAGAAGTGATTTTTTTTTTTCCCTGGTCATTGCAATTACTGTAAATTGNTTTTTTTTTCCCTGGTCATTGCAATTACTGTGAATTGGAACACAACTCCTCCTAACCTGGCTTTGAGTACTGAACAGGTATAGTTCAGTATAATAAAACATGGGGACCTTTTACCCTTGTTGGGAACTGAAATACAGAAATATGATGTGATACATGGAACAGTTGTTACTAGGGCACAATTTATTGATCACACTCCCCATAATACAAGAGGTTTGTTGCCGGATAAAATAAAGATCTCTCAGTATCCCAGTATCGCAGCAACACACATGCCACTATGTAGGACCTTGATTTTCTCCTAATTGCTATATTGTCTGCACAGAGNCCGTAAAGAAGAAACAGGAAATCTCTTATTTTACAGTATAATCTGAATAATTCATTGAGAATCTTTAAGAAGAAAATTTCACACTGGAATTACAAACTTTTTTAAACCTTTAAAAAAAAATACCCAAGATGAGCTGTTGAAAACTGATTAAAATCAATGCAACTCAATAAAAAGTCATGTGCTTCTACTTTTAAACACAGTTAAAACCATACAAAGCAGCACAAAATCTATTTTTATTGCTGTCTAAACTTGTTCTGGATCAGAAAGTGCAGTGCTTACTCCAAAAAATAATGAAAGCAACTAATAAACCTTACAGAAAACGGTAGAATCAAGCACATGCAAGCAATATGCTGAATAGCTGTTGATTTTCTGTCTGCTGAGTGACTTCAGATCTTGTCACCAGCACAGTCAATAGGATACAAAATCCTATGGAATTTGCTGTATGACGCTGGCCAAGCAAAACAACCATTGGATCCTAGGACACTGGAGATGTCACGTGCTGTCATCACAGATCACGCTGCTGTTCTCACTCTCATGCCAGCAGAAAAGCCTGCTTTTTATATTAAATGCAGACTCTCTCAAATCAGTTTTAATAAAAGATTACTTGTGTGCAACAGTATTTAAATCTCCAGCAATTACTTTGATTAAGTCAAGATGGTCTCTTTCTTCATTCAACTCTTAAGACTGACTACCTAAAGGTTGGATAGAAAGCATATCAAAAGCCATTTTATTCTGCATTTTGTTATGATTCCTCCTTCTAACCTCATCACTTAAGTCATAAATAATGTATTGAGAACTCCAAGAAACTCATTGTCAAAGCTAGACTTGACATACCTGGCATTTTCTGAACACTTACTAAATGAATATATACTTGAAAGCTGATGATGGGCCATGCCCATTTTTCACAGGATTTAAAGAGTTAATGTATTTTGCAGAATCACATGCACAGTATATGCATTTATATGTTTATCTACAGCCTACAATATAGACTGGGGACAACTGTATATAACAATGGCTTTCTGCTAAATCAATCTATATATTTCTGGCCCCAATGTCGAAGCATCTAAACTATTTATTTTCAACAGCACCTTTGACTTTTTTAAGGGACTATGGTTATCATCTGAGTAGTTTACTCATGAAGATTTCTTAAAAAGAATGTTTATTTTGCACAATTTGCAATTCCATTGTAGGGCCACAGACACCGAGGAAGTGAGAACAATAGGTAAATGGATGTTTCTGTTCAATGTCCTGCTTTGTTCCCCTTTGGCAGAAAGAAGTGATTTTTTTTTTCCCTGGTCATTGCAATTACTGTGAATTGGAACACAACTCCTCCTAACCTGGCTTTGAGTACTGAACAGGTATAGTTCAGTATAATAAAACATGGGGACCTTTTACCCTTGTTGGGAACTGAAATACAGAAATATGATGTGATACATGGAACAGTTGTTACTAGGGCACAATTTATTGATCACACTCCCCATAATACAAGAGGTTTGTTGCCGGATAAAATAAAGATCTCTCAGTATCCCAGTATCGCAGCAACACACATGCCACTATGTAGGACCTTGATTTTCTCCTAATTGCTATATTGTCTGCACAGAGTGCATTGAGATCATACACTGGGCATATTTCAAATTTAATTACAATTGTGAAATGCCTGACAAAAACACAAAATAGCTTCAAACCCATTAAATAAAGGCTGACACCCTTAAAAGGTAAATGATTAGCCATTCCAGTAATAACATCCTCGTAGTCAAATTATCAGGGTTTATTTTCCATTTAAATATTCTGTAATTCATTTCAACCATTAGAAACTGGATTTTTTTAATTTGATACAGACTTGAAAGCACAGGAGTGTCAGAGAATCTATAATGAGACTTATTGGGCTAAATTATTTTCAAATCTACACATCTGTGAATTTTGCTACAAAATAGGTGGCTCAGGCCACGAAAATAAAATACCAATGACTAGCATAAATAATTCCATCTTCAATTATAAAATAATTGAGTTATTTTCCTGAAATGCTATCTTTCACTTTAAAAATCACATTTCTCCAGTGTGCTAAGCTGTAAAATATTGTATAAAAGAGTGTGACTGTCTAAATCTTTAATGCAGACAATCTTTCTGTCAAATTTTTCCTATTTTTCCCACTTTTTTTCTTCCAGTCTGAACATGCTAGACTACTTTTCCATTTGTTTTCTGGTATAACTGATGTGCACTGCAATGTAGAACTTGCATTCCTGATAATGACAACTCAGTCACAAGGAGAACAATATAGTCCAATTTTGGTTGCATTTATTATGTGGCCTAAAAAATTCCAACACATACAGTAAGAATCTTCTGAACAACTGAGGAAAAGAGCATAGGTTGTAACGTAGGGAGATAAACAAGGGTGATAACCCTCTCTCTGTCAATCAGCTCAGGCTGAGTCTTCCACTGGCCAGTATTGCTCCAAGCTTACAGATCAACAGCATACAGCATTTTTCCTATTTTCTGTGAGTACACTGACAGATGTGTTAATTACACTTCAACTGTCCATTAGGCTCTATTTTCCATTCCTTTCTCCTGTTCTTGATATAAACACACAAAATTAGCTCTTGATGACAATTCTGGTTTTTGTAAGCAGCCTGAGCAGCCTTTTTTATTGGATTTTAATTTCTTTCTGATTAAGCCTGTGTGAATTTAAACTCTTAATCAAAGCTCTTGCCAAAATTTTAAGTAAATTGCAAAGCCAATCAAGACTTGCTCATTCGTTTTCATAATGTTTCACCTCATGTAAATTTTCCACTTGGGGGAATGCTGGTATGCTGAAATATTAAAATAGCAAATAAAGAAAAGGAGAACTTGCCCTAGAAATACTACAGCACATAAACTCTACCAACAGACATTCTGCTCCTGTCCCAGCTCCAAGTAGAAAAATGTAAAAATCTCCCTATTAAATTCAAATGGCTTTCAAGTTGGCCCAGCATACTCGTCTAAATATTATACTTTCACTCATCCACCCTCTCTTTCTTCTTGCACAAGAAGTATGGATTTCAGGGTAACACAACTGCACAGAGGGGTAAAAGAGAAACTTCAGGTACAGCCCAGAATTAGGGATTATGTAATCTGTAATACTTGCTGCAATGCAAAACCACCTAAATGGTTTTGCTAGTTAAACTAGCCCAGCTAGTTCAAACGGCTGAAGTCTTGTGATTTTTGGACTTGAAAAGTATTTATTCCATTTGCAGGGTCACCAATACACAGCTGGCAAACACCAAGATCTATGGCTTCACTACTGACAGAGTAAGAGAGTCAATGTATATTCCATAGACATATATCATGTTTGAACAGGTGCAAGTATAAACCACGAAGAAAGTTTCTCAGTTTCATTCTGTGACATTGGCATGTCACCAGTATGCTCTAAGGAGGCTTCTTCAGTCAGCTTTGAGAAGGTCCTGTACTGCAAAGCATCTAACTAAAATGATTAACGGATGATCACAAGACTAAAAAGTTCTCCTGTAGGTTGATAGGTAATACATTATACGAAGATCTTTTCATCACAGCCCAGAAAATATGTGCAAAGTCAAAGTAAATTGAATATATTTATATTGTAGTCACCCTATCTTTTTGTATTTTCTCTCCTAATCACCATTTTTAATTATTACTGTATTGCTAAGAGAGAAATGAGAGAATTTTCTAAGATCTCGATGGTATTTCATTCTTTTTTTCTTGGTAAAGAATCATTACAGCTTTAAGATTTTATGCAGAAGGCTACGAAGAATCTAAAATTAAAACTGTTATTAGAAGCAGTTGAAAGCAGGCAGTGAACTGAAGCTGGGCCTTGCAATCTTGGCTATTGTTGTATTATTGCAGAGTCCCATAGGCAGTCCTCACATGTACAGTACAGAGACTTCACATCCTGGCTCTTTTGATTCTTTTGTCTGCCCTCCAACCTGCACAGCCAGGAACTTTCACTTGAGAAAGATTTATGAAGCCTCTGCTAACAGGGTCAGCCCTGTTATATCACCAGAGGGCTTCTTCTTAAAAATAATAACATCTATCCACAGCTCGGCAGGGCGGTCTCTCTTGGCACTCACTTTCCCTGTTTGTCTTAACAACTGGTGCACACAAAGCCCTCGGCTCTAGTGAGGGCGGCCAGCAATTCCCACAGGTACGGTAGTCTCATCTCCTGCTACCTGCCAGGCCTGTGTCAGCTGAGATAACCCACACCTCCAAAAACCACTTCAGATTTATAAAGTCTTGACTCTTGGAGCCAATGGGGTTATACCTTTACGTATTTGGAAAAGTTTGCAAATCTGCAAAATCCATAAAAAGTTTGCAAGGTGGACTAAGAAAAGCATTAAAGAGGCTCTGATTATACTGAATTACAGTGCAAGACCCTTTACTCTTATGTGCCAGTCACTAATATTATTTCATTATGTAGTATGGTCACCCTGACTGAAAAAAGTCCTGTTATTTCTAATAATCAAGAGATTCTTTGCTACCATGTTAAAAGCTACCTCCAAGGATCTCATGATCTTTACAGTGCAAACGTTTTGGCTATTCATTGCATATATCATTTGGAAGAGAGAGAAAAATGACTTTTTTTCCCACTGCAGTTATCAAATGTTAAATATTATAAATATAAAATATTTGAAAATATTAAAAATAGGTAGGGAAAATTAATTTTACAGTCATTTTCCCCAAAGTAGTTCCTGCTTAGAAGCCTGGACAAATCCTCGGATAATCTGTTCTCCTCTGTATATTTCTTATTAAAATAAAAAGTTGAACTTGTTCCCAATCTTCCCCTCCTCCTTAAGAAAATGTTCTTAAATTTATTTTATTTATTAAGATTACATAAAGTGTTTCTTTCACAGTAAGCATTCCTAACAAGTTTAGTCCCCGGTGCTGGGAGGAGAAAGACTCTTTTCATGGATACTCAGCCAAGGGTTCCTGAGAGTTAATACTCCCACTCTTCTTCTTTGAGTGTCAAGGGATTTTTAACATCCGCAAAACAGACAGGAACTTGGGTTTCTGCCTTAGGAACAGAATGGAATTTTTTTTCACCACATAATAATCCGCTGTGCAATTACCAATAAAAAAGGAATATTCTCTACTACAAAGTGCACAATGTGCAAGAAGCATTTATTGGTCATTTAATACAAAAGGCATAAGAAATTTAAATCAAGTTTCAAAGTGAATATAGAAATCAACAACATAAAGAAAGCTCAAGCACTATACAGTGCAAATTATTTAAATGATAAATAGAAGTCTGTAATATGACAGGGTATTGAGACATCACAGACTAAACTGTTCACTTTTATAAATACTGATGACTAGTAGACTGTACTCACTGTACGAAGAGCCATAAGATCTAAATAGGTATAACATACTCACATAAAAGAAGCATTAATTTCAATCAGCTCTGTGTGGGAGCATTTCCTTTCACAAATCCAGCTGGAGGACAGAGCCTTTATTAAACTAAAGACTACTGCTTCCAAAGTTCAATAAGATAGAAGGAATGAAGATTTTGTCCTGCCATGTCCATTTACTGTGTACAGAAGTAGGGTTTAACCTGTCTTAAATTAGAATTTCCTAGTTTGATTTGTTTTGGCCAGTGGGAGAATAGATCAGTAAAACAAATCCTTCACATGATGGACAACTTTAACAGTAAGGAAACAAGTTGAATTAACATTGATCCCCCACAAGAGCTGTTATTTTGCTCGAAGAGGACAATCATGGTACTTTAATATTTCATAATAAACTCATCTGGAACACTGAGCACTGGAAGAGTCTTTCATTCAGAATACATGCACATGTTGCTATCAAGCAAGAATGTGACAGTTGTAAAAGAATATTCATTTTTCTCTCTTTTGACCCATTTCATACATAGAGAAATGGGTTTTGAATCAGGTCATCTTTACAAAGGGAATATTAGCAATTATGTACATGCCTTCATTAATTAAAACCATTCCTAAAAACCCGATCGTGATTCTGTGCAACTCAAATTTTGAAGGTTGCTTTAAGGTATGTTCTCCTATCTATAGTCAAACTCTTCCACAGGCAGTGAAACAACAGCCAGCACAGAATGCTCTCAGAGGAGGCATACATCCTACGTTTCCTTGGTGGATAGACTAATTCTTGCTTAAAGAAATATAACAGTCGCCACGTGTGAAGACTTTCCCAGGTGACCATAGGTTTTGTAGAATTACCTAATCTAATTGGCAACTAATTATCTTGCATACTGCAAACCAGGGCAGCAAAATTTAACACAATTCTGCTTTTTCAGTGTCTTAGAGCTTGCAATAAGCTGTTTTTCAATGGCTAGCAGAAACAAACCAGCTAGATAAAGTCTGTCTCCATGAGAAGTAGTTCATTCCACAAGAGAAATTAGTTCAGAACACAGTTACTCTGCAAGAGATAACGTTCTTCAGTCTCTTAGGCCAAAAGTATTCTTTAGGTTGTTTCCTTCAGACATGAAAGAGTAGTACTGTTCTCTCTTAAATGCGAGCTTTTAAAAAATATCAGAAATTGATGTCTGGTCAAACATATATACAAAGAAAATCACAGGGATGCTCTCACTTTTTCAAGACATTGACTATCAGAAGTCATTTTTCATTCAACAGTTGTATGACTCATATTTAAAGATGTATTTTCAAGAAGCAATACATTTTGTTACCCTAGTGGTCTCATCCCTCATAGTGTCTAAAGGTTGTCACTTGTTTCAAGTAAACATTTTATAATAGAAAATATTCCATATATTTATAATGTCATGAACATATAAAAATAGCCATCTATTAAATGTGCACAGGTTCAAAAACATTTCTTCCCACAAAGATTACTTTTCCACACTTCCTCCACTACAGTTGGATGTAAAGTACATTAAAAGTCACAGGGAAGTGAGGGAAAGGCCCTCCCTCCTAAGCCAGCCTCAGCATATCCCCAGTAACATTTCCGTTGACCTTTTCCACATGTAAAGGAGGCTCCGACTCAAGTGACCCCCTAATTTCTCACGCAACACTCCTCAGTTCTTACCTTGCAACAGTTCAAAGTGTCTTGTTCAACAAGGCAAACTAGAAACAGCTTCTTTCTTTGCTATGCCTGTTTCTTTCTCCGAGGTCAGCTATGGTTGTACCTTTTGCTCAATTTCCAAAGTGACTGGAACTCCAAACAATGGAAGGGTTTTTCATTTGATCCATGGAACTAGTGGAGAGTTATTCATCTATGGTCCTAATGTACTCAGCTCTCAAATAGACTTGCAGTTCTCAATATGAATTGCAATCCTTCCAACACAATCACACACATATACACATACACTCAGCTAAAACAGAAATGGTTAAATATCAGTTTTATGTAGTCTCCTCTCAAAATGATGCTATTTCCATAGGCCTATATGCCTTGATATTTAATTTTGATACCTAGAATTTAAAATCTTGGTATGTGTTATAGAGCAATTACTTACTATTTTAAAATTAATGTATGATTGAACATTAAATACATTCTGCTAAACCAAATATTGAATTCTACACATGTTCTTTTAAAATGTCAGTGTCATCACCATATCTCAAGACACTGATAAATAACCATTCACTGCAACAATTACTACCTGTGCTGTGCCACGGAATTAGTATTTCCAGCAACCAAAGGATGAGTTACTTCTGGGATACTTTTACATATATTTCTTATGTCACTTATATTCAATTAATTGTAAAGTGAATTACATAGTCCTTCATTTTTTAAGCTTCTTAAAGATGAAAAATAATCTTATTTTGTGCACTCCGTATGGCCTTTATACATTGCAAATCATGCTCCTACAAAACCTGACATCGCTTCCGCCAACTAGAAAATTAAAGTTTCTGATTCACTTTTTAAATTAAAACAGTGGAAAACCTCTCATTTAAAACCCTTACACTCCTAAAAACAACTAATCTTATTTCATGAAAAAATATTTCTTCTATTGCCAGGACTGTCTCATTTAATAGGAAATTTGAAATTGCAAGACAACCTTGGTTCTTTAATCCATTGTATTTCTATAATGTAAATGAGGAATGGACTTCCTTTAGAAGTCAGCTGTGCATTTTTACCAAATGCACTGTGAAAAAAAAAATCATAACAGTAAAAGAGGTATGGAATATTTTTTCTCAAAACTTAAAAGCAAATATGTAATAAAATAAGAGCAACTAATATTTTGTTCTCTTTTATGGTATAATAAAAATATAAGCACCTAAGACACATTATCTGAAAACAACACCATTCACTTTTTAAGATTTAAGAATATTTATGGTAAAAAATAACAAAATACAAAGACATGGTGGGAATTTTGAATCTAAAATTTTACCCATTTCCCTGTTATCTCCAGTATTAGTCACAGTAATAGTCTTGCAAATTACAGTAGTAGTAAAGTTGCAATTCTTCTCCTATATGTAATATCCAGAGACTTCTGGTGGCAATTCAGTTTTTAAATTAATTCTATATGATGATATTCCTATTTTGAAAAGGGTTTTCCTCACTGGTCTCTCACCCTCAATTTTTAAGTATTCTTTTCTTTTTATACGGCATTACAAAAGTGTTTTACTATATTTTGATAATCATGCATTTGGATTACAACACTGCAGTTAGAGGTATCAGTCTGGGGTACCTTCCATTTTATATAGCATCATATAGCCATGATACCAATTTTTGTTTTAGGTACTTAATCCAGACATAACTTCATGAGTCTTCACCTCATACACAGTGAGTCACCCTGTTCGATCCTCAATAATTTAGTAACATTATACCTCACATACACACCAAATCAAACATTTGATTTGGTCAAATCAGGTCAGCTGTAGTACTATCAACACAGTGTGCTTTGAATACATAGCCCTCAGATTACTATTGTTATTAAATTTTACTATCCATGTCACACCACTAGATTTATTTGGCACTTGCAGTCATGACTTGTTCTTCCGGAGGAATTCCTCTATAATTGAGCATTAGTTATTGTACCATTAAAATACAGTGTTTCCGTAAATTTTAAACAGATAACAGCACTTTCTAGCAAGTGTTTTTTTAGATACAAGTTTATTATCTAGTTACAGGGAGAAAGAAAAAAAAAATTGGCTAAAAAAGTTTTTCCTTTCCTAGTTAAAATAAAATAAATGAGGTTAACAGAAAACATCCTGCCATTGCTCCCAAAGGAATATTCCCCAACTATGAAATGAGTGAGGGCTATTTCTAAGTGTAAGTATTTTAAAACCTAATGTAGTAACAACAGTTATACAACATACATTTTCTAATGTGATTTATACCATCAGCATTGATCTTTTTTAAGTATTTTTATCTATTTCTTTCATTTGTGGATGCTGAGTTTAGGTTCAATCTTTTTAACAATGGCAACAATTCAGCGTTTCTGGTAAAAATATGCAGTGGGCACAGATTGCTTCAGCTCCAGGGCTTACTCATATTTCAGATGAGGAGTGGGCCTGTGCAGCTGAACTATTGTTTTTCCACAAAAATTCCAAGAGCCCAGGATGAATAGGCTCCTTTCATTATTCTCTGAAGGAAGAGGTAGACCAAAAGGTTCACAGCAAATTGTGTCCTCGCATAAATGTCAGGACAAAGTAAGGTTCCCTATAAAAACATTTTCTTTACAGTCTTGGCAAGTCCTTCCCCAAGAAATATCACTCATGATGTCAGACATACTTTAGTGAGTATGAAGGATTAACATTTTGTATCTCTCTGCTGATCTGCTCACCACTATGGGAACCCAAAAAGGCAGAAGTAACCTTTTAGCTATCTTTTCTTAAAGCAAGCTACAGAATTGTCACATCCAGACTCTGAGTTCAGGATGATAATTGATGAGAAAAACCAGCCCCTAGACATCTAACGTAAACAATACTGCTTACTGAAATCTGATTTCCATAAAAATACACATGCCAAAAGCAGAAGGTATCCCTCAAGATTATTAAGAGGCCAGGGGATTTATTGGGATTTCACCCTGTAGACTAATTCAGTCAATATGGTAGAATTAGGCATAGAATTAACAATTTGTATTTGCAATGCAAATAATTTCTTGAAGTGTCAGATTAGAGTATTATGTACTTTATACTGAATGGTAATCAGTACAACATCATGCTCTCTTTTACAAAATAACATATTTAATGGTCATCATATTGTAAATGTAGTGTATCCACCTAGTTGATTATAGATTCATGGAGTTACTCCAGTTACGGATAGAAATTTAGAAGAAATAAATTAACTTTTACTTTAAAATAAATACCAGTCTCAAACTAGCTAACAACTGCAACCTGTTTCAAAGTTTAACACAGTAGTCAATGATTTAATTTTCAAATCCTTAAAAGTATTGCAAACACAATTTTATAAATAATAAGAAAATAAATAAAATAATCCAAGGTGAAATTTATTTCACCTTTGAAACTAATGCTTTGAGACTAATGTCAGGCTTCCAATTTAAGTTGCTATGGTTTGTGTATGGGAATCAATAGCATTTGGTAGGACTACACTGGCTCATTTGACTGTGTTAATACTTCACATTCAAAGCTGCTGCCAATAGAGCATTCACCCAAGTCAGATTTGGGGGCTGCAATACTTTGGTTTCCATTAGCATTCCAAAGCTCTCTTTTGAACAAATCACACATACAGTGAATTTCTTCCTGAACAAGGTATAATTCCTAGCGTTTGGATTTTAATTGACAATATTTAGTAGCTACTCCTGTTTTCTATTTCTTCTGGCACAGTTTATTTCAGATTTTATCTCTATTGTGCTATTTCGGAACTGCATGGCAAACACTTTCAGCAATGGTACAGGTTATATAAACATTTTCTACTGAAGTAGGCAGAAGTCTAGTAATCCTTTGATAACTGTGCATTTCACTATTGAGCCAGTATGTGCCATACTGAACTTTCCTATGTCAGTGTCTGACATAACATAGACATAACATATGTGCTTCTGGGTTTTTTATTTTCTAAAATAAAACAGTTTTACTCAGTCATTTTCAATTTGACTTTACTTGGGATATACTGCAATCAAAATAGTCCTGACAAACTAATAGAGATTGGGCTGGTGTTTGGATGTGACACCGTTAAGGAAATCTGTCTTGCAAGAAGGAAATTTAACAGCTGCTTCTGGAGGAAGCATCTTTATCACTGAGTCAGAAAGGAACCAACTGCTTAGCATAATTTTAAAGGCAGCTCCTCTGTCACAGGCATCATCACTCAGTTGATGTGTAAAAGCCATTTATAAATATTAGCAATCATCTGGCATTTTTCAAAAGAACAGGAAAGTTAATCCTGTTTCCTGACTGAATTCTGCCTTGCATAATTACATACTGACTACCTAAGTTCCCCTGCAATTTCAGTTAATTACAGTATTATTCTTACTTCCTGTCCTAAAGTTATTTGTGTAGTAACCATATCCTACTAGAGTGGAAGATGAGGTAAGATCTGTGAATTATTTTGATTAATATGTAAAATGTTGTGCTATCATCTCACACAAAAACCCACTACATATTGTATATTATTCGCAACTAAAAAAATGTGTGAAACTTTTCAACAATTACATTAACACTCAGTAGCCCACCTCCCAAGGGATGGTCATATTACTTGACTAATAGATATAAATCTGTAAAAAATATTTATAAAAATAATATGTAAACTTATAAAAATAATATGTATAAAATCTTTAAAAATATAAATCTAAAAAATATTAATTCAGCTTTTTATTGAACATAAGCAAATAAAAATCTTAGCTCTCTCCAAACAGGTAAAAAGTATACAAGAATAATATACAATATACGTAGAAGTATAGTCATTTAGCACTTGCCATTGCCTTTTCCTTTATTTTACCAAATTCATCCACTAAAAACTACTTTTGCCACTTGCACACATTTGGAAAATCATTATATTTTCTTGACAATCACAAACTTCTGAAGCATATCTAATCGGGAAGTGACTAGAGTATTTTCAGAAGACCAAACAGAGCTCCCTAATTTTATGGCAAAATTGCATCTTAGCTGTATAAAAAAAAAAAAAAAGCAGGATTTCTTAGTGCCTAATATAAAAAGAGGACTATCCTTCATTTTTGGTGCAAACTCTAATCTTGTAATTCACAGCAAGCCTTCTAACAGCTTCTACAGGACAGGGCTTTATCCCCCAACTTTGACAAGCCGTAGTCATAAATCTATCCATAAACTTTCTTCACTCCTCCTAAACTCATCCTGATATCCATAAACTTTCTTCACTCCTCCTAAACTCATCATGACTCTGCATACATTACTCCAGTTCATCCAATGCCTACTGCTTTCCATCACATTTCCCTGCTCCATCCAACCCTCCCCACACTCTCTCCCACACCTAGCAATGCTTCCATATCCCACTTACACAGACAGACGCATCATATTTTCCTCTCTGAATGTACCCCACTTTGCCTAGAGCTCCTAAAGGAGTGAGGAGCTCACATAAACGAGGTCACCACCCTCCCATGCACTGGAGCAAACTCCAGCCCTTGTCTGCCTCTCCAGGCTCTTCAGGCCCTTCAGGCCCTCTCCTCTCCCTTCAGGCCATGGGAGATCTTTAGTCCAAGGAAGGCAAGAAAGACCTGGCCAGCAACATCTACATGCTGGAAGGGGCCTCCTCTGCCTTATTGCTAGTATTGTGGTAAGACCCTCTTATCCCTCATCAGCAGAGGAAAATCCCTTCCACATTAAGTACAATTATAGGTGAAAATTGGCTGCCAATTTTTGAAAATCTGTCACTTTAAGTTTTAAGGGAGCTGGTTTCCTTTTCAATTTTAAATATATCTCACCCATATGGGAATAATACACAATCAAATCCAATATTTTTCCTACTGCCTAGCAGCTAGGTTATTTACTTGACTTTAACAAGACTTTTCTTTCCTCTTCCCAAGTTTGAGAGCAAGCCACAAGCTGAGATAAGCTGTGCTGCTCTATGAGCAGACAGCTGCTTCCAACTATTTATTTGAAAAGAAGCAGATCTGTATGTTAGGTGGGAAGGGAGAGACTTAGCGTAGGCAGGGGAAAGAGGGGAAAAAGTCAAGGTTTAAATTTTTTGTTGTCATAAATAAGCAGTTCGAAACATGGGAACAGAAAATAGGAAACTTTCAACGACTTGACACACCTATTTCCTATTGCTGGAAAATTAAGACAGTTCCATAAGCTGCATCTCCCCTGAACCAAAAACAATACACAAAGGGTGCTAAGTTAGCCATGCAGACATAATGGCCACTACAAAAATCCTACTTGCATGCTGTGCAAATCTGTATGTTCAACTTGCATCTGTTCTTAAGACACTAGATTGAAGGCAAAATAAAGTTTTACTTTGAACTCCTTTTTTCCCCCCAAACTGTAGAAATAAAAATCTAGCATGTTTACCATTTACAACTTCCTTCTCAGAAGACACAGGTAGAGCATTCATGCTTTCTGAAATGTAACCTTGCACATCTGGCCAGCAAACATCTGGATATTTATCTTCACTCATCATTTCCTTTAGTAAGTCCAAAAACTGTCCGTTAGTTCAGCTGAAATTCAGCCCAAGGGAGTACAAAAAAAGTTACATCCTTCTTTTGTCCAGGTTTTATAAACTGCTTTTTACCTTTTTCCCTGGGATATCAGTAATATAAAAATAAGCAGTCTGGATTCCTTTGAATGAGGTTTTTATTGTGTGAATATGCACTTCTGTAGTCACAGGGAGCATACATATGCAATTGAATTAATTACACAATCATATCTGCAATGCCTGCAAAATATCCTACATCTTTAAATAGGCTTTACATATATATATATATTAAATACTTCCAGAGAAAACTATTCAAATCACAAGTAAGAATACAGATTGATTTGTGAATCAACTATATAGCAAAACTTATGCCAATTAGACTTCAGGTAGTCACAAAACATGAAATGTATTATTCGCTTAACTTCATTTGCAAAATTCTTGTAATGGAAGCACTGTCTTTGGACTGAAGTTATCAGCCTGAGGAATTCATCCTTGAATTTGTCCCCTGCTCTGCCACTGTACTAGGAAAGTCTTATCTGCCTGTCCTGTCCTTTTACAAAGGGGAATAATGAAACTTATCTCCATTGCAAAACACTTCGGAATTTAACCATGTAAGAAAGTACTCTAAGACACTCAATTGTTATTACCAAAGATACATGTTGAACAAAGGAAAATGTGAATAACTTTTTAATTTATCTTAATTTTTCTTACTGTTCAGCAATTTAAAGCTACAGTTGACTTTAAATTTTCCACATCTCTATCCTGATATCTAACCTGAAATTGCTAAGCAACATTTTTTAGACAAGAAATAAAAAATTCAAACTATGTGAAAAGGTTTTTTGAAGTCTTTTGGTTAGCTGAGGTTGCATGCATGTCCCCTTAACAATTTCTTTGAACCAGCTTCACACTTTCTAACTTAACTCTGCTTGGTGACATTGAAGTGCTTTTACAAGAGAGGTTAATTTAAAAATCATACCCATATTTAAAGGCAAAAGAGCAAAAATTAATATTATGGCTTGCCAAAATTCTATCATTTAATATTATTTTATATGTGTACTGCACACTTTGCACACTGTCATTTGTCCCACAGGAATGCTGCAAAGTGTTCGTGACTCAGATTCATTTTAACCATAGGTCCAAGGGAAGCCGCTAATGATATAACAAGCTTACATACTTAAATCTGCATTTCTCCATCATATTTTTAGATTTATTTTTCAACTTTAAATCAAAAAAAACCCATATGTTTAAGTACCCAAACACCACTTATTATAAAAAATAAAAATCACATTTGGATGAGAGGGTAAGAGACACAAGGACAAGAGCAAAGCTGCAAACAGGGGGAAAGACTTGAGCACTGGCTTTGATGGGTTTGCTCGTTCCTGACTCACTTCAATTCTAGACAACAAACAACTCAGGAAGAGTTCTTTTTTTTTTTTTTAATTTCTTTATCTCCAGTCAGAAGTACATTCAATTATAAAAGAGTTTTGGATGAACTCCTTTTATTTTTATTTCTGTAATGAAGTATAGGCTACCTCGTCTTCAAAAATATAAGATTTTATTTTTATGACTACAAGCTTTTTAGAATCTCAGCATTCATATGCATTAACAGTGACTAAAATTTAAAAGAAAATAAAATAAACCATAGAAGGATGTAAAATATATGATGCACATATAAAGCATATACTGTCTTTACACCACTGTGCTGTAAAATTAATAAAATCCTACCTTTTTGTCTCAATTTAATAGGCCAGTTTCCAGGTGATGGAAGGCATGAACATGATGTCATTGATTTTTGAAATGATTCCTTGTGAAAACATGACACATGCCAAAGTGTTATTACAGGCTGAGAGTCTGCATTTCCCTTTTTATACTTAGCAATAACTTTGCCACTCCTGAACTTATGAAACGGTATGGAAAGGTATGCTTAGAATGAGTGATATTTATGATACATTTTCATTAAATAGAAAGGAAGTCGTCTAATTTTATTAAAGTTAAAAGTAGGAAGGAAAATCTCACCCGTGTTTTAAAAGGTCACATGTCCACGTTGCACTGCACTGTCTGAAGCAATACCCACACCATTAAACTGACAGTCTGTATAATGTCCTCATCAGGACTGAGCATGGTCACAGTTTTTTCAGAAGAAAAGTTTGTAAGAGTTTCTGGAAAATTAATAATGAGATAGAATCAAGAATCCTCCTCCTGGACACTACAAAGTCTTGCACTTCCTCATACATGCATACCAATATGATTTCATTAGTCACAATTTTTGTTTCCCAGCAACAAAAAGAAATTTTCTGTTCTCATATAGCCCTCAAAATAAGTAGCCAAGAGGCCAACATCTAGTGCTCAAATCCAAGTACTTTACATAATCCAACTGTGAAGACCACAAAGTAGTTGAGTGACTCCTATTTAGGATATCTGCCTTTCATACAGCTTTATACATAAGAACATTGTAGGCATCTTCTTGCAACAGGATGTTTACATACTATTTAAAGCATGTCTTCATCTAGATCAAAAAAGTAATTTTATTTTTAAAATAGTGTTGATGAATTTATTCAGATTTGACATTCACTGATTATTGAGAAATACTGTAGGTTACTTAAATATCTTTGGTTGGAAAAAGAAAGAAAAGTTATATCAAAAAAGGATTTACTGATAATTTTAGCTATTATAAAAAAAAAAAAAATCTGGTTAGTAGTTTTTATGAATTTACATCTTCCACCAGGATGCTATTAATTGAGATAGAATGTGATGTGGAAAGGATCACCCCTCCTACACTTAAAAAGCAGTTTGGGCAGTTTAAATACTTTAATTAAGGCAATAAAGATGCATTGAAGGAAACATACATGCAAAGAACATTGTCCAGATACAGTAATGCTTTGTCTGCTCCAAAAACACTTTAAATGTTAATTGCCCATCTTGAAATGTAACATGCGGTATTTTAAATGGTAATAGCCTTACTAGATTTTTAGCAAGCAAGGAAAACTTTTACAGACATCCCATTTCTGGAAATCTGAGTAATAGCCTAAAAGGAACAGCTTGCTGTTTGAGGCTTGGGGTGGAATGAACTTTTATTCTGCATTAAAAAGTTATTCTAAATTTCTCATTCTTAGCAAAAACAAACCAACTCTTCAAATTTGAAAATAATTGTGCAGTATCCTTTGCAAGGAGGGGTGCACATCAGTCAGCAAAACTGGGGGTGCAATTAGAAATGGACAAGCTTTTTACTTTCCTTTTTTTAATTTTAGATAGTTTTGAATATTTCGGTCAGTCACACAACCTGATAACAAATATAATTTAAAAATTTCTATGCATACAATACATAAAATTCACACATATTCATGGATACACACTGGAAAATTGTATTTAAATTACAGAAAAAAAATTGCATAAAAAGTACGGAAGAAATGGCAAAAGCATTGATAAGGTCTGTAGTGATAGGACAAGGGGGAAAGATTTTAAACTGATGGAAAGCCAATTTTAATATAGGAAAGTAAGATTAGTAAAACAATGGAACAGGTTGCCCAGAGAGATGGTTTCCCCCTCCCTGGAAACCCCATTCCCTGGAAAGGTCAGCCTTGGATGAGGCTCTGAGCAACCTGATCTAGTTGAAGATGTCCCTGTTCACTGCAGGAAGGTTGAACTAGATGACCTTTAGAAGTTCCTTCTGTCCAAGCTGTTCCATAATATTTCTGATATGTCCTTTGTTCTAATACCGCAGAAATGGGATATTTTAGCAATATTTCTGCTGAGGAACAGCAGAAGTGTGAGGGTAAGCCCTTAAGAGCAGCACATCTCCCCAGGAGGAGAGCTGGGTCCATGTTCCCACTCTGCATCCCCCAAGCCACACAATCAAATACATGCCACAATAACCACCTTACCCTTCCCTGCAGGTAGACTGACAAGGAGCTCCAAAGCAAAATTCTGTACAATTTGGAAAGAAATTTCAAAAGAGCTATTTGAATTTACAAAGTAACATAGGTCTTCACAGTGTGTGTCAGCTAAAGTTCTGCTTCAGAGTAGGGGTGCAGAGAGATTGCATTCTGTTAATTTTTGCCCCATGCTAAAACTATACAGACGGAAGAACAGAGCAATAATGATCAGGCAATCTTTACTAGCACAGGAGGAAAAAAACAACTTTTTGTAATAGAGAAAGCACAAGCATCTCATTGGGCCATCTGTTTTAACAATGCCTTTTATTTCTCTAGGCCTCTGTTTCTACTTTAAAACTTAGTGACAAAAAGTTACCACTGCTGCTGTTTGATGAATTATATGGCGTGTGCTTTTACTCTAAATCTAATTCCTTACAATCACAGTTTCATATCATGGATTAAAAACAGTTGTTGCATTTGGTACCTTTTACTGCTGATCTCAACAGACTTGTAGAAGATGGAAGTGACATAAAAATGAACCTTGTCCCTCTTCAAACATCCCATCAGCCCAGGACAAAGCCCTCTAGGAAGGCAATGTGCAAAGCTGCTGTATCACAAACTGAGATAGCATCTCCAAAGTCACTGCAATTGGTTTTGGAAAAAGATGTGTTTAAAATGAGCCTAGATAAAGTGATTTTTGTGCAACTTACTCAGAAAACAAAAACCAGCATTTTTACACTTCTCTCTAATTTAGTAAGAAACCTTCAGCTGAAGCAAGTAACAAGGCTTAAAATTAAGTCAAGGGAGAGAGGAATATATATTCTCAGGTGGGTTTTCACTTACTCAAAATACAAGTTTCTAGCATAAGATAGAAAAAAAAAAAGGAAGACAAGACAGACAAAGCTGGACTGCTTTCCTTGAATGAGTAGCTGAACTTCAAACAGTTCTCTCTCTCCAACTTATGCAGTCATCTGATTGAAGGTGGTTCTATAATATTTAGGAGGCCAAATAGTGTGTAACACAACCATTTCAAAGATCTTTTTCAGGTAAAACTCCACAAAAATAAAGTCTTCGAACTATTGCAAAAGAACTAGTTTCTCTTCTTCCACACTCCCTAACTTTGATTATTCGCATTTTACTTTATGTTCTGTAACACCTTAAGAAATACAAATGTTATGCACCATTTCACTGGTTTTCAGCAGCACACTTGGAAAAATATGTCAAATGAACTGTTTCTCTGCACAGTGAGTTGGATGCTTTCATACTTAGTCTCCACTCATTATTTTTTCCCCTGTTTAAAATGCAGGTGCAGACTAGAGGGCAGCACTAATCAAGGATATGTGTGAAGACAGCTTACTTTTTGAATGGTCAACCCATGCTAATTTATAACAAACTTTCTTCTCCCACTTCATCACATTTTCTAATGTTATACTGAATAAGCAGGCTGCAAACTTGCTTTACTGCAAGCAGATCCAGAGCTTTATCCCTAATCTGTGCAATAGGGAAAAACCCAGGCACTGCAAGTAGGAAAAAAGATGAAATTCCACCCTCTAGACATGCACAGGTACCTCTAACTAATGCATGTCTATATACAGAGCCTCAAGAATGCCAATGTATTACGTAAATCCTCCAAGCAACCTAATAAGTAATACTTAAAAGGAGTATTAACCTTGTCCTGGCCCCTTTCCCAACCATAAGATGACAAACAAGGAAAATGGAGGAATAGTTTCTTTTTCACTTCGTACTGGGAAGTTTGCCAGATCTGTTCATGGTGGGAGCTTGAGAAAAGATAAACAGTGCTGAGAGGAGATGGAATTACCACCTGAATTTTGGCATAAAAATTGTGTCGCAATAGTGTCAGATCCCACTTTCAAAAATACTTATTTCATTATATTTAAGAGATACATTCTCTGGCATGTGCCGCAATAAAATTAACAGACCAAACGAGTCAACCTCACCTTACATCAGGACATTATTCTTGCCAGTATACCAGAAATCAGTCTTTCAAACAACAGGAACTTATTATGAACAATAACAAACTGAAAACAATACAAGCAGGCTCCTATAATTTTATGCGACCCTAGACATTTCATATCAGGTGGCCTCATTGCAGCTGAGATAGCCTTCAGGTGAACTTTCTCAACAAAATATACATTTAAATACAAGAAGGAATGGCAACATCTTAGTTTGCTAAGATTGACTTTGGTCTCCTACAAATTCAGTGTCTGGTTAGAAAATTAAAAGACACATAGTAAAGGAGTACCTCTTTCTTCCAAAAAGTAAGAGAAAAGACACAGTTCTAAAAACAAGTGTGTAGAAATGAAAAATATGTAGTTTATTTAAAGTCAACTTGGAAGGCAAGGAATGAGTCAGAATCACAAGAACTATTTATTTATTTTCAATTCAGGTTGTGTTGTCTGTAGGTATTAGACTAGAATCAACCAGAAGATAGAACAGAAAATAGAACAACTAGCTACTGCTTTTGCTATTTTTGTAAGGCAAGTGAAGGCAGCATTTTAATATCCTGCTCTCCCAAGTCTGTTTAAAAAATACGAAAAAACAACTGCAGAAAGGCAAAAAATGTTTTCTGTAAAATTCACAAGAATATTTTTCTCTTAATCATTGGGCATCAATTCCCTTTGCAATCAACACAAGCTGTGACAAGAAAAAGAACAGAGCCTCATCCAGTCGCTTGACAGTTCCAAATATTTTCTATCTTTCGCTAGGGTGAAATTAAATTTGTTTCATGCTCCATAATCAATATGGTACTTAATTTCTAGTCAGGTAAACAATGACATTTTCCCACAAGCAAGGACAAGCCTAAAATAACCCACCACCATCCAATCCTCTCTCCCTGGCATGTAAAAAAACATTGCAATTTACTCTATTTCTAGGGGAATACAGATGTTCCTGAAAGGAAAACCTTGTGTCTCCGACGATGTTCCCAATAACAAAAGTCAGACATCATCTTATTATAATGAATTTCCCATAAATCTGAAACCCTTTAATCCCAAAATTATTTCCATATACTATCAATTGTTAATAAAGAATCTACTTAACAAGTCCATTCTAATCCACTGAGTTCAGACAAGTACATTATAAAACGCAGATGAAAGAAGCACTTCAAAGGTAGGAAAGGGTCAGATAAATAAAGATAATACAATCATATGATTTCAATACACTCTCCAAAAATAATCAGCAAAGGTAGATGGCAAAGAAACTTTGAGCCCTGCTGTCTAACAAGTTTAAACTCATCTCCTCGTGCAACAGTAAACACAATATTACACTGGTTTCCAAAGTGATAACACATTAGAATTATTATTACACGATACATATATAATGATCAGAAAGGACTGTGTTTTACTGTTGCATATTCCAGTCATTTTAATAGCATGAATCTTGAGACACCTGTCCCAATTTATCCCACTCTGGCTCCTTACAGAGTAATGAGTTACCTGTTTGTGCACTACTAGCTCAGAAAATTTTGTCTGCTCTCTTGCAAGTCTCCACTTATCCCGTAGATTCTCTGCTAGCAAGTCTGGCTTAGGTCCTTCTCCATGGCTAAGTTGACCTCTGTGACTATTGAACTGAGTTGAATTCTTAGAAAGAAATTTAACAAAACCTTGGGTTTTAACACAACTATTTCAGTGATCTTATGCACGTAGTCTCCATGCATGATATTTTTTTTAGGACTGAGTGGGCTGTGAAATGCAGGAAAGAGCAGCCAGAAACTTGTGAAGTCAGCTCTGCTGCTGAAGAAACAGTAACAAAAGATGCTCACTGGGAGAAGAGGCAGAAGCAATTTAAGTCATGGCCAAGAGAAACCCCCTTTTTACAAAAATTCTATAAAACAGGAGATGAAAAGTTCATAAAACTTCCAATTATTGGAAATCTTAGAAAGAAAAAATCCTCAACATCCTCAGCTGAGACATTTTGCCACAGTCTGAGGCACGGTCTTTTGAAGGACAATGCTAAAATGAGTTTTCAGGCTTTCTTTCTTTGTCCTCTGACACTTCAAAAGGTGCCTTGGCAAAAAAGGTCAGTCCTGTGGGGGGAGAATCTGAAAAGCTTGGAGTCTATTGCTCTAGAATACACCTGGTGCAGTAGGCCCATTTCTCATCCACCATAAATAAACTCAATTACTAAGAGATGCACTATTAACTCAAAATTTTATGTAGCAGCTGGGGAATGGGCTGAGAACATACTCATCAGTTGAGGTCTATTTTATGACCTCTGATGTAACTCAAACCATCAGTTCATATTGGCTCAGCCTTTTGCTGACAGGGACCATGTCACGTACCCTGCAAGGCGGCTGGAAGCCACCAGCGGACAATGGGGCGCAGGGCTGACACCGGCAGCCAGGACCCAGGCAGAACAATGCAGCTGCTGCGGAGGTTGGCCCTGTCAAAGGAAACTCGCTTCTCCCAAGTTGTCTAAGGGGAAGGACACTCAAGCAATGGAAATTCCCCAGCAGTACAGGAGAACAAAAGAAGAGGTGTTGGAAGCTGCTGTTAGAGACAGGCCCTCTCTCTAAACCCACTGGCTGCCAGACTTGGACAGCTTCTTCCTGGCCCTGAAAGAGGAGAAGAGGGTCCCCCCGGCTGACAGAAACCCACTCTGTAGTGCAGGATGCAATCCTTCAGGAAGCACAGATTAAAAACTACTCCCATACAGAGCACGAGAGCTTCACAGCTTCCCACTATTCCCCACTGGGGCACAGGGTTGAGTGCACAGGGACCTGCTGCCGAGGGACCTGCTCAGGATAGGGGTGCCCTTGGGCACACCAGCACCCTCTCCCTTGTTTTTGCATGGATCTAGAATTCTCTAGATTTCCTCCCCTGATTAAAAGGTGTGGCTGCTGAAGAAATTAGTTTACAGAGCCTACAAATTCCTTACTGCCGTTGTCATTTGTCTGCAACAGGAGTATCTGCGAGGCCAGGGCGCAGGGAAGGGTGTGCTGCGCCACGGCTGTGTCTCAGCACTGCTCTGGGACCACCAAATCCCCTAAGTAACAGGAATAACTCTGCAAGGACTCTGCACCTGGAGAGGAAACTTGAGGAGTAATCCATACATGCTAGATTAAAATATCTGGTAAAAATCCTTCAACCCCACACATATCCTTCCGTAAAAAAAATATTTAAAATAAAACCTATGATTTTCCAGCTTACTTTTCTTAGTAGTACAGGCATAATGGGTGTTTTTACTGAAACAAAGGGAAAAGTTACACTGATTTATAAATTCATTAGAAAGCCACAAAAAAGAGCAGTGGCTAAGTAGTCCCATTGACTGCCATGGCTTTTGGATCAGACCCAGAAGAATGCTGGAATAAGTGTTGAAACATTTTATTTTCTAACCTTTTAGTGGCTACTGCAAACAATGGAAACTACAAGCACATACTTAGAATAACTCTATCCCTTGCAAAATGAGATCACACCTAAAAATACTTCCTTTTGTTGCTCTATAACTTCAGTTTATGATAATAGCAATTACACCTATGTAGTGAAGAGGAAGAAGTATCTCCCCAAATCCTGGGTAAAAAATTGATATTGCATAGTAGAGTTTCTTTTACAGAACAAACATTAAAATCTGTAATGATTCAGACTATTTATGAAATAGTAGAATGAAAAATCCAATTATTGCATGGAAAACATGAAATAAAGTATTAAAAATCCAGGGGGTTGAATTATCAAATTATTGCCTGTTCCTAGGAAAAGCTACATGGTAATTCTTTATATCAACATTATATCAAGTATTAAGAAAATGGTGAAAAATGAATCTGAATATTAGATTTTCAGTTTGAAACAATTAGTGTTATTATTTACATTCCCACACAGCTTGAATTTCCTGGGATATATATGTGCTATTAATTTTTAATTTTCCTCTAGAATCCAAGCCTGAATCACCAGGCCCTGTCACTTTCTAGTGTAAAGGTGTGTTTTGTCCACTTGTACCAGAGATTTTTCCAATGCCCTTGCTTCTCAACATGCAAAGGTATTTTTCAAGGCTTTTTAAAACCACACTTAAATTTCCTCAGCACTTATATTTCCAATGCAGCTGACTTTCGCAGCTGTGTTGCTGTACTACAGATTTCATCATTGACCAGAGAAAAGAGTGTTCGTTAAACTAAAATCTCCATTTAGAGTGATCTTCTACAATGTTGTATCAGTTCCCTGCTGAGTAGCACAGATCTGACAGTGAACAATATTTCTTTAACCTGAAGAAGACTAAATTAACATTTACAGAATAGCTCAACACTGACCTTCTTAAGAGAAGAGCAGCACTTTTGTACAGTTTCTTCGACTCCATTACACATAGAATTGGTTAGTATTTTAGTTCTAAAACCCGCTGAGATTAATTTCAAAGTGTGCAATCCTCTCAAAACAGAAAAACAGAGAAGAGTAAATGCAAAGTTGCTGCAGGAACAGAAATATGTCCAATTGCTTTATGAGCCCAGAGATGACCCTGTTCCCTTCTCTGCCAGTGGGAATCTTACCACTGACTCCAGTGAAGGCACAGCCAAGCTTGTGAGTTTCTAACATTCGAAGGCAATTATTTTTATTTTAAAATGCAGAAATAGTCTCCTCCTCTGGTCCAGTTCTCAGCCTCAGGCTGTAGCCCTGCCAGCACTGTTAATGTCATTGTTTGTGAAGCATATTCCCAGTCTTGCATACACCCACGCAGGGCTCCCAACTCCCGGCTGTGATGTCCCCCCCAAAGCATTGTTCCAGCTCCCCCCGCTTCCTCACCTCCCGCTCTGTTCCCCTACCATTGTTGTCCCCCTACACCCACCCTGCATTGTTCTCACGCCCGCCTGCCATCTCCACCTGGGAGGGACCCTTCCTCCCTCCCACTCCTCACAGCAACTCAGGCTCCTCTCTTACCTACTTCCATATATTCTGCTGACCTATTGGCATCAAAGCATTTTCCCTTTCTGAAAACACATTACATAAAGTATCATTACTAGATCTCGCAGCTTCTGCAAGCAGTGGGCGCTCTGCCTTGAGAAGCTCAGTCTAAAGTCTCTTAAAGTACAAGAAGATTCTCATTTCATTGCTACAGACTTTAGCTCAGGTCCACAATTAGGACCTGACAGAAAGTGTTATTGCAGTTTCAGATAGGGTATAAAAGGCTAAAGCAAAAATACGTTATCACTACAGAACAGAAATATATAGTGAGACAGACACATAGGGATCAATACTCTTATATCTTCACCATATATATGTACAGGAACTATTGGCATGATTTGCACAGGCTACATTATTGTGGCCACTTTGCTTTTTACTGCTATTTTGTACATCTTTTGAAAGAATCTTTGCTGTATTTTTCATAAAGGCATATAGGGATATTAAACCCAAATTTTTATGTACTCAGTGGTTTTTTACTTACTGGGTTTTTTTTATAATACTTCACTTTTTTTGTGGTACTGCTTTCAAAATGATACTCCTTCCTTTCACAAAATCACATTTACTATACAAAGCATGACGTAAAAACTGTCTTCCATGTGCAGAGTAGAAGTGTGTCTTTGCTAACCCTTGGGAAGAAGAGCAGCTATATATGCTTAGTGTAGGATAACTATAGAAACAAAAATCTCATTTTATTAATAGACAATTAATATACTTTGTATTTTAAAACATGAAAAACTTGTGAAGCCTTACCATGACTCATACGATGAAAGCAGTAGTATGCAAAGTCCACTCCCAGAAGTGTCAAATACCATGTCCATGGTGAGTCCCACGGAAGTTCTAAGAGTCTGTAGTTATTCCATACGTAGATATAACTAATTAAGTCAACACTTCTGAATAAAACACTGAAATAGAGATCCAAAAAGTTTTATCAATAATTTTGTCTGCTTGAATTTCAGAACCTTTTATACTATATATTTACTATTTATCAGTTGGGAGTCTTTTTGTAACACATAAAACCAATGTCCATGTTCTGCAACCTCATCAAGTAATACTACTATTGACTTCAGTGGAACCTTTGCTTAATGCCTACAAGATTTCTAAAAACAGCTCTCACCCACTCACCAACTATTAGCCATTCTCAAAGGCTGAAGCACTCAGGTGCTCTGCAAGTGCTACGGTGTTCCTGTTTTCCAAGAAACCCATCCTTGCTAACTCACAAGTCAGAAGTGACTGAAGTGTAGTAGCGATCACGCTCAAACACTAATGTACAACATTAAAATACCCCGACTACTTCCACTGTAAGAAAGGACATGGAAGAGAACAGGACTCTGGGAGCAGTGAGATATTCAATCTGCTTGACATATCACTTCACTTTAAAAGAGGATAAATGGAGCAGGAGGAGACAAAGCCTGGTGCCTTTGAAAAGAAGAAGGGCAACTGGTATAGAGAAATGGCAGAGTCACCAGAAAGGGACAGAAGAAACCATGAATTTGCAAAGACAGAAAAGCCACCAGACAGCAACTTTTATTGCTGCTGAGTTGTTGGACTACAGGAACTGAGTAGCTACCCCTGACCTAACGCAGGTCAGCACTGAGACCATGAGAGGGAGAAAGAAAGTAGCTCTGGGATGGGTAGGGCAGTGGTAACTCTCCCCAGCTGCTTAGGTTAAGACAAATTAATACAAATCCCAAGCTCCCAATAATAGCCTGCAAGCATAATAGTATCACATCCACCATTTTATCCTGAGAGCTGAAGCTTTACAAGTTGTTGTTGCTCAGGTAGAAGAGAACTAATATCTTTTCCACAGCCAGATGCACCTCTTGCCTGCAACTCATTCCTACCTTTACTATATCCATACCAGCTTTTCTCTTGAACAAAAACAAGACACAACAAATACCATGAAATTTCATTTCAGCAGCTCGCCCATAAAGAACTTCTCTTGATTAACAAGGACAGGTGTATCTGCCACTTCAAAAATAAATTGGCGATGCTCAGAAGGTGGACCATACACACCTGGAACATGTTTAATTTTCATAAGAGCTGTGTTCTATAAATATTTTTAAGGAAGATTATATGTATCCAACCAGATTTTTGTAATTCACCTTATGAGGAATTTGTAAGGTTCAGTATTAATGCTGAGTCCATTTCACAATAGGTCAGAAGGGAGCTAATATTCAAAAACAAAGAAGTGGGCATTTCTTAACATCTTTTCAATGACCAGGAAATTTAAAACACCTCTTGCAACATAGAGTATCAGTTATTATTAGGTACTGTTTTCTTACTTTATTCTTTTGCTTTTATTAACACATAATGCCTTTGCAGTACATCCAATGATATGCGACCTGGAACATTTCCTCCATTTCAGATCAGCTTTCAGTATTTCACCCTCGAGTCCTTTTTTTTTTTTCCACAGGCTGAGGCGAAGGTGTAAAACTTGAGCTAACCCTGCAACACACTTTTTATATACATAATTTGTTGTATTCTTTCCTTCATGCTTGAATCACAACTCTACAGCATATAATGTTAGCTGATTACTGTAATTAATTTAGAGTAATCCATCATATTACTACGCAATGCTGGAGAAAGATTTGCTTAGCAAAGTATTTTTTTAAAATTTACAGTGTGATAGATAGCAAAGGCCAGAGCTTGCATTCAATTACAATTCTGAAAGTTCAATTGGAGTTTTAAAGGTTTATATTCCCTCTTTCTTCTCCCTCAAGTTCCTTTTCGCTTCTTGGAAATACTAAGAACTAAGAAAACTAAGAAAACCTTTTCCTCATTTATATATTATAACCATAAATATGACAGAAGTGGATAGGTAAGGCTTTTTCATCTAGTCCAACCCTCTGCATAAGGAGTAATAAATCCTAAAGCAGACAGACTATAGAAAACCTTATTTTATATTTCAGAAATTTATCTTCTTAGATTTTGAACACTGTTGCTGAAAATGTCCTTATTATGCACAAAGTGCACTTAGGAAATTGTTTGGACTTTGAGAGAGAGTTCTCATCTACTTGTTTCTAAAGTTTGTATGTACTTTACTCAGTGGCGATACTACTTCTTTTTAATAAATCATTTCCCCCTTCACTTTCCACTAGGTCAGATTATCACCTCCTCTAATTAAAAAAGTCCAAGAAGGAAATTCTGGGACGTGAACTCTCCACGTAGAAATGAAGATCTACTTATGGTAGAACCCTATGGGATAATGAAGGAGGGAAAAGGTGGAGGAAATTCAATTGGAAGAAAAGGTAGCTGCCCATTTCAAAGAATACAAGGTCTTGTTTTGCTTCCTCCAACTCACAGATCAGCCATAGCGCTTGAAACCACACCTTTAGGAAACTTCTCCCATGGCATCTAGGACAGTTCAAAAAGGACAAGGGTCAGAGACAGGAGCTGTCGTCTTTCTTCCAAGCACAGAGGAAGATCTGTATGCCGAAAGTGAATACCCCAAGGAAACTGCCTCAGCTCTTACCGCTATCGCAGTCACCACCACATCACACTGGGAACTGACCTGGTGCCCCTGAGCTAAAAACACAACCCTACAGCTGGACCTACAAAAGCTCTGCTCTCAAGGGCTGTAACAGACTTGCATCCTTGGAGGTCAGACACAGAGCGAAACGTGTTAAGACATCCTGGTCACAAGGTTATATTATCATTAAAAATAGTGAGATATTACTAATACAGTTTCCCTGGGTTAAATAAATTCTATTTTCCCAGCCTGATTCAAACTATATGAATGTAAAGTTTCAAAATGTTGAACAAAAGCAGTTTCTCAATAACTTGAAATAATTCAGAACATTTATGTAACAGCAGGATACATGAATAATTAAATGCTCTGTAAGGCTTTGTTTCAGAGTGGAAAGCATAAAGATCTGCATTTCCAAGGAAACTTATAGAGGTTTCTTTTCCAGATGAAAAACTGTCTCCAGTCACAACTGAAATAAACATTTTGATAACATGATTTCACTAAAGAGAAGAAGGGGGGAAGAAGGATAAAGGAACCCTGAGAAAAGCTCCATTTGCAAAACAAAGCAAACCTCCTGCAACTGAAATCCCCTTTTATTTCCTGTACAGGTGCCAGGTCTTGAACAGACATCCAATTTATTACTTTGTCAGCTGACTTATTAGGGTTGACACAAATCGAGCTGAAATATGCCTGACACAATGCAGTCAAGGCTTTTTTCACACTTTAGCACAAAGCCAAACTTTCCACAAGGTGGAGGGAAAGGGAGAGGGAGCTGTGGGAGTTCTATTCCCTGTTTTCTATCATCAAGATGAATATGATCTCTTCTCCCATTCTTAATATGCAAAACCAGTCATGAAATAACCTAAGGCTAAAAAATAATTCACCAAAATGATACAGCTGGGAAATTATTATCAGGCTCTGGAAAGCCCTTGATTACAGGAAATAGCACCTACATTTTGAGAAAATGTTCCCACCAGACACAAAAGTTGAATCAAAGCCTCTCCTCATCCTCAGTATGGCTTTCTTTTCCAGCATTTTAGCCTAAACAATACAAACCTCCAGTTTTTGTCAAGGAGAAAAGAAAATACCAAATGCAAAATGAAGTTAAATCCAGGTGACTTGGGTATCCCTACTAGTTGTACTGTACACAGTACTGCATAATATTTTGCCTGACAGAGCTGACCTTTTATTCACCAAACTTATTCCTGTTGAAATTTACTTTTTATCCTTTAATTTATGACACTAATATTCATTTACAGTAGTAGGTGGAATAAATTACAAGTTTTTGAAAGAAAAATAATGAAAGTCAGTGGTACACTTTTTTATTATTAAGTTCAAGTCCTGCTACATAATTCAAGTCACCTGTTTATCCTTCTTCATTCATACATAAATAAGCAATCAATTAAAAATATAACACAACAAATATTTTCATGAGAAGTTCAGCTGCCTTTAGTGATACAATCCACAGCAGTAACTCATTATGTCCTAAATTTATGGAAGGTCTTCAGCTATTTTAATTACATTTGATCTTTACAAGATTAAAAAGCCTAGTTTAAAGCCTTCAGTACAACTGAGCTTCTGGCATTGCAGCTTACTCCTCCTCTTTTATGAGAATGGAAGTTATATTTCTTTCTACCTATTTATACCTGCCCAGCACACTGGGTAGTAAATTCTACTCCAGTAACTTCAGGATACACAATACTGAAAGATCCTACAATGTCATCTCCTGAAAGGCAATGGACCTGATTTTTCAGTACTGTACAAATATCACCATATGAGTGCAATAAAAATGTTTGGTTAGAAGCTCTGTCCATCCAAGGGTCTGATTTTGATCTGCCCTACTTGATCATTCCACTGACATAGCAAATTTGCATTACAGTTTAAATTAAATTAATAATAAACCTATAATATTCTCAAAGGTCACACACAAGTAATGAGAAGAGAGAGTAGGGTATGCTATTGAACTCAGATTGTTCTAGGTCGATTCAGAACAACTAAAGGAACCATAACAGTTCCTATGGTCTATAAAAGTACAGTGAAATAGCTTCAGTGAGACATAACAGAACACCAAATGATGAAACGAGCTAAAATATTTACACAAGAATTTATACTGAATTCCCTTGGTCATACTTCTGAACATTTAAAAAGATAGTTTGCTTTTGTCCATGATACACAGTGGTGAAGAAAGTCTGTTCTTTTCAGATCCATAACACTGATTTACAGAATCATTAAGAGACGTTTTTCCCCAATTTCCATAACTTTTAAGTGTTGACCCAAGACACTAGGTTGGCCAGCTCTAAAAACGCTACCCCTGTGCTCCATCTAGTGGAATCCTGATTTAAGCTTAATTCCTCTTTTAGCAGAGATGTGTTTTATCAGATAGGTACTCTGTACAAAACCAGTTTCTTAGAGATATTTTTTCCAAAATACATGAAAACTGACACAATTTATCTTAAAGCAAAAATACAGAAATAAGAAATAAAAAAATCTTTACTGGATTTGAGAAATTGGTATATTTTGTGAGCTACAGAAACTACTGAACTTAATTAATAACACATTTTCAACAAGGGTGAACTTAGTCCACAGTGTCTACTTTCACAGAAGAGCAAAAGTATATTTGAAAATTAACTCTGACAGCTTCTCTTTACTTCTAAAGATATGTCAGGTGCAAAGCTGGGCTCTGGCATTAAGAATGGGTGATCACCAAGCCATTTACTGGCCAAAACCAGAAAAATGCAATAATGCAATACTAAGGATGTAGACAAACATGCATTCCATGTAAGAGGTTACAACCTAAAAGACTAATTGGATCCCTGATAGGTTTGTGTGAAATACAGCAATCTCTAGAACATTATGGTAGGTATGGACTATCAGTTGTCAATTAGTTTGAGAATATGCCAACTCTCCCAAATCCTTCCTTTTAATGTAAGGTAGTTTATATGTCATTTCATTAGAAACTTCAGAGTTTTAAATTCTGGCTGATCTTTCCTTAGTCATTATCAAAAAGTAGCACTGTCTAGCTGCTCACTGGAACTCCTGTGCTCTGCCAGCAGCTCTGCCCACATTTATGCTCTCCAAGCCGCTTCAAACAAATAGACCCAGAGTACCAAAATTCTAGAGTTTAAATCTCTGAAGATAATGCTGCTGATGTGCCTGGGAAGGATTCATCACTGAAACGCAAACGATAAAAGGAGAGTAGGGAGGTGGCAATGAGCACCAGACAGCAGGTAGGAAGCACTAGCATATTTACTGGGCACAGTTGGATTTGGACTTGCTGGAGGACACAGCATGACTTACACCAAATTTATAAAACACCAAGATTATTTAACTGCGTTAAACTGATGCAATAAGAAGATAGGATTATAAATCCACATAGGAGTTACAATTTAATGATTAGTCCTACTCAATTCATCAATGCAAACCAGATTAAAAAAAACCAACTAATTAGACCAAACAAAATCTGTTCAGGTAAGACAGTTACTGCCACGATCTCAACTGAACCGATTTTGAAAAGCCCCTTCCAGGAGTCAGGTCAGGTTTGCCTGATGAAAATCCTATCAGATCCTGCTACACAGCACTACCCTCTTATTGAAATTGCTTATCCTACTCTGACTGCTTTACCTATAGAAGATTAGTGAGTTATTTCAAAACCTGTTCCTCTGGAAGAGCTGCAAGGGCTGCAACCTGTGGCAAAACATGGGAACAATTAATGGTGTATATGGGACAGTGAAGTCAGGAGGGTGCTCTCATGAAATATATAATTACCTACTGCTACTTGGAGAGTGGGAGGAATGCAAATGTGAGTAGATTCTGTCTCTTCAGGCTTGTTACCTATTGAAAATTCTAGTTTTTGGAAACACCTATTGACAGATAGTGTCTTAAATTGCCATAGCTAGCTGCTGCAGGCATGATTGTAACTGCAGGTTCCATAGAGACTGAACCTACAGCCTAACAGCTTGTAGCTGCCCCATTCCCATTCCCAAACAATTTGTCTGTCTCTCTGTCTTAAGCAAATATCTTTTTTGCTCAAACAGTGAAGCTAAATAACTCCACTGGGGATCAGATGAGCACCTGAACCAACACAAGAGAAAGGGAGGACTATGCAAATAAGTATTGGAAAAACAGAAGTGGAGTAGCCAGAAGTTCAGTTGGTTTAAGGGCATGGCATGGCACAGCAGCTTTACTCCCCATTTAACCAGGTTAAGTGATTACCTTTCCAGTTTGGCCCCATCTGCGCATCACTGCCCTAAGTGTGGCGGTTACCAGCCCTCAGACCTGCCAGCATAATTGCATGCATAGCTGCTCCCTGACCTGGCTCTGTCAAAATGAATGCAGCTGAGCTTAAACACCTCTTTTATAGTTCTTGGGGGGGCTTTTTTTCTGCTTTTAGCATGTCAGGACCAGGTTAGGGAGCAATTAAATGTGCAGTCATGTTGGCAGATCTGAGGGGGCAGCTGGATCAGAAGCAACACATCTGACCATGCTCTAAACAAACATCTGTCCAACGCCTTAGTCAAACAGATGTGGAAAAAAAAAAGTACCTAATAAGTCTGGAAGTGAAAGTATAATGTATGGAGAAGCTGCATGTATCAAATTTTCTTCTAAGAAATGTAATCACTAATTTATGAGATCATAATTTTCCATAGTCACACATGAAGTATCTAGTAGATACTTCAGGAAACCAGCACATACTTTAAATGGATAAATTCATGAAGGAAATTATTTTGTGTTCTGTCAGGACACTGCCAGCTCCATGGGCTTGTGAACAGCTTGCACCAACCTGAACTGTATGCATTCTAATCAGCTCTGCATGTTGTTACTACTAAAAATTGAAAACCTTTGGTTTCAGATTACAATTTTACATATCCTTTAATGCAGATAACTCGGTAATGCTACAAAAGCATAGAGCATTTCTTGTCCTGCATTTTTCCAAGCCCATTTTTTGCACAGACGTAGTAAGAACTGATGCAGGTTACTATGATGAGGAGGTGCTGGTCCTGCTTTCTGGGCCACTTCACCGCAGGGAACACAAATGCTGATGCTGGCAAAAGAGGAGCAAAGGTACAGAGGGAGGAACGAGCAACCAGAAGTATCTGTCAGTCAAAGGTGCTTCATCTGGCAGCACTTACGGTCTAAAATCTATATGAAACCGCCTCTTCAAACCAGCTTCTGGAAAAAATATTATTTAAAATCCAGATTGTGTAAAAAACTGAATACATTGGTCTAAAGCCGAAACAGAATTTGTACTCCTTTGATTCAACTATCACTGATGTGTAGATATCTTAAGATATGTAATAGTATGAACCAACCAAAAAGTATTTTTTCATTCCATTCCCATGTTCAACATGTCAGAGAACTCTAACTTTCTCTGATTCAAAAATCAAAGTAAATAATGTATACAGATTGTAATGTTCTCTTTAGAAATGGAGAAATTCATTGCAGACTTGGCTGACCAAACTTTGTTAGACATTATATATATGTACACTCATACACTGTAGGACTGTGTTGCAGAGCTGAACACTAAAAACTGGCAACTGAGCGTGACCATAAAGAATGGAGACTTCCCAACTAGTTTGAAAATGCACCTACCCCAGTTATCCCCCAAACGCTTTTTTTGATTTATGTTCTGTTGCTTTAAAAGAAGAAATGGGTCAATATGAAATAATGCACATACTTGTATAGTGGATATTTATGCCCAAAATAAACTTTCTCTTGGGAGAATATTTTTACAGCAGCATTTAAAGTCTCCTGGCAATGGTTAGCTAGAAAAGTTATTTATTTAGAATAAAAGCTCTCAGAAATTTTTTAACCACCAACATTTAGGATGCTGGGAATAAGCTTAGAAATTCAAGTTTCTCCCTTTTCCCCAAATTACTTTTCATTGCATATAACATTTAGTACTCATACATGCAGAGGAATGTATAGTATGCATTAAGGCAGAGCAAATTATACTTAAGAAATGTATGGGCTATTTTATACAAGACGATATGCACACACAAAGCAATTCAACTTACTGCAAGCTGTTGAGTCTAATAAGCCTGAAAACAAAACACATTGCCTTGTCCGATTAGACTTTTCTTCTTGCACCTACATTTTTTGTATTTGGCATACAAATATCAACAATTTATGATTTGCACTTTCTCAACAATGAAGTATGGAACAATAAATAAATCCTGTTTTCTCTCAAGATACACAATACTTCTGTTATACAGACTGTGAAATGGGAAAAAAAATACTTAAGAGTCTGAATCTGGTTTGTGACTCCTAATTTTTTCATTAAATGTAAGGACCTCTTTGCAATGACACATCTGAAGCTTCATTTTAACTAATAGACTGAAGCCCACCATTTTAGACTCAACCACAGATTTTTTTTAAGGAAGTGGCAAACCATTGCTGCTAGTTGAGAAAATGAAAATTAGTCCCTGGGAGAGGATACAATCAATGGTGTGTTAATCTAACCTTCAGCTGTTAATGATTTGCACTACTATTTCCCCTGATGCTGTGGGTTCTGCTGAAATATTGTTTTAGCAGTTTCTGTCAGCTTTCCCTACCTTTTTTCTGCCTGCAAGGGAAAGACAGAAGTGAAAGTCTTAGCAACAGATTTTGCCTGTGCTACTTTTTTCCCCTTTTTTCCTGACCCAGTTCTTTCACACCATGGAACCAGAAGACAGACTGGTAAAATGTTCTGGTTTTTTTTCAGTTGAAGCCCTTTTAGCCAGTCATTTATTCTCAACTCCTCTTACTTACAAAAGAGGTGTTACACTAAGCAGTCACCATTAGAATTGTGATATTAACATGAGATTAAATAATTTAGGAAGTCTGTATTTTGCCTGCTTCTTTTACATTCAGTCAAAGAGCTAGAAGTTTTACAGGATTCTTTTTTGGAAAGAACTGCTGAGGACAGTCTTGTATTTACAGACATGAGAGCTGCATAAGCAACCTGGAAGAGACATCTTGTGCTGGTGTAGCAACAAACAAGTGTACTGACCTTGCAGATTTGCCTGATCCTGCAAACTTTGAGTCCTTAAGAATCAGTCACTTCACTCAGTTAAAACAACCTTGCAAAAGAAAACTGCACAGCCTTCAAGCCAAATTCTGCAGCGAAGTACTGAGTGCCAAAATAATAACAGTACTCAGCACCCTGCAAAGCTGCCTTCCTCACACACAACACTAGTTTTCTTAGCAAGCATTTCTTCAGGAAAAAAATCAAAAGGCCTTGCAAAACCATTCAAACTTACCTTTTATTTTTCTGAAATATTCGTAACTGATAAAGGGACTGAGATACTTGTAAAGTATTTAGCATGGTAAGCTGGCCAAGCGTAGAAAATTTGAATTAAGTTGAAGAAGCAACATTTGATCTATTTCGATATTAACTTCATGCGGTCTAGAAGAAGCTGTTATCAGGGTTGTGTGTTGGTGCACACAAATCTAATGTATTGATAAATATTTAATTTTTTACAGCTTAAAACATACTGAAAAGTTGAATACTGCTCCTTCCAGATCATGCTCACAAGTCTTTAAGAGCAACAAATGGTTTGAATATAGGTTGTACAGTAGCTGTAAAAAAAGCTTCACAAAATTCTCAAGTAACTTAGACATTTCTTTGTTTGAAAACATACCTTCCTGTTTGAATATTTCTCATTATGAAGTCTCATGCCTCTTATTTTCAAATATTTGATGAGTTTCGGAGAATCTCCTTAAATGGTTTCATTCATTATATTTACTACTGATAACTAATATAATCAATCGGAAATTGTCTTTGTACCTAATAGACCTTGTTAAAATTTTTATTGATTAGAAAGCTTAAAACAATTAACTAAATTTCAAACATTCAATAGATTGCAAAGTGATTTACACATTTCAGAGAATGAATGCTACTAGACAGAAGGGATAATTTTTATTTTTTGTTGCTGTTGTCACTGTGTTTTTTTGATACATTTTATCAAGAATCAGGATTGAAGGAAAAGATTTCTAGTAAAATTTGCAATGACAAAAACCAGTAACAAAGACAACATTTCATGGATTCAGGCTATTTCAGGAGGACCTAATATACAATCCATGTATTCCTATGTGACCCAATATAAGAACATAGTGCCTATGAATGAGGAATGTAAGCCTACAAAGAATCCAAAAAAGTATTCAGGGATGAAGGATGGCTCAAATGATCTGGGAGACATAAAGGGAGGAACAAATAGAAATAGAGAACAAATTACTTCATTATTTGGCACTGATATAGTAATTTCTGAAATATGGACTGCAGTTGAGACATCAACACTAAGAAGGCTGAAAAACTGCAGAGAATTCAAACAAAGAACTGTGGGAATAATTGGAAAACTTGTAAATACATCCTACAGTCAACCTCAAATAGTAAAAACTTTTCTTCATATAATGAAGAGATTGCATACAATTTGAAGGTCATCTGTAATCCCATCCAAAAAGATATAACAAAATCTACCATCTGGAAGCTCATATCATGTAAAGGGAGATCTAAAACACGATACTTCTTACAAGTAATGAAAGCTTCTGAAAAACACTCGGAACAATATGTATAAAGAATTTGCTAGACTCCCTGTTACTGAAATCCACAGTGGCTGTTTCTTTAAAATACAAATCTGTTCACTATGTACTAATTCAGGTAAATCTTATGGCCTTTACATCGGAGAGTAGATTAGATAGTCATGTTTGCAACAATTCTCTCAGGAATTAAAATCCATTGAAGTCAAAATCAAGATTATGACTGTGTTCAAAGAACTTTGGATCACATGCATATTCACAATTCTATCAATCTGGTTATACGCACACAATTTTATTTTTAAAGGCTAACAAAAATAACAGACCTGTTTAGAAATTTCAGATTTTAACACCTAGTCTAACATAAGATATGGTCAAGTCAGCTGAAATCCCAGAATTAGCAAAAGGTGACAACCAAGATCAAATACAGATGAACAGAATTGGAGCTGAACAATGTCCTAAAAATATCATACTTAGCCTTACAGATTAGAAAGACTCCACAAACTTTGCTAAAATTAAGTTGCATAAAAAAAGCTCCGTATGCCTTGCTTAATAATTTTGGGTTAGCAGTAACAACTTCAATATAAAATTTTCTTTTCTTCCTTCTTAGTGGTTAAAAAACAATCTCAAGATTGTATACATACACTTACTCTGGCAGTCGAGACAGGATACCTAAGGAAAGAGAACTTATGCCATCATTGATCCGACCCGACAATTTACGCTTCTGAATCCAGCTGACAGCAAATTCCAGTCCAATAAAAGTAACGAAGAATGGAATACTCTGAAAAAATAGTTTGAAAAAAAAGAAGTCACAACACAAATAAAATTACCTTCCCTAACAGCAGTTTAAGCAGTCAGATGCTTCTCAGATTGGCTGGTACCTTACTAGCTACTACTATGATAAAGCTTCACATGGACCTTACATATCAGAATACCCAAGGCTGCCATTTAATCCACAGTATCAGCATAAATCCATTGCAGTAACCTCCAACCACATAGTTTTCTTTTGTATATTCTGCACATGAACTGTTAAAAGGTATCATAACAAAACACAAAAGTCTTTCCAAACTCAAATGTCACATATTCAAGTAAATCAGTGAGAGCAGCAATGTTTGTGGATTCCTCTAACCACAAGGTGGAAGAGAATCTGGTTTTGATTTGATATGTACAAAGTTATTGAATATGTTCAGCCACTGAATTTGGCATCCAATATCTGAAAGACATAGTAAAGTGAGTTTCTTTCTACTTGGCATTTCCATTGCCATGCCTTTCACTGCAGACAGCAACAGCTCTTATGTATGCATTTTCATCAGAGAACCCAGTAACCATTCCCAGCACACATTCCAATTTGTCCAATACAACATCATTTCTTTCCAGACCAAGTAGCAATAATACAATGTTCTCCTTTCTCTTTTGGATTTATTTTTTCCACAGTACAATAATTTTCTGCCTTTCTCAAACAAAGTAGAATGATGAGCAAGACAAACATTTCTCACTCACAACACTGCTTCAGTCTAGGATTCAATTCCCACTGTCCCTCTTGCATCCCCAATCAATTGGCAAGTTGAAAATTTACAACAGCAACACCCAGTAGTGAAAGGTGTGGCTGTGCCTAGGAGTAGGAGTGGTAACATTTAAGTGACATAATTTGTCACAAGCAGAGAAAGATTGTTATACCTGTTCTCAAATTTTCATTGTCATAGGAAACAAAAAAACCCCTCAAGTAACAGTAATTAGTAGAGCATATACTTATTCTACTGACACTGGAGTCCTAACAGTCCTTGCACCTTCATGTGTGGAAGGAACGACGAGGCAGTGGCAGCATATTTTTAAGCTATTGCCACCAAAATCTAGAAGGCTGGTGGCAAGGAAAATGGAAAGGAGCTATCAGATCTCTGTGCATGTGAATGTTCCTCCAACTATCTCCCTCGCTCTGTAGAAAACTTTCAGGTGGCCTTTAAGACATTCAGGCAACTGCTTTTTGGCTATATTAAGGCATAAAATTCCCACCATGTTTTGCAGGGCAAAAAGCAAGACCGATGAGACATTCTCCACCATTATGGCAGGCACCACACTGCTAAACTTGCCCTGACTTGCACTGACTGAAACCATCCAAACTCCACTGCTGTAGAAGAAAGGCTGCTCCTGCCTATACTAAAATTAATGGAAGAAGCATGTTGCCTGTGCAAATGCCACTGTGTTGTGGAGGGTGCTCAGTTTTTGTTGCCAAGTGAGATATAATCTGGGAATTCCTACCAGGCTGGGACACTAAAGAGACTTAGATGGATATAGACCAGATTGCTCAGTCAAAGAATTGGATGATTCAAACCATGCAAGCAGCAAAAGATTTATGGCGTCTAGGAAATGTGAAAGTTCAGAAACTTCAGCAGCACGGGGTTAGGTTACAATAACAGAAGAACAGAGATTAATATCAACATGACGCTTCTTAATTCAGAACCTAGCTTGTTCTGTAACATTTTAGGCATCTAAAAGCCTGTTTGTGATAGGTACTAAAGGATAATACAAAAAACTTAGAAACTAAAGGAGGACCCATGCATAAAGCCTAAACAACACCCAAGAAAACCAATGTGGTAAATCTTTCAATATTTGAAATCAATAATAAAGAAAGGAAGAAGAACCAAACCTCAAAACCTTCCATCTGAAATCAGTGAAGCATTCTAGGAAAATATAAATGCTCCTTGTTTTGCTCTATCTAAATAGTTCATTTCTAAGTAGAAAAGATTTTAATGTACTTTTCTTAATTGATATAATCAAAGAACAGATTCCTAACTTATCAAACAAAGATTGATGACGACAGCTGTACATTCCATCAGAGAAAAAAGTTTTAATATGAAAAACTAAGAAACACTTGACCACAATATTAGGAGACAGATCTAGCACAGACTACAAACACTTTGAAGGTATGAAATGGTAGAAAGCTGCACAGCAAAAGTAATGGGCTCAGGATAGAAAAAGTGGGATGCTTAGTTCATGAAATGAAAACAGTTAATAGGAAACGTATGATGTCTATATTCTATATGATGACTCACTTTATCCAGCAATTTCAAACATTTAAAATTCTTAACTAGATACTAATACACACTAGTATAACTGCTTCCTGATTAACTTCATGAAGTATTTTTTTCCCAGTGTGAAGCTGTGAAACCACCAAGGCAATTGGACAGCACTTTTTCACTCACAAATACATAGTGTCATAGCAAGCAGATAAAGAAGCATTCAGACAGCCTTAACCTCCTGCCTATCAAGGAGTTTGCAAAAGGAAAGATTTATGCCATACCCCTTACTATCTAAGAAATTACTACCTCTCTTCTACACACTTACACTAAGCTTTGTCCAAAGCAGATCAAAAGGACCAACTATGTCAAGGTTAGGATGTATTATTTGTGTGACCATAAGAGCTATTTTCACAGAGCAGGATCGTACTGTGCTAGATGCAGTGCAAACAGAATGAAAAGGCACTCCCTGTCCCAGAGAGCCTCCACTGCAAGGATGAGATGTAATACAACAGAAGGATACTGTAAACAATACAGGAAAAAAGCAAACAGTAAGAGTCAAAATAGTCTCACCAACCTAACTACTATTTTTTTTTTTTAAATGCCAGTGAAGACATTTAAGAACACATTGAGGATGGGTGGCTCTAGAACAGTTTTCAAGGGTTGCCCCTACAAATGAAATGGCACAGAGTTAATAGCCACCCTTGGCATCACAGGACAGAGAGAGAAGTCAGATCCTTTTCGCATCTTCTTGTCTATTCTCTCTCTGCTTCCAGGTTTCTTTTCCTTCACCCATCAACAGAAATACTCGGTGGTTTACTTTAATAACTGATCCATAACTTGAAAGTCTTATTCTGAGCACTGAGTAAGAGGGGTTTCATTGTAAGTATCCAATTTTACAAAATGCAAAGGGACATTTTAAATCAGTTTCTGCTTTACAGTGTTGCAAAAAAATAATACTCTAAATTGAAACTCAGCATACATTCATAGTTTTGTTGCATGCTTGAAGCAGTTTCTATTTTCTTAAAGTCTCAACCCTTATACCATCAGAATCTCAACTTTCAAGTAAAACTAAATATGAAAGTTCTCTGTCTCAGTATTTAGAAGCAGACTCTAAAACGTGAATTAAGTTTAAATGTGAACTTAGTCTTTAGGTTTTCAAGAGAATAAATAGAAAAGAAAAACAGCAATTATTACATTTAAAGCTTTGATTTGGGGGTTCTCAGCAGAAGAAACGGTGCTCTCTCAAAGTCTGACTCATGGAAGTCTTTACTAAGTACAAATCATAATTTCAGACTGTAGCAAGCTGCAAAGTGAATTTATGTTTCATGAAAACTATATATCACAAAAAAAAAAAAGCAGTATTCCATCTGCCCACCTGTAGATTATGAAAGAACTAAAAAAACCCAACGCAAAGCCAAACAAAAAAACAAAACAAAACAAAACAAACAAACAACAACAACAAAAACCACAACCAAAACCAACCAGAGCATGCAGAGCCTACCAGCAAACAGGATGTTCTTAAAAGGACAGGGCAAGCATCACTATAGATTTTAAAAGTCAGGATGTTCTGCCCTGGAGAAAGAAAAATCAATGCACTTTCTCTTCCCAGAAATAAGAGAAAATCAAGGGGTTTGAATTCTACATGAACAAAAACTCACATAAAAATAAATTCTATGATGATTATCCAATATTCAGACCCCTTTTCCCAGAATTCTGAAGATTAGTTGAAAGGGTGACTTTTCCCTGGGCACTGCTGCAGAGCTTTGCAATGTGTCACTGGTAGCAGCTGATCAGCACCTGTTTTAAACAGGACTTGGGGCCTTCAAATACAGCTCTGCCAACATACAAAGCACAACACAGGGATCAGGAGCTGTCCTGCCTCTGAAAATGGAAGTAGTATAACCACAGCTAACAAGTACACTGCACAAGCTATTTTGTTGTCAAAATCAAAGCTATTTCACCCACTCCTATGATTTCCTACCTAGTTATAACACCACAGACTAAACTCTAGCTCTAAGTAGTCATGTATTTTGTAAACCATCCAAGTGCTCCGTTCTGCAGATCACTAAACCCATGAATACTTGAGTGAACTAGAAAGTTCTGACACCTGTGTAATTTTGAAAGTTGCATATTCCCACAGCTTTAGCCATGTGATCTAATGTACTAGAAATACCCTCATCTATCTGATACACATGATAGATCACAGCTTCTAGATGTAAATGCCACTTCTATACAGTGTCTCATAAAAAAAAAAAAAAAAAGAAAAAAACCTATACTGGTTAGGAGACACTAATGTAATCAGTAGTTTGTTTCACACATACATCATCATTACTGTATTTTAGAGTGAATTATTTGAGCCGAGGCCTCCATTTACTATCAGCTCTACATTAGAATTTTTCTTTGTTCTATGTTGGGTTCAGCTCAGACATCCACTTCTGTATCTGTACTGACTGAAGGGATTTAGCACTCCAAGCCCTTCTTGAAAGGCTCATCAGGTCACTATTAAATGTATTTCTGACGAGGAAGGGAAATCTAGTACAGCTAATGCAAGATAGGAATCATAAGAAAGTACAACTGTAATGGGAAACCCTTTTTTTAGTGTAATTTTTTGAGAGATATTCCTTCACAAACTTATCACAACAGTGCTCTACAAAAGCAGAATTCTACAGGCACTTTTATTATTCAAAGAAGTATTAAGAGTCCTTACACAAACTTACATCTCTGTGTCGAGAAAAAGAAATTCCACATTTGGCTAAGGTCTGAGCTTAATATTTCACATGGGAAAAGAGAGCCCAGGGATGTTAAGGAATGCTGTTGACGAGAAAGTGAATGATACTTGGTTGGAAATGTGGGAGCTGTAAAAGGGACTGCAATAGTAGACAGAGCTGGAGGGAGAGATCAGCTGACAAGGCAAAACTGTCAGGCTGTAGACAGTCTTCCTTGATCATGACACTACAGCTGAGTTGCAAAACACCTCTGAGGACAGCAGTCCATCGAGCAGACACTGCACACACAGGTTGGGTTTGCAGCAGCTGTATGCTTACCCTACCCAAAAGGGCAACCTTTGCTTATAACATCCATCAATGAGTGGCTACAACATACCACAGTTCCAAGAAAAGCTGCTGATGGTGTTGCACAACTCTCCACAAGCCATGACACTCCAATTGCAGCCTGACAGCAGCTGTGGCACAGCAGTCCAAGGTATACCTGATATACCTTGAAAAGCTAGTCAGAACTACCAAGATGCATGTAAAAAGTTCAGATCTTCAGTAAAACTGGGCTAAATTTACTTTATCAAGGGCAAAATAGTGTTTATCTGCTGACTCTGTGAACAGCTGACATCGATCCAGGTTCAGATGGAGCTGACTGTCAAGGTATGTGCAATAGGCAAGACAGAAAGGACAAAGGTACTTTCTTGGAAGTGGATAAACTGGCAGGGACAGGAGAGGAGGGAGGGATATGCTGCTGCCTGCTGACAAGGGAGTTCTCACCCCTGACCTCTGTACTCTTGCACTGGAGTTTCAGGACACACTGCTGGTTCCCAGCACAAATATTTGTTCTAAATTCTCTTAAACAATCTTTATTTTTTATTTTAAATGCAAACTTTTTATTTTTCTTTCTTTGAGCATGTAGCGTTTGCCTTAAAGGCACAGAGATACCTGACTTCTTGCTTGCTTTAATAACCAGAACAGCCAAACATGGTATCATGTCTTCTGGTTTACTCAGTTCAGTTTGCTGCCACTGTACTGTTTGCTGTCAGTGCTGCTGATACAACATTAGCATCAACCCTCAGTCAGATGTTTGGGGTGCGTCTCTGAAAACTGGTATCAGGAGAAAGCATCTAAGTCTTCATTTAAAATACATGAAACTAGAGGGCACGGTTACACTGCCATCTTACAGGCAGAAAGCCCGGGAGTGAAAGCCGTCAGAGAAAGATGAGGCATTTAATCTTAATTAGGTGCCCTTTCGCGGATATTGTTTCCTCGGGCCTGCTGTGGCTTTTGAAAGAGACGGAGGTGGCGGAGGGGAGGAGGGCAAGGGATGCTGTCGGGAGAGGGAGAGGAGAGGACCCTCACCTTATTCACGTAGTCGGGCACCTCCTCCACCGTGCGGAAGGAGCTCTCATCGGGCGGCAGCGCGTAGAAAAGAGCGCNCGCGGGCAGACCTCCCGCCCGCCCCCGGCACCGCGCCCGGCGCTGCTCCCGCCTCGCCCCGTTACACCACGGAGCTGGGGGCTAAAGGGCTTCTGTGGGGAAAGCCTCCATGGTGCTGCTTTGGAGGTGTGCTTGGGTTTTTTGTGTGTCATCACTGCCTGGCCCACTTCTGCAAGTTGAGAGAAAGCCTTCCTCGCACACCTACCCTCCCCACGGCACAGCCCAGCTCTCCTCTCACCGCCAGAAATCTCAGGACCTCAAAATAACAGCAGAGCTCAAGCTATCCTTTCTCACTTTTAGACAGATTTCCAAACAAAAATAAAAATTATTGCTCATGTTTTGACTTCTGCATAAAAATAAAACGTTAAGTGTTTTGAGAAACAAGCGGAGGTGTCCTTTATTGGCTCCTTCGTTCAGCTGTATGGGTCAGTCCAGCCTTCTTCACATGAAAATATTGTGGTTTTTAATAGGGCTTATCACAGCTCAGTTTTATATAGCTTCAATTATCATGACTACACTGAAGGTAGCCTCTAGAGACCATCTATTATGCTCTAGTTTACAAAGGAATGAAAACTAGGGAAATACAAAGAAACGGTGAAAACAGATGCACACTAGATCCTTATAGAAAATTACTTTTAGAAATGGGAATGAGGACAGGTTTCGTACATTCAAGCCCTTCAAACTGAAGCTGAAGAGCACATGAAATGTTTATCAGTCACAACTGATGTTTGGTATTAGTACAAAAAATAAGCTTTGTGATAAAATAAATCAGTCTGAAATAAAAACACAGTGTCCCAACAATCTCTTCATCTGAAATGTTCAGTTCTACTTACAGTCTTTGCAGAAGAGATGGACTATAAATCCTGCTGTTAAGTATTTTACCACTGTTTAAGTTCTGACAGTTATTAAATTAAGGAAAATGTTCTACTTCAAATCAACCCTTAGTTTTGGACAGGAACTGTGCTAGACAATTTCAAATAAAGTTTCCGTTTAGGAAAAGTAGCATACATAGAAAGTGACTCTAAAAAATTGAAGTATTGCACATTGTGATGTTTGTATTAAATATGTTGCCATTTAAACAACAGAGTGGAAGGTAGACTTAATATTCTGCAGTTTGAATAATGTAACAATACTGTAGAGCATGGATGTTAGAAAACCAGTGGACACACCAATAAAATATTTTACTTTACGATGAACAAAGCACAAGTATTGTAAAATGGCATTGATGATAAGAGTTGGGCACTGTCTTAATACATATAGTTTATACTAGTAGTATAAGTTAAAAAATTAATAAACTTTAAAGGCTTTAATATTGCATCCTAGTGTTCTCAACTTCATTAATGATTTATGATAATTGATAATCTGAGGTTCTTCTAGAACTCTAGTTCTAAAATCTCAATCTAAATGAAAACTCCAAATTTACTCAAAATCACACATATCAACAGCATTCTGACTTCATTGCAGGAAATGACAGAAAACATTTGCTTGTTCATTTAGATTAGACTCAGTATTTTTATGACACTAATCTCACATTCAAGCTCCTTTAACTCATCCTAACCTCAGCCACACCCTCTCAGCAGGCCACCCTGAGCCCTTCTTTGCTCTAGTGCTAGTATTCATCTTGCTCCACCATCAGCTCCCAGAGATAAAAATGGTCTAAATTTAATCCCATAAAAATTGTTATCAGTGAACTCATAACTGTATCTGGTGATCACTCTGAAGTAAGAAAAATTCGCAGGGCAAGGGAGCCCATGGCCACACAAGCTGAGATACATTTCAGGTACCATGGAACCACTACATCATATCACACCATTCGGGGAAAGAAGATAATCCATCAAGTTTATAGGACTCTCTACTTTCTTAAAAAAATTATTATTTTGGACCTCCATTTCACTGAAAGTTGTCATCCAGATATCACTGTACTGAAGCCCTTGCTTTCAAAACCAAAGGAAGTAACTTGGACTTGATCGTGCTTCACAGGGGACAGAGAAGGGTTGTGTTTTCCAGCTTTTCTGTCCATGGAAAAATAGGTGATAGCACTACAATAGCTACCCCTCTGTTGAGAACAATTTTAAATCTTACGTGGAGTATCTATGAGTGTTTGACAAGCATCAATAGTCTGGCTCTACAAATGCAGTTGCTGTTGTCTATTTACGCCTTGAAACTCAGCATGCAGTTTTCAGGGCTAGTTCTTTTTGTTGTTAAGAAGGGAATAGAAAATAAAGCACCCAGGAATGTTCCTTTATTGGAGGCTCGAATCCTCTTCCAGACAATGTTTCCTCCATTCAGTGACCTTCCAGAAATATTTTGCAAGAGTTTATTTTTTTTAATTATTTTATTTTCTGCAAAGAGTTAAGCTACTTTTTTCCTCTTCACAACAACAAAAAAGTAGAGAAGTTTATATTTTCCATCCTATACTGCCATCAAAAATGCAGAAGGAGACTGGAATTCTGCTGTTGACTAGTAGATCATTCCAGTAACTAAGGCAACAAAGGCCTCTGTTCTACTCAGAGGAAATTGGGGACTGGCCTAACGTGATCCGTAGGTGGATTATATTTTGTTTTCTCTAAAGAGCTCCATCCCACCCACTTCATGAACAGAGAACGCCCAAAGTCTTCCTGTTTGGGTCTCTCTAAGCTCTAAAGCAGCACTAAATAATAAAGTCATAAAGGGAATTAGGGCAGGTTGAAATTGGGATGGGCCATATAGTCTGCTTTGGCAGTCATTCACAGCAGATTGAATCATATCCAGAACTGAGCTGGGCTTAGTATGCTCTATTTATGGGTAGTATCTTTGGATGTAGAAACACTTTAATGAGTGCACTGTGACAAGCAGATGTCAGAATTGTTTTGTATCGCCACCCCAGGTATACAGAACCTATATTCATGCTTGGCAGCAGATGTCATTAAAGGAGCACTAAATGCATCAGTGTTATTATAAAACTGATATTACAAAGTATTTCAATATTGTCTTTGCCAGTGATAAATCTCATATCACACAGTAACATTTAAGAAAAAAATAGTCAAGTGTTTATTTGTTCATATTATAAGCAATATTTATTAATACACAATTCTTAATAACAGCATAATACTAACTCCAAAGACCCCAAGACAGGGATGTTTTTCATGTTAATCAACAGCATGCTGTGTACTTGGCCACTTACTGCTAACTTTCCATTTCTTCTGCACAGGACTGGTAATCATAGAACAGTCTTCCTATATGATCATTCCAAATTATCTAATTCAGTGCAACTTGTTCGCAAAATCAATTTATTGAAGGGTTGCCAAGACATCCAGAGAAAATAATACACCCTTTAGTATATCTGTTGGGGAAAGCTTACTGTGATAAATGTACATATTGATCTCAGAACTTTATGCTCTTGTATTTTTTTGTTATTAGCATCTATTTCTGAGCCTAAGGATAGTTATTGTTTATTAGTTTGATTTTGTTGGGGTTTTTTTGTTTGCTGTGTTTTGGTTTGGGTTTTTTTCCTCAACACAGAAATAGATCTGCTATTTCTTCCTTTCCCTTATGGAGAAAATATTTTTAAACATGTAATTTGTAAAAGTCCTTATCTTCCTTCTTCTGTCACCTTAGCAATTGACCTTAGCAATCATTTGCACCTTAGACTCTGGTCCCCTACTTAGCTGAGCCTGATTCTGGCTTTTTCCTAGAAAATGTATGGGCAGCACTGCTCTCCTTTTTTTTTTTTAGCAAGGTTCTTCCATCATTTACTTTGCCCTGGCACTGAGACAGACCAGATTGTTCTGTGAGTTTACTTCACAAATTCACATAGCAAGAAATCAAGCCAGAAAATAAATAGTTTTACATTTTTCTACTACTTTAGTGAGCTAAGTGGCTCAAGAGAGTGTCCATGGCATGCAGGAGTTGGCATGAAAGCCCAGGGAAAGTGCAAGACCACACAGCTACAAACCAGAGATGGAAGAATGAAGTGGAAACAGGACTTCTTCATTTCAGCAGCAGCAAGTTACTAGAGCAACTGAACAGCTCATGGAATCACTGCCTCCTGTGCATTTGTCAAAAGTATGGCTTTGGTAGGCTATCTTATGTCAGCAGGGAACTACATCCAAACAATTGATGCTTCCTTCACATCAGCACTTCACTACCTTTGTTTCAAAGTTCTACTTTTTTTTTTCCCCTGGAAGGTGAAAGTCAGTCTCTAACATGATGAAATCTTTTTCTTTTGTTTGCCTCTGCTACACTGCACTTTATAATTTGGTTTTAGCTGGACAGGAAAGCTCCCTGGTACTTCATGTTCTAGCTGCCACACATGGATGGGGTCATGGGACATCTTCTGGAAGAACAGGAGAATGGTGCTCTCCATGGGATCCACAAGGGACCATCAGGCTGCAAGGCAGCCAGGAGGGGATAGTTCAAGGGGTGTACCAAATGAAAGATGTATCATGATATGAGGAGGCAGAGGCCTGATCAGGAAGAGGACAAGTGTGGCCCAGAGCTGCAGGAGGGAGGTTCTCTGGCACACAGAGGAGACATACACACACCAAAAGTAATGGCTCACTCTACTAGGTTAGAGTGAGCAGCAGGAATTGGTATTCATGCTCTGTATTTTTATCTGTCCTCAAACGGCAAAAAACCCTCAGTGTTCCATATTTGAGAAGCTACTTTGGTTTAAGTTTTTCTATTCTAATAAAACGATGTCAGGGAAAATCCTTTCAGTGTGATTGCTCTGTTGACTGGGAAGACAGACAAGCAGGTTTATCCTGAAGCTGTGACTGATTTTGGAGACCCAGTCACAAGCAGAAAGTCTCATAACATGTTTGCATGTTAGCCTTCTTGAATAGTGCTGTAATGGCAAGAAGTTCCCGAGAGAGGAAAGCGCCAAGAGAGAAGGCTCTCCCAAGAGGACCTAAGTAGTGGTTTCAGCCCACCCCCACTTCAAGCTGTATGGTGTGCACTCTTGGCATTTCCCTTGTGCAAATCCTGGTGGTCATTAGACACTGTGGTGAGCCATTTTAACATGCTCCATCAACAGAAAAAAAATGGCCCAACAAAAGCAACTAAAACTGGCTTGAGTTGTTCTGGTCTGAAAACAGAGATTCACAACAGAAAGGATGATCAGGACAACATCGTAGTCTAGACTCTACCCTGCTGAGAAATACGCCAGAATTTCAGAACTTCAAATTTACACAATTCATGCCTGAGCTCTGTAGAAATATTCGTCAATAAATCAGGATGTGATCTGACTAAGTTATTGTTCATTCTTTTCTGGATGACTCGTCACCTGAGCTGTCAGCTACCCATGTCTGGGCTCCTCGTCTGCCCCATCTTTTGGGTGTTCCAACATGCTAAAGAGGTGAACCTTTAATTAGGGCAGTTATTGGCACTCCCTGAAGGTGGCTTCTTATCTCTGCACAACCTGAAGCAGCTCCAAGAAACTGCTTTGAAGCCACAAGCAGCCCTACACCAGCTGACTTTTCATGCCCAGCTCTGATGCAGACAATCCAGCTGCCTAATGAGTCAGGGAGCAGTCATCAGGGTACTCAGGCAGGCTGAAGAATAAAGCAGACACTATTTTGGGGTATTTTTGTAATATTTTCCATAATTTTATGCACTTGAAATACTTTAACCTTTTGTTCTTACTGAGGAAAAATGTGGGTGGGTTTTGGGATTTTTTTGGTGGGAGAGGGGATGAGATGGGAGTTCCTGGAAAAATAAATTCCATCTTCAAGGCAGACCTATCTTCAGAAGAACAGCCTGCCCACCTGTTGTGAGTATTTCCAAATTTTAATTTGGCATGCTCTTCTGTGAAATTTTTTGCACTTTTATTTCTGAAAATCTTATTTTAGTTTAATTTATTAGGAATATGAGGGTTCAGGTTGCTGTGTAGTGTAGTCTACACAATTGTTCAGCATCATGTAGCTTATATATCAAGATCATTTGATCAGACATGTTACAACCTACTTAATAGGTTTTTGTGCTTTCTGACCAGAGATTATACTATTTGTTACCACCAGAACAGTCTCATGTTTTTGAATTAGGAGCAGATAAATATCAACAAATACTCAAGTGGATGAATATTCTGAAACATCTCATGATATGAGATGCACATGAGATGATAGCAAATGCCATGACTTTACTCCATGAGCACAAGCAGGAATCACTTGAGTAATTTCTGAGTGGAAGAATGTTAAGTACAATGCTTCAAGCAACAGTTTTTTTGGGGGCGGGGGGGGGTTATCATAAAGAACAGAGAATTATAAAGATTATGATCATAATATGGGACCTTCAACAGAAACAGTTGTCGTAAGTTAACACTGAACATCTTTTTAAAGATATACTCTAGTATCAGCAGCAGATGTACTTCATAAAAATCACTGGGTAATATTTTAGAGCTAGAGATTCTTGAAGAATCATCTGGCTTTAAATCAACTATTTTTCTTTATCATGAGGAACAGGGAATGATTTCTCTTTCCTATGAAAACCACATAGTTTCTACTTTCTAGCCTGCAAATCTCTAGTCCTCGAGGGAGAGATTATTTTCTGTGTATTGCTCCCTTGAATAAACTACAGTGAGTTAACAAATGCTGAGTGCAATTAATGTGTTTGAATAAAATAAAAAGAGTAAGAAGTTTAGGCATCAAATGTGGTGGAACACTTTTGGAAAGGTAGAAATCCCCTTTTTCTTTTCTTCGAATGAATAAGTTACATGGGACTCTGGCAGGCAAGAAAGCCTCCTATGCCAGCAAGTCATGTGGGATGTGGACACTGCCAGCTCCTCACCACCTAAAGGAAGTCTACAACCACTGTCCCCTAGCACTTCAGAGTGAGTGCTCACTTCTGGTCCAGCTGCCTCTGTGCTCCCCCTTCCTTGCCTTTAAGCCAGTGCATCAAAACTGCAAATTCAGATCTGAGGGCAAAGAAACAGCCTTTCTTTTGCTGCCCAGAGTCACAAGCTGCCAGCCTCCTCTACCCAAGGAGTCCTCATCCACAAGTAGCCTCTCAATTTCCTTTGTTTATTACATCCTGCAGCTCATGCTCATACTTCTCCAGGCTCTGTGAAGACACAGCCCATTACCAGACTGTTACCCCTGAAGTTACACAGTTGCACACATCCTCCACTACTCCCGTAACGCGGTGCCCAAGTACCTCTGCCAAAGCACGCGTTCCATTGTGAAACCACCCCAGAGAGAAGTACCAAGTTCTCCCTGCAGCCCAACCCTGCATAAGAGCATCTTTCACTCCTCCAATTCTTTTGATACATTCCAGGTAATTTATCTGTCACATATTGAGAACCAAACCTTACGATATTGTGCAATCCCATCCTACCTGGAGACATTCCTGCATGCTCTCCACACCTCAGATGGCTCTTTAATTGCCAAAACATCAACTAGCTGAAGTCCTACTGACCTAAATATGTTCTTTCCTAATCATCAATTAGATAAAAACAGAAGTTGCAGGCCCTGTTTAAAATCAACAGCATTCCTTTCAGTGGGTAAATAGATAAAGCTGTAGCTCTAGGAGGCCCTGGAAGCTTACAGGAACAACTAAATGCTGAAATGTAGACTGAAGAAAAATTAAAACCAGAGCAAAAACTAATTAATAAATACAACAAAATTTGCAAGCAACTGTTAGGAGAAAAAGAAAGTAGAATAAAAAAAAAAAAACTTAAAGCAAAGCAAGCAAGTGAAAATTCATAGAAACCCCAAAGTTTCTGGACTATTTAAGTCTAGAGCAGTAATCTAGTTACAGGTCCCAGTACCAGGTAGCATATGATGGGATAATTAAAGACTACTGTAATCTGTAACTGCTACAACTCTGTCAAGGATGTTTTCAATCTTTGAGAGCATTTTGTTTTGCAAGCCTGAAGTTCATTTCATGCTGCACACTTTTTAATATAGTATGAAAAGCAAGAATATCTCTAAAAGTTATTTGAAAAAACAAATTATTGAAATGAGTATGATCAATGAAATTACAAACAATATATATGTCACATTTTACCATAGCAAAAGCTTTTTTTGCTTTTTTCTGTCCTCTTTTCATATGATGAATGTAAGTGAAAAGCAATATGATATTTCATTTATGCATACACATCTCTTTGAGGGGAAGGAAAGACTATCCACTGCACAATTCACTTAGGAAATGCCTACTTTTTGCTCCTTCATTCTAGTTCCCCATATATTCATGAATGTTTCTAATCTCTTTTTATGCTCAGGGAATGAAATAGGCTTCAAATTTGTATGTCATAAGTATGGAATGTATTCCCTGATATTTAGTTGTGGGGAATCCTTCCAGAGTCACTTATACAGCAGCTGTGATCAAGATGTCTGTAAAGTTTGCTTTGCTATGCTGTTTACCTGTTGTGAAACACTTACTGGATTAATATCTGAGCCAAAGCTCAATCAGAATAGTAAGATTTGCGTGTGTAGTGTTTTCAGGAATGCTTAGGGGTTTGTGGGTTTTTTGTGGCAATTTTTCAGGATACTAGAAGACAAAATAGTGGAAAATTAGAAAAATATTTGCAGGAGTCCAGATGTAAGTATCAAGGTCAGTTCTGTCTACTTAGAGTAGGTTTGCAATGAATCAACTCCATAATTTTGACGTGAACCATCTCTCTAGCTTTTAAGAGACTGATGAGCTACCTGGGAAATGTGTGTTCATTGTTAAAGGACTGTGAAATCATCACAATCTATCTGACTAGTCAAACTGAATCAATCAATACAATTTTTAAAATACATTATTTTGCATTTCTCAATTAAAAAAAAATTACATTGATCTCACAACTCCCTATATTTACCTGTAAGTTGCTGAAGATTTTAGACCCTGGTTCTCAATCAGCAAAATTCTTGTTGAAATATTTAAGCCATTTCTGTAACACTATGCTTCCTTTCCTTTGGGCCACAGACCGTTTCATCTTTGAATTTGGAATGCAGTGAGCAGAAGCAATGGGGTGGGAAGTGGGGAAACAAAGAATTGACACAGGCTTACTTCTATCAACTCTTCAGAATTCAGAGAAAATGTTAATGTTAACATGAGACTCTTTTTGAAAGTTCCACTGAATATGTGTGTATCTTTGGAGTCCAGGTGTTGTCACAGAGATAAAGGAATTTCAAACTTAGATCTGTATTTCTGATTTAGTTCCCAATACTTGTTTGCCTTTATAATTTTTCAGCTTTTTTAACTGAGGAAATCCTGAGTTTTACTCTAATGTAATGGGCAAAGAAAACTGTCAATGTAAAGCCTTCTTATAGGAATAATTCCTTTTTTCTCTTTTTTTTTTTTTTTAATTTTTTCTCCACTAGACACTAGAGGTAATGGTTACATACAGATCTGTATTTGCTCTAGCATTATAATACTGTAGCTGACATTAGGATTTGCAATGAGATATTTGGTGTGTAATTGTGAACTACCAGGTAGATAGTGTGTAAACTACCAGGGAAATAGTGTGTAAAATGTTGATATCCATCACATCCTGTCACCCTGCTCCCAATGAAGCACATTCCTACATCAAATTCCTCCACAGGCACCTCGTTGTACTGACAATATCATATTAATAATGTCTTTGACCTTGTGCCAACTGGCATTTCAGAAGCTGAGAGTTTTCATTTTATTTTTTCAAATGAGAAGGTCAATGATCTCTACAATATTTTTCTTGGCTATTTTGGGCAACTGAAATTTTCTTCATTGCTCACATAAGTACTTAGTGTAATTTTGTTTTTCTGAATCAGAGCTATGTCGGATGCCTAAGCCACTGCAATAGTGTGGAGACAGACCAAAATTTTATCACTTTCCTATTTGAAACAAAATTAAATATGCAAATAGAATTCTAACATTTTATATGTATTTTTTCTCCACAAGTTTCAGTTTTGCCTTGTAAGTGGTTAATTTGTTGATGATTTTGTTATGATCAGTTCACTTTGTAATTCAATTTAGGGTGAAAACTAATTTCAGGTATCAAGTTTTCCAGACAATGAGAATTAAATTTTCCAGAAAGTTCCCAGATTGATTTCTCTATGATCATAGATCTTTTGTAGATATCATACATAGGATTCTATGTATATAAAGAGTTCAAATAAATTATATTAAATTCAGAGGACTGGTTCAACTTCATCTCAGATATATCAGTAAGTCTTCCCTTGATTTTATACCTCACATACAAGAAAAATGTTTAATGTTCTTAAAAATAAGATCTCCTTATTGCCTTGAGCATCACAGCATTGCTTGTAAAATGCAGCTTTATGTTTTCTGCCAGGCCACGTTCAGACACACTTGTACTTGAATTGGAGAAGATTAGTGTGGGAACTGAGCTGACAATTTTTTTCCCATATATTGTCATCCTTTTTTGCATTCTAGAGATACCATGCCCAGACATGATTTTTTTGCTGGTAGTCTGGTGGATTTGCCATTACTCAGCTGATATGTGATACTTATGTGCCAATTCACATGTATTAAAAATCACAAATTGTATTTTATGTGAGTAATTGCTATCATCCCATTTGCCTTTCTCAACCCATGTGTTAACAAAATAAAAGTAAAAAAGATTCACACATTGTTTTCTTTCCAGATAGGAGCAATTCAAAAACAGGAGTGAAATCAAGTGTCCCAGTCGAAATCCAGTTTGTGTAATTGCAGTAATCGAACAGTGCTATGTAAGCAAATATGCAGTTGTGGTTAGATATATCATTATTCACGTCCACTTCTTCTGTTGCCATTCTCTGAATTGTTATACAGATGTGAAGTTTCACCTCAGTAAGACAGCTACACAGCAGTAATAGGCAAAAATAGAGATAGTAAGTGCTTATGGTTTGCTTAAAGTTGCATATACCTTTCAGCATAATTCTGCAGATGCCAATTTAAATATCAGGATGCTAATATCATGTTTTGCTGACAAAATTTCTAAGAAACCCCTGTCTGCCTTGGTCCTTTGCAAATATGTTAGGACATTATAGTCTCCTTCTAGAATGAAAATAAGTCTCTGTATTGAACTGTCAAACGCTCTATTCACAAAATCATTCAAAATGGCATTATAGGATGGACTTGATCAGGAACTTATGGCTTCATCCTCATTTATTCCATAATGTGAGCAGGTATGGGATGGGTTTTAACCCTTAAAGTAATACAGCACAAAAAAAATTATGGTGCAAATTTCAATTTTGTTTTCCTTTTTTTCTAATCACAATGTGTTTATCCAAGCTTCTATTCTGCAAATTAACGAAGAACCCAATCTACAAATTAAATAGTGGGATTTTGGTAGGTATTCAGCCTGGGCCAAAAAGGGGTTTAGAGTTTTGTGATTTCGTTGTGTAATGAAATTGCAATGGTATATTTCATAAATGTATTCATACAAAATCTGCTTTTAATTTCAGAAGAGCCTAACTCCAGCTTCATCAGGCTTATCTTCGTGCCATTGCTGGATCTTTAATTCTTCTGTTGTTAGTCTCTAAAGAGTCCATATAACTTTTAACAGGAATCTGGCTGAGCCAAAAAGGAAATCATCTCAATAATGCTCCATGCTGGTGCTTTGTGTACGTCTCATTATCACAATATGCTAAGGCCGTTACAGTCTAAGCATGATATTGAAAACACAAGAGGAAGTCCTTATGAAAATAAAACTTTTCGTCGTAATATAAGACTGGTAGTTCAAAATCATTCAGATATCTCAGGGGTGATCAAAACTGTTACAGCACTAGATACTCAGTTACTTACAGGACTGCTCTTCATCTCAACATCATATCAATCTATTGTAAATATTTTGTCAAGGGTCTGCTTAAGACTGGAAAGAAAGTTGGATTACTTTCACCACTGATAAAGCAAACATTGCACAGTCTTACTGTCAAAAGGAGTTAATGTGCCTGTGCTTTCCTCATCCTCATTTCTTTAAACCACTAGCAATGTCAGTCATTCTCAATGCCAAAATTACAAAGAGTAAAAGGACTATTTATTCAAAAAACCTTCTGAAAATGACATAGGAAATAGGAAGCCTTGCATTTATACTGGAAATCCCTCATCTCCTAACAACACTCATCTGTTAGGGAGAGAGAAGTGTTGTAACATCTGGCTCAGTGTGGTGAGTTTTCATCTTCTGTTGGGAGGGCTGATGTCATGTAAGGAACAGAGTAGCACACTAACTGCTGTAAATGAGAGGCAGTGCTTATCCTGGGAGCTGGGGCTCATGGATCAGCTGAATGGCTGCCTGCAGCCCTTATGTGTTGATTCTGGCCCATTAACCATGCTATTAATCTTCAAAAAGCTTTAAGGCATGAGTGGTTTGGAGAGTGAATATAGGTGAGAATTTGCAGGTGTCATTCATACAAAACAGCCATCTTCCACATGCTTTTCAACAAACAGCTTTCCCAGTCTTTCAGAGCACAGAAGGAAATTCTTTCCACCACCTTTTACCCTGTCTGAAATTTCTGAGAGCACCAGGATTAACATTTTGCAAGATGGCAGTGCAAGCATAAAGGAATAGAAAGTCAGTTTGTAAGAATCAGAAGGATATTTGTTTTGGAAATTTTATACACTTCATTCAACCCACATCCTTTAACTTTCAATTTTTGAGTGTCACCACAATATATACTGCTGCATGAGTCATCTCAATCCTGTATTAACCAACATTTCAACTCTCTCTAATATTCTGTTCTATTCTTTTGGGAAAGAACAGCATAGAAGAACAGAACTATTTTAGTCAATTTGTTGCCATGCTTGACACCTGACTTCACTTGAGTAACACCTGCCTGAAGAATAATTAGCAGGCCACTTTTAAAGAAAGAACTTCCATACACCACAGGTGGCATTTTTCATACCAGACAGGCAACGATGTATGTTGGAAGTGAGCCAAACTGTCTGCAAAAACTGTGAGAAATTCAAGACAGACATCTGAGTGGAAGGAAAGTTTTACCTTCCTTGACACCCCTACCCCCCTGCACCATTCAGGAACATCTGTTCAAACCTACCTCTCTATATAATGCACTTTATTTTTCCTATCTACTAATACCACAAATTGCAGAAAGAAAGCAGCATAGCAAGTTTCTTTCATATTGGTTACAAAACTTACGATTTAATAACATAATGTGATGATTTGCCAGCTATACAGATCCTGTATTATGAGACTGCTGTTAGAACCAAGAACAAAACTTTCATAACCCAGTAATATGGGGTTCTCAACTCACATTTCCATAAAGTGGTACTAATTTTCACTGCATACTCAAAACTTTGTTGAAATCAGGATACCGTGTGTCATAACGGAGGCAAAAAGTCAACAGTCACTTTGGAAATTATTGGCTAATGTCTTAATCTTGGACTGTTCGCTGATTTGTATGAACTTTTGTGTGTACTTTGGGCTAAATCCAAATCCTTGTGAAATCAATCGTAACCTTTCCATTGCCATCTATAGGCTTTAGATGAGGTCTTTTGCTGCCTTAGAAGAATCTTTATTCTATATGAAAGGAGTCCTGAGATCTCTTCATAATATTGTCATCGGAATCAAATGTCTTACACAAATATGCTAAAATTAGAAAACTGACAGCTCTATGTTGTACTTAGTATCACTTACGAAAGAAAAAGCTGTGTATTTTACTTCCACAGTTCCAATGAATAGGTATATACATGAGAATTATAGAAATATGTATAGAAAATTATTTACAATGTGTTGTAATGCCAAATTTTGGGGCTTTTTTTCTCCCCTGGTAGTTTCTACTCTTTTGAATGCATTTCTGTGGCGATTTCATAAAATTTTTCTAAGCACACTTTTCAAGATACATTTTTAATTTGGGCAAATGTCCATTTCAGTATTTTCTCAGCTGTGCATGTGACTTCCATGGCAAATAATGTGGTAAGCCTTCAGAATAGGCACATTTGTAAAAACCCTGAAGTCCATAAGCAAACCTAAGTTTCATATACAGTGTCTGTATGTTCATGGTGACACTAAGGATGAGAATCTCTCTCTTTTATGGAAATTTTCCATGTTCATGGCTTCATTTGGAGCATACTTTTGTATTACAAATATCATTATATTTTCATGTGGTTAGAAAACAGAGTTCCTACAGGAATCAGTTATTGCGATTGTTTACTTAAAGGATGAATGAATCTCAAACTTGTTGGTCACTAATGTAAAATGACATTTTACAAGTTTTCTCTTAATGGATGTTTAATTTTAAAAATCTACAAAAAAATCCAAATGTTAGCAGAAAAGTACTTAGTCCAAATTTTGCCTCTCTCTTGAGAAAGTCATTCTGTAAACTAGTAATTTTGTAAAAGACATCAGAATTGAATAGTTAAATTCAAGTATATGACCTTAATAGATAAAAACATAATACATAAAAAATTCTAAAGCTTTTGGTTCGCAAATTACAAACAAAAATATTAAATCATTTACGGAAAGAACAGGAATCTGGCACTTTATTCCAGTCAAGTAGTCCTCTGAATGGAAATAGTGCCATTTTAGTTATTATTTAATGTCCTGGATCAAATTCTCTTTCCTTATCTTAACTATATTTTTCAATTCTTCTTTGAATAACCACGTATTTGCTCTTTTTTTGTGAATCCTGTTAGACTAAGGAGTTGAGGTCATGAGGACTGGAAGAGGTTGTCGTAGAAGACATTCACGGGACAAATAATATTAAAAAAGAACATAACCAGGTTGTCTTAACACATTTAGTAAAGCCCTGAGCCCAAAAGTCTTACTGGGTCTATGATACAAGGTGGCCAGTACAAATTTCCTGAATGCCCTGTTTCAAAACTTTCCCTTCTTTTAAAATCTTTGGAGTTTTTCTATAGAAAAGCGCTGCAAAAAAAAGGGAACTATGATTATTTCATACCATGGCTACTATTTAACAAACTATTCGTTGACAACACTCTTTGAGGTCTTCTCTCTTTGTTGATCCTAACGAAGTCTACTATGCAGGGGATAGCCTTCAACTGAATGGAAGTAAACTTTCACCAAATTTCTGCACATAGGAGTTGTGGTGGTTTGACCCTGGCTAAATGCCAAGGACTCACACACACAGCCACACTCCCACTCCCTTCCCTACTAACAGACAGAGGAGAGGAAAGACTGTAAAGGTTTCACAAATTTGTGATAAGAACCATAAAAAAAACCTCCTCATTAGTTATTTTACAGGCAAAACAGGCTCCAACTTAAAATACTTAAGATTTATTACTATTTTCAAAATCAGAGCTTAAGAG
>WEIV01016082.1:774-13836 GCA_013390005.1 Calyptomena viridis | reverse complement strand
GGGTCCAGCCTGGAGCTGACTGACATTGGCTCTGCTGGAAATGGAGAAACTTCCAGCAGTTTCTCAAAGAAGCCTCCCCATAGGCCCCCCTGCTAACAAGAAAAAACCTGGCCACTAAAAACTACCACAGGAGTCATTACAGTTCAGATGCTAGAAGAGGGACAATGGCTAGCAGATCTGCATGCTGGACCTGGACAAAAGTAATACAGGTCTGAGAAACTCCTAATACATTTGCAGTTTGTACTGATGACTGTAATAACGTCTTATTATGCCATATGGAAGCCCTGAATAACAGCCAGGGGCCTTAAATTACATTGAAATTGATTCCTACACTGCAGCTTTCTGCTGTAAATGATGCCAAAAGACTATGAGCTTAAAATTAAAGTGGAAAGAAATATATAAAAGCATATGAGCTCCAGTGAGTTGTTATTAATCTGAGGTAATAGTGTCCATCACCACTGAAGCCTTATGCCAGTTACTGCCAGTTATCTGCTACATTGCCTTTTTTAAATGAATATAGACATCAGGTTGTGTACAGAATTCTCCCTTTCAATCCACACACATTACATAATGATATTAAATTACGATACATAATTGGTTAAATGTTACTCTCTAAAATTTCTTGAATCTCGTAGCTGATCTTAAATACTGCATGTACTCTATTAAATACAAGCTCACCCAAGAGACATCAACTGACTAAAGCCAGGAAATTCTAAATGAAGGCTCAAGCTGACATTTTGTGCCTAACTTATGTTTCCTCATAGCTACTAAGAGTGCATGTCCTAAGGTGCTTCTTTCTTTATTTGTACAAATAATATTATTGCAGCAGTCAGATCCTTCACTTAAGAAAACAGCATGCATAGACTACCTTGCAATTTGGCCTGTGGTGGAAAGATATGGGTATAGAGTCTCTTCTTGTATTCTTTTTTTTTTTACTACTTTTGGATTCAATGTAAATAAAATTCAAGAAAAGATAAGCATTTAATTAAATTCTCAAGCTTCTTTCAGTGTGCGGTTTAATAGATTCAGCCAGTTTGCAATGGTGTTATTTTAACCAGACTACTTAAGCTGCACTTGTAAGAAGAAATCTGAAAACAATGAAGCCATATTAAACAAAAGTCTAAAAGAAAAACCCAACAATTGTCAAGGAAGAGGAAGAAATTCTGAAAACAATCTTGTACCTGAGACAGCAGAAAAAAGAATTCTTATCATTCATTATGTTGAAAATTAAACTGTTAAACATCACTGTCTTTTTACAGTCAACTATATTTTTTGTGTATATTTCATGAGTACACTTATGTGTCTGGCTCAGTAACACACCACCAACAAAACATCAAAGAGAAGTTGACTCTGGATAGATGCAATATCAAAATTATGGTAACTCAAAAAATATATTATTACTCATCAGAAGGAGGATTCACTGACAACAAGTCATGAAAAGTGATTCGCCACTATTTAATAACAGGAACTAATAAAGAGAAACAAACCTGACAAGGTTTCATCACATTTCACTCTCCCACCAAGTGTCTGCACAACTCTGGGCTGATCACAATCTTAGGAATTCATTTTGTCCATCTGTGAAATGGTATAGTCTTAGCTATACCATATGGCTTGACTGGTAGAAGACTTAACAGCAGACAGATACAAACCAACAAAGATAAAACAAAACCTCAAGTTATAGTTCAAAAGCCTTTATCCACAGCCATTTTCAGCAACAAAATTGTGCTAAAACTTTGATACAAAGCCATAATATCTTACCACACATGATTGATCTCAGGAGCTTCCATAAGACAGTTTTTGGGTAATTGGGGCATTCGGAACAAGATGAGACATCATCTGCATTGATGAGTCCTGAGCAGACCTGCTAACCCACACAGTGGTGTTAAAGTGTGGAACATTCGTGTGGCTTGAATATGAGCAGACACTATTGTATTGAATATGAGCTAGCTGAAATCTGGAAGAAGCATGTCTGTATTTCTGCACGTCTCTGCTAGCAAGGAAATTCCTTTAAGACCATGGTAGGAAGTTCACTGAGCCTAGACTTTGTAGCTTCAACTGCTGCCAGTGTGAGTTCTCTGCACCATATTGCACCAATGGTGTATCCATGAACAGTTGTTTAAAGCCACCAAAGGACTTTAAGTAATCTGAGAAGTTACTACATTGAGTTAACACCTTACAGCCAATTTCAAAGTCCGAGCTGCTTTTAAAACATGGGAGAGGATCGATTTTTTTAGCCATCTTTTTTTTCTGTAATATAAAGTTGCATCATATGGTCCTTTGTTTGAAGGTTCATTCAATTATCTAAACAAAAATCTCCTAGCACCTTAAATCCATTTGCACGTTTCTCTCTCTTCAGCCTGTGTTTTGTCTCAACAGATTCAGTTAAAACTAGGAAAAGGGAAAAATGCTATCTTTCTCAATAGGAAAAATTTCTTCCTGTAATGAGATTAGTATGGCTCACAGATTCCCATCATCATATGTACTGGCTACTTCTCCACTGCAAGTATCCCAGTCCAATCCCAGTGCTGCTAACAGAATAATACACCTCTCAAAATGCCTTTGGTTAGAAACACATTGCTGGTGCATTTGGGGTAATGTAAATAAAGCATGTCCATTTGTTTTGTAAAATGTCAGCTCAAACTTGGTTGATCTCTTTTCAGATCCAGTCGTAATTTTTTTATGAATGACAGCAATAAACAATTCTGTAAACCTGAAAAGGCATTTTTAGCAAACAGAGTACTTGAAAGACAGTAATCTTTTCTCCCCTCTTTAACAGCAAAACAAGACACATCATATTTGACTACATCTCTGTGGTTAAAAAGTGTTATTTGAAAATTAAAGATACTTATTTTTAACGTACCATTCTAATTGGTCGTTTTTAAAGGTACTAATATTTCTTTTCAGCGGGAGGAAAGAACAGCCAAGAATAAAAATCACTGTAATTTTTTCCTTGTTTTGATAATCCCTAACAACACCCAAAAAACCTCTCCCATCCAAACATGAAATCAAAAATATCAAGTATTCACAAGTAGCTGACTTACTTCTCTTCTTTTTCTACTTCTCTTTCCTATTCCCATTCTCTTTTAGATGACAAAGACATTTACGGTAGAAAGGATTTGGAAAATAGACAGAGTTTTTGATCACATTTAACTTTTATGATCCCCTACTGCTCCACATAGGAGAGCTTCAGTGAATGCTCACTAGCATTTACTAGGATATGCACATTTCTTGCTCCCTCTTTCTTTTACTCATCTCCTTCTATCACACTCGCCAGTCCAATTAATCTCTGATTTATTTGCAGATGCTTCTTTTTTTCCTCCTGAACAGCTTTATTAAACAAAGGCATGATAATATAAGCATGCTGATATTTATTCCCTTTCATCCATTTCAACAAGCTTCTACAAAATAACCCTTTACATTTGCTCTAAATCTGGAAAAATGATTGAACAGACCCTTGTTGGTTTTGGCTGAAGAAATCATTAGCTGCTAGTTAAATTTTTCCTGCTAAAGGAAAGAGTTTCCCAAGTGGATCAAGGTAGAAGGTTTATCCAAGATTAAAAGCCTAAACTTGAAAACAGCTTTGTGCTGTCCCCAGACAGACTATGTTTTGAAAGACCCAAAATGGACAGAGCTGCTTAGGCAAAAATCATTTTAGAATCCTATGAAAACACCATAGAAAGACCAGAATTATTTAAAAATGGTTATTTATTAAACATATTTCTTTACAAAGTACAATCAATGTTTTGCATTAAATTTTAGGGTTTGGTATTTGCCTGTATGTACACAAAAGCTTGTAACAGAAAATGTGTTTTGATTTTGCACATGAGACACAATACTGAGTTACCTTCATATTTTGATTTCTACCAACATAAGCAGTTGATAATAACTTTCAGTTTATCTGCTGTTTTTTTAAACTGAACATGAAACTACATTTCTGCAGAATGTCAGTATTTATCAGTGTACTCAATTATGACAAAGTAGAAATTAATAATCCTTTGGAAAGTTTCCACTGAGCATGAGTGGAACATGACATTTTTGTCAGGTTACTGGACTATCCTTATGATGCTAAAAATCACTTTTTGCCGTTATAAGATAAGAAGAATTGAAGAGCTAGGTAAGTTTAATAATACCCTATTAGCAGCAGTTGATAGTAAATGCAACATAAGGTTTGTTTTGTCTGTCATACAAGGATGTGTCCTAGCAGACACTGTTGTATTGTTCTCTATTTGAACAAAAGTATCTGCATGTATTGTATGTCTTTTGGAAAAACAAAACAAAGATAAAGACACAAAAAGCCATTTATTGTCATGAGTGACTATTGCCATCAGCTAATATGAATGCATTGCTAAAAATTAGTGAAGACAGGAAAATGCTGTAAGGTAAATATATACAGAGTTAAAATACATTTCTTATCCACTAGATAGTGATTTTGTGGCACTGTGGTTTCCAGAATATAACATCTGTTGAGAGCAATGTAATTTTCAGTGCAAGCTAAAGCAAGAATACCTGCCCGCTGTCATAAACGCGACAAACAAATCTGGAATGTTCAAAGTAAGTTTGTCTTCCACTTTTCCACTCTTGAGGCACCTTTAAGACATGGCACTTACTGTAAACCATCTAAAAGTCAAAAAAGCAAACACAATAAGCCTGAATTTTCCATAACAACTTTAAAAATCACTGCCAGAGTCACTTGCATAAGTAAACGATGCCTGTGTAAGGCTTGCCGGCAAAGCATCTTTCCTGAGAACGGAGCTGGGACACTCTCTGTGTATCATAAGTGTGCGTGCTCAGAGCTGTGGTCGCTGTCATGGCTGTCGTCGTTCGCTAGTGAGTCCCCTGTGTGCTGGAGACCAGCTGCACCAATGCCAGAGAGCTCGGAGGGGAGCAGTGTGCCCTTTTTCACATTCACCAGTTCCTTCTCCCGGGCCGCTGCCCCTTGTTGGCCCCCTTTTACCCGCTTCCACTTCATCCGTCTGTTCTGGAACCAGACTTTTACCTTCACAGAAGAAAGAGAAAACAAGTAAATAAAGATGGGGTTGTTGAAGGTAATAATGAACTTTCTATCTATAGCGCAGCACTTCGGGATTTTTTCTTATTTTTTTAATATGCCTTTCGGTCTGTATGGTGAAAAGCTTAGCAAGCCTTCCTTGAAGATCAGACAATCCAGTTTTGGATAGGATATGAACATGGGAATGTGAGGATAATGACTGCAAAAGAGGAAAAGGGGTTACAGTAAGATGAAAGCTGTGCTATCTCCCACAGACAGCTCCATAGGAAGATCTCAGAGCCTTTTAGAAAACATTAAAGAGTTCATATACTCTTGAAAAATATAGTAATGCCATTTCTCAGTGTGAAGGAAAGATAATGCAGGTATCCCCCCAAAATGCCAGGAGTGGAAGGGTTTAGGAAAATTTATTTCCAAAGGCAAGAACACTGAAGAACATTACACCTAACAGTGTTACAAACAGTGGGCCTTGGGAAAAAGACACACCTCTGTTCTCCTCGAGGCTTTTATCATCCCCAGCCCTCTCTGCTATGTGGGGACCTTCAAACATGTCTGCAAGCTTATCTTCTTCCCACGCAAGGAGAGCTTCTCTGGAATATAGTGTCAGAAAAACATCTAACTATCTCTGGGCAAGGTGCCGCTTCTAGGCAGGAGAGACTTCCTCAGTGAAGTAAGCACTAAAATGCCTCAAAATAATCCTGCAGAAAGGGTCTTCTACACTTACATCAGGGAGAGAAATAAAGGCATAATGTTTCCCATCAAGGGACTGCACAGAAGAACATGCATTTCGAGTAACAGAGAACCCTTCATAAGAGGGTAGTTACCTTGGTAAGGAACTTGCACTGAAAATTTGTCATTGCTTTCTGCTTTGTTTCTGTAAACTTCCCTATCTATTTCACAAATGTATTTAAATGATTCTAGTCAACTGATCCTTGACTCTGCAACATTTAGCTATAGACCCTGGTCACATTTTTCAGAAAATAAATATGCTAAAAGTCAGGAGGCAAGGCATTTATAATTTTGAGTCAAAGTTAGCAAATAATTTCAGGTAAGAATGGCAAAGAAATTCATAGTATGGAAGATTAAAAATGTATCTGCGTTTAAGTCACATTAAACCCCAAGATTTTACTGCAGCTGAAACTCATTTTCCCTCCTCCCCTTCTCTGTATGGAAATATACGAGGAAGAAGTAAACCTAAGTTATTTGCACTGCAAACCACAAGGACTTTTTTGCTTTCAATACTTTTTCAAGTAAAGAAAAAAAAGATGTGCATAGCATTTGTCAAATATATTAGACCGGATTGAAGACTGATTTCAGATCAGCTTAAAGTATTGTCTCTGAAAACAGTATTAATAGAATATTGTTCAGTTTGAGTCATGTAGAGTTAATATTGCTGAAAAATCTCTTGCTTGTGTTTGGGCAGCTCTTCAGATGAAGGTTCCACAGAAAAATAAACAATGTCTGCAACATTTCACTTGGAAAGAAAGCAAGAAAGCTTGCAATGTTGGTATATCCTCTGCTGTGTTTAGCAGAATGTATTTCAGAGTTCTAAAAGAAACAGCAAGGAACAGGCACAGCAGGACATATTGTACAACATGAGTAATAGAGCCACAAAAATGCTGTTTTGCTGAATCTGTCTTACACATCCAGGAAACATCACAGTGTTTAAGCTTTACTATCACTTTGAATTTTACATTAAACTTTTACTACAACTGAACTGATAGATAGCATCACCATCTTTGTGTACGTATGTGGGAAGAAAGACAGGTATATTTATATTTTTAATACTCTATATTCCTGTTAAAGCCAAAGTGAGCAGTTAAAGCAAACCACTTGGGAAGAGAGCAAAATAATTCCAGGTTAGTTAAGAGCCTTAAAACACAGCACATCCTTCCTCTATTCAACTCATCAGCACCAAAGAATCTAGCTGGTAAAATAAATGAGTGTAAATATTACCAGCTGCTGTGATGTTGGAAATTATCACACTCAGGCCTGGTATCAGGACTGTCCATGGAAACAGTGTCTGCAAAAGGGTACAGCATTGGCAGCCATCTGGGGGAAGTTATGGTATTATTTTGTTTAGGGTTTTTTTGGGGGGGAGGAGGATTCAAACAGTGAAGTTTCCCTTCTAAAAGACACTTCTCTACTGGTGCCAGATAGTGCAATAGATGCAACTGCAGTCATAACCTGAACATGAAAAATAAAACATTTTGCATTCAACCCAGTACCATAGGATATTGTCACACTTCTTCTGAAATAAGGTCCAAGACAATTTTATTTGGTAAGAAGAAATTGGAGTAATTGTTAAAAGATCTAAGAAATTCTCCAGATATCTTTATGTCCTTGAATATTCACTGAATAATTGACAGCACTGAAAGTCTAAAACAAAATAATAAAGTATATAAAATGTGGTTTTAGGAAAAATGATGATACATTTGAAGCAAAAATTTCAGTGCACAGCCTGGATGTGCATTACTTTAACTCAGTGGAACAAGAGACATCCAGCGAAACACCTTTCCAGATGCAGCCAGTTAATTTCTGGATCCTTGAGAAACTGAAGCTATTACTCCTATAGCCATTGTCAGAAACTGTCCTGGGTGGGACAGAGGTGAGCAGGATAATTACTGCCTGACTTCTGATGTAGGTGCTTATTTCTGTTCTCTCACAGACAGAGCTAAACTGTCACATCTGCCGAGCTGACATTTTTTAACTGTTTTCTACTCCAATTAAATATTCTTTTTTGTTTGTTTTCCATTTTTAATTACAACATATCTTGCTTCTTTTTTATTTAAATGCTTTATTACAATATTTTCTGCTTCTTTTATAATTCCAGTTACTTCACAATAGCAGAGTTGAGAAGAATCTGTCTCCTTCAGCATTAAACCCAACAGAACTGATTGACACCAGCTTCCAGGTAATGAGTAGTCAGGGCCAGGCTGGGGAGTACTTCTTCACTCAGGTTACCTACCCTCAGATTAGGTCATACAGTCACGCCTTAAAGTGCCTCCACCAGGGATGAGTTGAGGTCAGTGTCTGCATATTGGTTGATATAAATCAATTAAAGGATGATGACTTCCCTTTTCAAGAATAAGTACAGGATACATTTATATATTCCTCAGGGTATCCAGCATGCAATGTTGTGTTTGCACATGACCCACTGTCTGGGAAACACGGCACTTGAGGAAAGTTGGGCTGAAAGGACTCCAGCTACCTTTGCATTCACTCTCTTGAGAGTAGAAGGATGGTAGTAACTCTGACAATCCCCTAGAAGAAAATACACTACTGACTGACATATGCCTTTCCATAAAGAGAAAATGGTAACAATGTTAAAAAGAAAAAAAAAAACTTTAAAAAAGGGTTTTTTTCGTAATGACTTTGGATAAACTGCATCGTGTTTACTTAGAGAATATAAAATAAGAAATTTCTATACTTGGTATGTCAAGGATTATTGTCAAAAGCTAGAAATCAGTTATAGTGAAGTCTACTATTGAAAATATTATGAGTTTATTTTGATATCATTTGCTGCGTTAATGTACAGCAGGACTCTTATATGAGGAAATACATTAGGCATTTTTTATATATCTTTCTTTAGGTCCTCCATTATAAAGTATTGAAGTCCACTTTTGATCTGATCCAAGATACATAAATGTCAATGTTTTTCCATACAGCTCAAGAGACTCTTGATGGAGACTTTAATGCTCATGTGCTAATAATATGAGACAGGTACTTCACTTTTTATTTCCTCTAGAGATCAAATTTAGATATTGGAATTTTGAACTTCCTCTGGAGCTGAAGAGTCAGTTATGGAGGGTATAATTGTTACTGATATGTGATCCATCTATATTTTAGTAATAGGAAGGAAGTGAAGCAAACTTTGCGTGAAGTACTTCAGAGCACCGATTTATCTGGATTCACAGAAAACCATGCTTTTTAAACACAACTCATTTAAAACTTACAGGTGTTGCACAAAACATGAATCAGAACAAAACACCTTGAGAAACAAAATGGAAAGAGGACAAAGAATGAGAAGAGAGAATAAAAGGAATAGACTAGACTAGACTAGACTAGAATAGAATAGGAGAAAGATTGAGAGTGACTGAATGTCTGAAAGAAAAATTAAGAAAAATTAAAATAAAAATAAAGGAGAAAGAAAAAATTTACTGAAGTGATCTTGAAAAACTCTTGAACTTTTTCACTGTGAAAGAACTAGCTGCTGCCATTTACAACTTTTGCAAAAAATTATATCCTTTTAAAGTAGTTTAAAGATCTACTGTGGCAAAATTAATACCATAAGATTTCCAAACCTATTTTTCAAGTCTGTTAGCTTTAACAGGATCTGAGAGTGCTCACTACCTCCTAGAATCAGGTCCTGATTGTCTACTATTTATTAAAATGCACTCCCTCTTCTCCACCCTCTGACTAGCACAACTGGACTGTACAGAGCAAGCATATGTATGTACAGAAAACAAAGGAAGTGGAGGGAAATGAACTATATTAAAGATGATGGTAGCATTAACAGCTGTTTCTAAATCAGCACTTATAAGCCAGTCTATTGAGCACATCTGCTTACTGGCACGAAAGCCCTGTTTCTTTTCCCTTAGTCAACAAGTTGTTTAGCATTTGCATCTCCACATCTGATGACTAAACTGTTACTTAAGATATGAGTAAATTATTTCACATAGCATTTCTCCATATATTCAAGACAAATGTTTTTGCTATGACTGATTTATTTTAAGATCTACTCTGTAGTAATCATAGCAGAGTCAAAACAAGGAGGTTGACATTATTAGCGTCTACATTGACAAAGTAATTATCATAATGATATATAGATCCTTAGTAGTCTTAAGGGCCACATGATGTGCTGTCTTACATGTTTATCTTTAATACAACTTCCTGATGTGGACATCAACACATCACTTTGGTTTAAAATGAGTGTATTTCCTAAACTTCTGATTTAAGCTCCTTTTTCAGCAGAGTCCTTCAGTCGTGTTAACTAAGAATAACTTAAATGACTTAAAAATTAAAGCATAACTGAGTTCAAATTACCCTCGTTGCACTTCACGTTTTCTTCTTCNACAGACAAAAAAAAAAAAAAAAAAAAAAAAAAAAAAAGACTTTTCTCTTTAAAAAGGCTCCTCTCTGAAAAGAAAAAGTCTTTCCTAAACTTAGGTTTCTATTCTAGGTTTTAGTGGCATGTGTCCCAAACAGTATTAAAATTTGAGGCCTGATATGTTGAAAAACTTAAAAATCAGAAAGAAGAGTGTGTGCCAGTTGAAACTGTTATTTTGCTTTAAAGGATGCATATTTCTAAGTAAGAGTTTTTCTCACTATCCTAAATTTCATGTTTTATTATAACTAAATAATACGTCATGAAGACCAAACCATCAAGCCTTTAAGAATTCTGCTCTGGTCAGCCATTGTCCATCTTCTTTTATTTTTATTATTTTTACATCTATCAATTTACTTTCCTCTAACATAAAGAAACATATGAATAACAAAAAATAATCTCGAGTTTTCAGAATTAAAAAAAAATGAGGTTTATTTCTTAACTTTCTTTGGCTTTGAAAACACTCCTGTTATTTTTAGATAGTACATTTAAGCTGCCAAGTTTTAAGGAAAATCAAACTCCTGAACTTTACAAAAATCACTGGTGTTATATAGCTGAAGCTTCCTTTTTTTTTTTTTGCATATATATAGATATTATTTTCATGAAAATTTATTCAGAAAACTTATAAAAGCAAAGAGAAATGTACAACCAGAGGTTCCTTTTCCTATGAATAAATATAAATACTGGAAGAATTAAATCTATTGATTTAAAATGTTTACAGAAAAGGTAATCATAGTTTTCAGTTCACTTCAATAAATAATGATAACGAGATTTTAAACAGTATATAGGACAGTAAGTTAAGGTAGTTTTATTCAATTCAAGTAAATTTTCTTCCTTATATGATCTAAAGAATTCCAATTTCTATTCAAGAAAACCCCTTAAAAATCTTAAAATATATTTTAGAGACTAAAACCAGTTTAAAGAAGTCTGAGTATTAAATCTCTTCTTAGTTACCATAAAATATTACCAAAATCCATCACTTAGAGAAAATTGACTTCTCTTTGGAAATAAATGAGTGGTACCAGAACCTTCAGATTAAAATTATTTAAGTCACCTGCTCACTGATTTAAAGCGATCTGCTCCGTTTTACATTACAGGACTTTGCACTGAATGTGTACAAGTACTTTGCAGCAGCTGTTGAGAAAAAGAGGAGGTTTTGGCAGGTGCACAAAGGACAGCTGGAGCTTTTGGCACCCAGGAAGGTGTAGGAGTGAGTTCTGGTTTATCATTACACAGAAGTCAGTTGAGGTTTGAGTACTGTTTAGGTGATACATTCTCCTTTCTACCTCCCACGTTTAGACAGGGGTGGAATAGACATATTTCAGAGGACAGCAGTGATAGGAGTACTTCTTTCAAATTTCAGAAGTCTTTGGAAGCACTCCGTTTACTTTCCTGTAGTTCATCCAAAGAACTACCACCTCCTCCACCAATGATCTTCAAAACTGATTTCACGATCACACAGCTAATCCTTCCTATTCAAAACAAAATCCTGTTCTCCAGTCTGGACTTCACAGTTGACATACCTTAAGCAGAAAGGGCCATACTATTTCAGGTTCCTTCCTCCTACTGACTTGCTTTACATAATCTAAGGAAACATTTTTTATAAAATTAGTCTTTCTCTTTTTGGTCAAAGGCAAAGAAAGGCAATCTGTGGGGCTGNTTTACCTCCGTGAATTACTCACAAGTAGTGTATTTTATTTCACGCTTAAAAAAAATTCTAACATGCATCACTGAACCAATTTTGCACACGTCAACTGAATGTGGAAGTCAAAAAATGGTAGGTTATCAAGACTGGTTTTTGGATGAGTATGCTGATGCTTCTTTCTGCTATTACTGTAGTACAAAGAAAGGCAAATGACTTGAGGAGTAGAAACCAGTGAAACTAGAAAGAGATTTTACATTTTTCAGTGGCCTGCATAAAAAAATATCTCCTTTATTCTACATGTTCTCTTTTAACTCTACAATTCCTTTTGTTCCCCACTGATTTCTTCTGTTTCCTAAAGAGACCACTAACAACAAACCTTAAAAGCTCTTCTCTCCTTAAACAGGTGACAAAAGAAGCTGCATTATTCTCAACTTGAGCCTAAGAAAGGGCAGAGGCAGGTAATGGCAGAGCCTCACACACTTTGTAAAAGCAGCTGTGTGAGCTGCTAATATTTCTTTCTATATCACATATGCTGCTTGGCACAGTCAGAGGTTTTTCCCAACCCAGAACCTCACGGGATGTCTCTGCAGGTGTAGGGTACATTCACAACTAACAGCTTGAGGCACTTGGATCTTTGCATATGGAAATGCTTGTTTGAATTTAATCAATACTGCAAAAGTAAATATGTTGATTGAAGTTTTGCCATGTACTTTTTAAAAAAGAATTCTTGTTCAAATCAAAATTATGCACTAGTTATAAGTAAGTTTTCTAGGTGCATTCTTTCCTAAGAAAGAAGAGTTAGCACAGTAACTCTTGCTGCTAGTATTTATATTGCTCAAGACAAATATCAAACTTTTATTAAGAGTGTTACTGTAAATAAATGAAAAATCCAAAGGATTTCAAGCCACAGAGACTCACAGAGACTCATAATTATAGGGTGTATAGAGAGTGCTTAACACATGGAAGCATGGAATGAGCAGCTGCCTTTCAGAGAAGACGTGACAGCGTGACAAATCAAACAGATATGGTCAAGCCTGTCCTATCAATCCAGTCTGATTTTGTTTGAAAATATACAGGGGAATAACTTCACCACCTAACCTCAGAAAAATAGCTTCCTAAAATAGGAAAATAATCACGCCATGTGATGCAAGGAGAGGCATTTCCACTTCCAGAGGTTGTGCAGAACACATGAGCAAGGAATATTAAACTCCCTGGTTTCTCACCCAGATAACTAAGGAAAGCTACTCTTACCTTACTAGTCAAGTCTGAAAAGCGTGGTAATTAGCCTCCTTGGAGCTCTGCAAT
>WEIV01016079.1:2015-29960 GCA_013390005.1 Calyptomena viridis | reverse complement strand
AACAAGGCAGTCAAGGCTACGACTTTTCTATCAGCAGAGAAGACATTAAACATAAATTTAAAAAAATGACAAGCAAACAAACAACTACAAAAAACAAATCAACAAAAAAGTCCAACAACACGTTAACAAAATAAGTTTTGAGAGAAAATGCCTGACTACAGGTATGTGCTTACGTACGTTCTCCCTGCTTCACTTAAAATTTGCCTTGCTACCTCTAAACTAAAATGATCAGATGATCCCTCTTTGCTGTGTAGGGAAAGATAGCACAGTCTTTTGACTAACAGTTTTAAAGTTACTTCTTAACAGAGGATCAAAGATCACAATACTACACTAGGATACTAAACTAAAATATATACTTAAAAACATTTAAGATTACACACACCTTCTTACTTCAAGGAGTAAGAAATCACAAGCAAATTGTGTTATAATTTAACCACTTTTAAATTCAAATACAAATTCAATCTAATGTTTAAATTAATTCCTTCAGGAGGCTGCTACATTCAAAGTATTTACTTAGAGATTTAAACCTAAGGTTCCATCAAACACACCACAGCCACTCATTAGTATCCTTTCTTAACCTTATTTTAATAACATCATTTATTAAGAACAGATGACCAGAAATATAAAACCATCACATTTTAAATCACATGGGAATTCAGCACAAACATATCATACAAACACACTCGAAGAATGCTCATATACAAATAAAGGACTGTTTTGTTCTACCTCCCCCAGATGAAAAATTAAGTTTATGTTTCAAAGACTAATTTCCAACTTATACTGGAAAAAAACTTTTCCTATTCAACAGGAGTGATACATTGCCTGCTTTCCCCAAGAATCAGCTTAAATTATATTTGTCATAAAAGCTGTGACAAAGTAATTATTATTGGCAAAGATGCATTTAATTCATGACCCCATTTACAGAACACTGATAAAAATAAGGCACAGATAATCTGTCACCATGCTCAAGTTCCTAGGACACCCAATTTCATTAGTGAACATCACAAGGCAAGGCTCATCTTAACTAACTGCAACTGGACAAACAATGTATTTCTTCACATTTACGAAATGTGACCATTTGCTTAATCAAAAGAGAAATTAGCAACTGCCAGCTTTAACTTGCAGTACTAATACCAATTTCTAGGAGCACCCAAAGGAGAAATATAAATATTTCCATTCCTTCATCTTTGACGGAAACAATCTAACTGAAAGGAAAATTATCCCCACTTTTTCAAACATATTAGGTCTTCAATCTTTCCACAATCCAGGCTTATAAACTTTGAATAGTTTTATTTTCATTATAAAGAAGATCTTTATACAAAACAAATATGCAGTCTTTCATAAAATAAAACACTGTTGCTTATTAATGGCTGTAAAATGTGTTTTATTATTAACTGAAAGGGATGAATTAATCAGCCGTGACTTTTTACAAAGGAAATAAAAATTCTTCTACAATATTTTAAGATGAACTTAATTTTTAAATTGATTCATTAATTTATTTCAGAAACTGGTTTCTTGAAATGTATTTCACCATTTAAGCTGAAATGTAAATGTGAAACACAGAAGAGGAGCCTGCATTGTGAAGATAAACCTTTCAACATGAGCTATTTCATCAGAATCAACAATTCACAGCACACAAGACTAATGCAACAACTAAAGCATGCACTCAGAGAATGCGCCTCAGAACACCATGCTACTGCAGCCTCACATCTGAGGAGAGGAAAAGAGGGAAGAGGATTGAATACCTATCCTTTCCTTCATCCTTACTTCCAGAGTTAGAACCACTATCTGCCCATGATACAATGGAGAAAGACAAGAGTCTAAGGACTTCAGCTCTAAAAGAGCTGAAAGGAGCATTTAATTTTACATCCTGTTTACCAGCTGGCCTCTTCACCATCAATTATAAAATGGTAACACCAACTATTTTGAAACACCTTAAGAATGAAAACAACCCTAACAGTTTTGCATCATACTCAGTTCAATACTCAACTATAATTATATCAGGTACCCTTTCAGAACCCATCTGGATTTACACCATTTCTCCCTCCTTTTTAAGTGGATTGAACAACTGTCTATAAAGAATGGTGTTCCTGTTTGGTCTTGATAACAGTGAAAGCCTATACAAATTCTTCCCAATTACCCTTAATATTTTGTATAGAACTCTTAAGTACCTCAGTTAATGGCAATACAAAGTATTCTTTCAATTTCTGTGGCACAGAGTATCAGTGCTTAGTCTTGTTCTCTTACTGATGAGACAGAGTCATCAAAAGATAAATTGTTCTTCCTATTTTTGTCTATTTCATCCCCCAAATGAATTAATAGTAAAAAAAACTAACACATTTGGAACACATTTACTCTGAAATAATAAATAACTACAGACAATCACTATCTTCAATCTTGTTTAAACATCTGGGTTAGAAAACAAATCTCAATTCTCAATATAAATTATCTGATTCCCATTATCTTCCACTTTTATAAAGTATAGTTTACATGCACTTAAATTGAACTAGACTACCAGCATATCCTAACTTATTTTTTTGCAAAATGCAAATAAAATTGTAAAAACAATTCTCCAGTTTATAAAATATTGCCCTCCAACCAAAAGACAAAATTTATTATCAAAATGCATTTAATCTGGACTGGCAATACACTGCTTCTGTAAGAAAACATCTTTCACCAAACAGCATGTATACATAACCTAACAGCCATCAAAATGTCAGCAAAATTAAAAGAAAAAATTAAAATAAACAAGATAGTACCACTGTATTATAAATTCTGTAACGAGAGCCACACATCAAGAATACTGTATATTCACAAAAGGCTATAGGAAAACTAAGTGTTTCTCAGTATATTTTTTAAGCAGAAGAATGCATAACGATTTCTAAAAATTAAAAAAAATGTCATGGCCCTCCTTTGATATTCATAGCACTGAATCAAAAAGACTAAAGTGTACACATGCTAAGAAATTCATATCAAGCATTTTCATTTAGTATCATTCTGAATATAAGGAAGAAAAAAATTTCATGTAACTGCAAATAGGTCCATGGTTTAGTGGTCTTGACACTTAATATTTCCTTCTAATGTAAGAAGTGCATGATTCAAATATTAATCCTCCCTGGGACAGAAGACAACCTTGCACTATCTTTGCTTTTAATGCCCCCAGGGTTATAAAAGTATATTTCCTTTTCTGGAGCACAAAAAAACAACACAAACTCCCAAATTATTCAACATCTTTACTGTTCACCTTAACAGAAAAGATTTCATTCCCATTTAAAATTTTTTTAAAAGAAATTAACTTATATTTTTGCTTCACCTACACAACCTGATCTTATACATAATTAATGTACTCTGGCACATTTACCTGTTTACCACAACTTCAAATCTTTTAAAGGGGCTAGAAGATTATTTTACAGTACACATTCACATAACAACTGCTTTGTGCTCATACTGTTTCCCCTCTAAAATGGTCCCAGAGCATCATTAATGTTCAGAAATACTGGAAGGTCATACAAACTATTAAACACCTCTCGTTTTGAAGAACATTGTCATTTTCACATACAAAAACATAGTTTGATTTTCCTCATTACTCTGATTACCTTATGAAGGCCTCCTAGAGACATAAATAAATTCTAATTTCCTTGGTCAAGAATCTGACAAATCCATATTCTTTTCATTAAAAACACCATCACCGTAGAAAACCTTGTTTTGTTGTCACATCTCTCTCATGGGTAGAACTAATCTATCATTTTCTCAATATCTTTATTTCAGGTAAATAAAGTATCAACTTAGACAACACTCTCAGTTCTATCACACAATACCAACTCAGAACCAATTGTTTCTGACAGATTTTTCACATATTAAAGCTTTTGTACATTAACGAGAAAATAGAAAAGTATGAATATACTCTAACTCTCCCTTTACCAAAACTTACTATGTGCATCATTATGCTATAGGGATAAATATTTCTCACATTTTACATAAGGTCTAAAAAAGTATCCTCCATGAAACAAAGTGATACAAAAAGAGGAAGCAAGCAAAAAAAATGATATGAAGAGTAATATATCTAACCATGCCCAGATCTCCTTCTCTACACAACACATAAACACATTTCTAGTATGAAATGCAGTCAAATAATACAGGCTTGTAAAATCTACATAGCATCAGAATATATGACAGTGGTAACAGAGGCACTGTAACCTCTAAGGCTAGCATGCACACAAAGACAGCATATATCTGATACTTAGGCCTATGAAAATACCAGAAATCTTTTGGAGGAAAAATAGCATATATGCCTTGGTATCAAATGTTTGGTTTAGGAGTTAGTAAATATGACTATAAAGGTAATATTTTCACAGAATCACAGAATGGTTTGGGCTGGAAGGGACCTTAAAAGATCTTCTAGTTCCAAACCCCTGTCTTGGGCAGGGACACCTTCCACTTGACCAGGTTGCCCAAAGTCCCATTTAGCCTGGCCTTCAACACTTCCAGGGATGGGGCATTCACAGCTTCTCTGGGCAATCTGTGCCAGTGCTCCCGGACAGCAGGAAGGGACATAGAATGTCACAGAGCTCAGCATGGAGATCATGTCCCCTTCCCATTGGCAGGTGGGTGCTGGATGGCATCGCTGGCAGGGCACCCGGAATCAGGGCATGAGTGAACTGGCCAGGTGGCAAGGAGCCACTAGCCCTGGGGGCATGCAGGGCCTTCAGGCTCCTGCTATCAGCACTAGCTTTTGGGGGGAAAGCAGCAGCTTCTCTCTCCTGATTTTAAAGCCAAGGGTGGGAATGCTGTGATTACTCTCCACCCTGGCTCAATGCCACAGGTTTGCTGAGAAGGAAGTTCTCATTTCAGGTCACAGGTGCAAAATTTTGACTGTCCACCAATACAAATTTCATACAGGGAACTGTTCCGTTCTGATTATGCAGACTCTGGTTCAAGCATACAGTCACCATATATTACAAATGATAGGATAAATACACATGTTAAGGCGGGAGGGGGGGGTAAGGAAAGTCTTAAATTGCAAATTTCACTCTTCAACATGAAGAACAAGCTCCTTAATCGGTAACAGGTACCCCATGCCACACAGGAAACAGGAGAAGAAATAAAATGAGATCATTTCTTACATATTGCAGTAAATACAAGTTAACTAGTTAAGAAGAACTATAACTACAACTGCATAGGTCAAAGAAAGTAATTCCATCATTGTTTTTCCTATATTTCAATGACTTTACCACACAAGGAGAAAAGGCAGAAGGTATTTTATTGAAAAATACTAAGTTAATCTATGTAATAAAAGACCAGAATTCTATAGCTAAGCTCACCAACAAAACTACAAATCATTTAATAGATATTACTATTCACTGGGATACCAGAAGAGCTTCTTAAAATAGTTATATCTTGCTCAAACAACTTTATACATTAGCGTTCCTGGCTAATATAATAAAATATAATATAATAAGATATTTATTATACAATATAAGCCATTATTTTTAAAAACAAGTACGAAAACAAAATACAGAATGTCACCCAAATTTCAGATACAAATGAAGTTACTAGCTGAAATTATTTTAACGCATCTCTTAAGGAGGACAGAGAATTTAAAACATTTAACCAGCCTTGGTGATTTCCTTTTGATTATGTACGGTGTCAGAACCAAACTACATTCTTCCTACTGGGAGAAGTCCTTCTAAAAAGAAAAAAAACTTAATTATATGTGCAGGAAAAAGACATTTCTTGTAATACAGCTTAATAGACACAGTATTCTACCTTTATTACTGGCTAACGGACAAGTTATTAGGTATTCAGTAGTCATGTTTATTCATCCTGCAAGTACTAGAAGTCTTCAAGTCTCATTAATGAAAAATCTAGACTACTTCATACTATTCCAACCTACAAAAAAAAACAGGTAAGGCCAGAATCCAAATCCGAACTGGAGGAGACATTTTTTGAAAGCATCTGTACTAAGAATCACAGGTTCAGATGCACTTGGGAAATATAGTATGGACTTACTATCAGTGAAAGCAAGACATATTGCACTGAAGTGGAAATGGTTTCACTCGATTCATAAATGATCTTCCCTCAACAGAACTGCCACTGTGAAGAAATACTTGACAATAAGAAGGAATATGAAGGGGTTTTTTTCCTTTATAGTTTTTTCCTTAGTGAACTGCATGCAATACCATTAATTTAATTTAAAATAAAACACTGTTACAGTAGTCTGATCAAGCAGTACACCAACTGACATATCCTATCCATCTGGTACAGAATCAGCTTTCTGGCATGAATTAGATAAAATCTCGAAGTGCATCAGACATGACAAAGAGGCTAATAGGAAGAGGTCATAATTTAATACAGTTCTTTCTGTTGCGAAAGAACTTGTGCGAAATATGTTAGTTCACACACTTTCTGATCTACTCAGCATTGCAGTCAGTGGACACACAGGCTACTCAGCACAGTCACTGATGTAACAGTGACAGAATCATCATGATTCTCTTCACAGCAGCTTTAGATTCTTGTCCCTACATTCACGAATTAGTACAGAGTTCTCTGTAAAATTTTATGTTAAGAAGTACATCCTAGGAGAGTTATTACATGAACGGTACTGGGCTACAATGAAAAGTTGCAGGAAAATTAGTCATTAAAATGGTAATCTTCAGCATTTGCTACTGTGATTGACTACTTCATTACAATCACAGTTTGATATCAGCAGTAACTGGTAGAGGCAACCTCCGAACACAGCAACAATAAAAAAAATAATAATGCTGCAGAAATACAGCTTTAATATGCACATACACAAGGACCCAGATCAAAATAAAACACTTTGGTTCAAAAAAGAAAAATTTATATTGCATAACATATATACCCATTGTTGCATTTACTACAGTGGAAATCTAATTTCTAGATTTTAGCAATCCATCAACTCTAGCTCAGGGAAAAAAAAAACAAACAAAAAACAACTCACAAGTGGAAGTTCTGCAGTGCAGAGTCTATGCTTTATTTTTTATACATCTCTCTTTAGTCAGCTGAAAATGGTACACTATTTTATCCTGTGATAAAAAATTCAAAATATTAAAATACAAACTGAGCTGTAATATTTTTAATGCTTTCACAAAAACACATTAACAAAAAAAACCCACTAAGCTAGACAAAAACCAACTAAACAAAACAAACAAAAAACCAACCAACCAAAACAAACAAAAAACCCCCCCCCAAAACCAAAACAAAACACCAACCAAACAAACCAGCTTCTGCTTTGTCCTAGTCACAACTGCAAGGAAAATAAATTACCTCCCAAAAGCACTAAAGAAAAGTGTATACAGCCAATAGCAAGACAAACTACCCAAATTCTTCATAACAAATATTTCTATGAGTCACTTTTTTTTAAACAGAACTTTGCACCAAGTAGTTTGTCAAAACAGAAAAATAAGTGGATTTTTTTGTTGTGCCTCATTTGCTACTAATATTTAAAGCAGTATTCATTTTTTCTTTTCTGAAAGCTGGGCAAACAAGGAAGTTACTGGTGTTACTTAGTAAGAAAATCATGTGTACAGTAGTCTACCTGCTTGGTATAATTTGCATCACTAATTTTGATCCGTTGGAGTTAAGTTTAAAGAGGCTCACTGGATGCAGATGGGAACAAAAGCTGAGAACATGCAGCAATACGCACAAATAAAATATAGTCGGGGAAGCACTTAAACATATTAATGATAGCCATTTGCCTTTTTGCCATCTAGATTAAACAATTTTACAACTCCAAGGCCAAAGACTAAAGCAGGAAGACAAATCATCTCATAAGGGCCCTCTCTCACATAAAAGAAAGCAAAGGATTAGGAATCTATAGCTCCAAGAGATGCACACAGATACAGATACAGAAATTCAGCATGTCTCTCTCTGTCATCATATTAAGGCAGAACCTGAAACAGGTCTAGAAAACTATGGCTGAGTCATTACAAAGTGTATTAAAAGCAAGTAGGTAATTATGATGTGAATGTGAATATGAGTTAGATTTTACTTTTTACCCTTACACATTGTCAAAGGCATATGAAAAATCTGTTCAGATTATGTCAGTCTATCGCTGCATTTATTTATTTATACATTTATTTAAGAACAGCATCTTGCTGATGAGAAATCCAAGTGGGAATGCTGTATTACTTATGATTGGAAGCAGACTACAATCCTGATTAACTCTAGTGCAGAACCAGACCTCCACGCAGAGAAGCTGAAAAGGGGAAATCTGCCACCACATGAATCCACAATCCAATAGGACAGAAATGTGGGAAGCCCTGCATGCTCTATGGTAATGGCAGGACCAGCACAACAAGGTGCTGAAGTTCAGCAATTCAGTTTAAGAAAAGGAAAAGAAACATCTGAATGCTCTTCCCAGAGCTCAGCCCATTCAGAAAATAAACATTACAACTGTTGCTACTCTCTAGGTCATCACGGAAACAGAAAGGGGGGTGGGAGGGAATCATAACAAACAAATAGTGAGGAAAAAATTAGCAGGTTATTAAAAACAAAAATTTGAAAGGTCTTCAACTTTGCTTAAATCAGTAAGTCACTATGTCTTGGTTTAAAAGCCCACTAGGCAGCTAAACACTGCATACTCACTGAGTGAATCCCTCACCCAGTGGGATGGGGGAGAGAATCAGAATGGTAAAAAACTTGCAAGCTAAATAAAGGAAGTTTAATAGTGAAAAAAAAAAAAAGGAATAAAGGGGAGAAAAATCAAAACTAAGAAAAACAAATGATGCAAAGAGAGTCAAAACAAGACACCCATAAACAAATAAACGCAATTATGAGTAGATCCATAAAAACCCCACACATATCGTATTTTTCTCTAGTCAAGATTTTAAGAAAGAAGTAACACTTTTTTTTTTCCTCATCTTTCTAATATTTCCAAATATAACACCCTTCACCTTCACCCCACTCTTCCTTCTTGGTAAAATATGGGAATTACAAGCAAGAAGGTAATTTTTTTATGCTGGAGCTGTAAAACAAGCTGTATAAATCGATAAGGGAAGATGAGTTATTACCATAGTGAAAAACACACAAACTACTGCCTGCCTCCTAAATCTTCTGATGAATTCCTTCACAAATCAGCTGCATTTTTGTGAAAACAGCAAACTATACAATATCCAATGCACTGCATAATCAATGCATCTTCAACATCTTCAGCTTCTGGCAAAGCAATCAATTATGTCAGCTCTCAAATAATTGTCAGTAGTGTCCAAGCACACTGTTAAGTGACTTCCAGTTATACTGCATCAGCAATTTTGATTTTCAATTTGTTGGGGGACAGGTGAGAGCAAGTGAGACACAGAGACTCCAAGAATGAAGTTCTCCCAATCCCCAAGTCTAAACAGAAAAAAACTATGTTATTTCTATTCCTAACGTAATATCTGGAAAGGTGTTAGAGATTTATCCATTTGTTGGAGATTTATTTTTGTGTCTTGTATTTTTCCATCCCCACTCTCCCATCCTCACAACATCTGCAGAATCAGCAGAATACAAATAAGGGTTCAGGCTTCTTTCAGGTTCTCCTTGGCAACCTCTTTCTTCAAAAAGCCAGAATGACCAGCTGGACAATTATAAAAGTCATCTTCTACCTTGCTCCTTTATCCTTGGATAAAGGAATATCCTTAGCTGTCTTTGTCTCATTACCTTGATGAGACTTCAAGAGCCAGTGTTTGGCTTTGCAAACTCATTTAATAAAATCCTTCTCTTCTCCTGACCTTAGTATAAATTATTCAAACAATTATCACAATAAATTTTAAGGATAGAAAATGGATGTAGAAGTAAATGAAAAATCTGAACTACACATTTACTTAAAGTAGGCCACTGTGGTGGTGCGGGATTTATATTTATTTTCTTGCTTTCTTAATGTATAAATCTACCCTTCATGGACTGTTCTGTTACCCCCATTCCCAATTCCAAGTTGGTTCTTCCCCAAATGTTGTATCCTCCCCTTCTTTGTACTCCACCTTCCACTCCTCCCCTAGCTATCCCATACATGTAAAGAACTCCCTAGAATTTTACCTTATAAGTAAGGAACCTTCTAGAATCTGCCCTTGTAGGTAACCTCACCCCTCCTACCCTTAAGACAGCCCCCTGCTACTCGGTCACTCATTGGGTTGAGTAGCAGGCCCCTGGTTTCTCCATGATGTCATCCCTTATCCCATTGGCCTTTCCCCCACTCCTCCCCTTGGTCCCACCTCCCTTTATAACCCCAGACACAGCCCGTTTCCAGGGTCTTTGCTGGTTACCCTGATTTAGTGTAGCAGGGCTCTGGGAGCACCCAGCTCTCGGTGTCTAATAAACTCTGGATACAGTAACCCCAAAGATCACCTGCTGCCTCTTCTATCTGCTACTTGCCAGCACGCCCAGGAGAAGGACTGGTGAGGGTTGTCACAGTCACTGCCTTGGGAGGATTAACAGGGGCTGGTGCTGCCTTCACCACCCTTAGGTGTTGTGGGCTCGCTCCCTGCAATAGGGGGCTTTCCACCCTAAAACACCCCTCACCTACCGCGAGCGTCGCGGCAGGCCACAGCCAACTTAGCACCTCCATTTTTTACAACTTTTTAAGAGGGGTTTTCTTGGATGAAGAAGACTTATATGAGTAATGCCCTTCATAGAACACCATAAAAAATTCTTACTAAACTGAGGAAGGTGGAAATTAATCTAGGAATTTCAGAACAGAAAATGAACCAGGTAAGATAGCGGTAGCAAAGAACTGGACTGAATAGTTCAGCTGGGTGAACAGTTACAAGCAGATCTTGTACAGTAACAGTCTTGAAATAGTGCATAGTTTTATTAATAAGGACATGCAACCCCCAAAAAAGCAGAATAAAACTATCTAGGTGAGGTTAGGAGTATAATTGAGTCTAGTAATTGGGGAAGTACCAAACTTGGTATCTCTCCAAAATCATATGTGACAACAAAAGCTTACTGGGTAAAAGTTTTTAAGGGAATGCAATAAGAAAAGGCAACTTTTGGAAGGAAAAGGACAATATCTTCGCTATATATGGAAAAATTTACATTATGAAAAATTAGAATTGTATCTGTATTAATAATAAATCTTCTGCGTGTTCAATTAAAGGTTTTGATTTTATGAGATCTTGCCTAAGTGATGCACTTTTGTTCCCAATTGTTATAAAGTATGGTGGTTATCTTCTTGGGAGAAAGAGATCCAGTAAGTGCTCTGTGCAAACACACTCAACTCAAGGGCCATAGAATGTGCTTTAGTGGGGTAAAGTCATTCAACAGGGACTAGAAAGACAGGAAGACTTAATACTTGACAGTGACTATCACTAAAAGGGGTATTTTCCAAAAAACTTAGCACTGTTTGACAGAAAATGTGCCCTACACAAATAGGAAAAAGTGCCTGCCTCATTCTGCAGCTGTTTTTATTTCTTGTCTTATTGTATCACTGCACTGCATGAACCCCAGGGAACTGGACATGCAGTTTATTCAAACCACTCTTGTTGATGCAAGAATATGAAAAAAATATCCCAGCTTCACTATGAAACGACCTTGACGATCTGTGTAACATTTGTCAGACTAATAAAATTTGTAAAGATACTTGCTGATATGACGGATTGCATTCTTCACTGCTCCAGTTACCTCAAACTAAATTGCCTGTCATTATAATGATGACTTCTGTAAATGCAGTTTCTTAATTTGTTCCTCAGTCTTTCAACAGTGATCTCACAATAGACAAAGTGTTTATGGATCAATAACGTGCAAGAATAAAATACTTCATTCTAACAAAAAGTATTTTTAATCTTTCTGCTTATAGTGTGCCAGAGCATTAGCAGAGAACATAATTTCTAAGTAACAGGAAAATAACTTAAAACCTAGTTTATAGTAATTCAGCACAATGAACAGACAGAGAATCCTACCAATTCTGAATAGTATTCCTCTGCTGTTGATTCATGGTTGATCCAATGGACAAAAAAAGAAAGTGAAAAAATAAAGAAACTGTAACCAACAAACATCTTCCTGACATACCTGACCACAAACTGTTCGTCCTGCTGAGCTACTCAAATGTCTGACCTGAGTTCAGGTGCAATGCATGATGCAATGATAATCAGAAGGGCCTTGAAACAAGCCAAAAAACACTTAAAGCATTTACTCATTTGGGTCACAGGCTTGATAAATGTCTGTATTACTTTCCGCTTCTGAAAACAGCACATCTTAATTCATACCAGAACCATGTGAGACCACTATAGGTCTCACACCACCACTGTTCCTGCTGGAAAACCTGCTCCTTTGTGAGCTCCCCTCCACATGCCATGGTTCCAGAAGCTTGCTCTGGCATATTCTCCATGGCTGCAGCTTCCTACTGGGCATCTCCACAGGCTGTAGTGGAAATGAGCTCCACCATGATCTTCAGCACAGGCACCAGGGGGATCCCTGCTCCAGCAGAGCACTTCCTTCTTCACTGAGCTGGGGGTCTGCAGGACTGTTTCTCACACTTGGTCTTTATTTCTCTCATATTCTCCCATGCAGCATTTTTATGCTTCTCAAAAAGTATGGTTGACCAGAGCAGTCACACTGCAGCCACTCCATTGCCAGGACCTCACCACAAACTGAACTGAGAAATGAACAAACCACCACCCAGGGAAAAAACAAAACAAAAACCAAACAAACAAACAAACACAAAAAAAATTTTTAAAAACCCACAACCCAGTAAATTGGTTGGGACTTCATATAGGAGCAAAGAAAAGGTATAATATAATGTGTCTCAAGTTGGCAAATGGATTTAGACTTCTCAATAATGACTACTCCTACATTACTGCTTCTCATTACTTTGGACTCCAGGAAGTTGAGGTTCAAACCTGACACCTGTCACAGTCCTTTGGTCCTCACACGGGGCACCATCGCCGACCATCCCGCGACAGACACCAATTTCTGGATTCTAATATACAAAAGTATTCCATTAAAGTCATACTTAAAGGCTCTCACTGCTAAAACCATGTTATGTAGTTCCGATTTTCACTAGCCAACCTCCACTAAAAGTACAGTATTATTCCATTACACAGATACAAATTTAACAGCTTCAGGTCACACACCTGATCCGAAGGAATGAAAATGAAAGACTTCAAATCTCTTCATTCCCACTCCTTTGTTTTTACCACTGAAGCACTGCTTTAGCTTTAAATACCTCTCAGATCAAATCACAGCATCCTATTTGTTAATATTTTTAGCTATAATTCCACATACTTCAGCTAGACTACTCTAAAGGTTAAAGCAGTAATTTCAGAAGCTAAACTGCAGATGAAGAAAGCTGAGTTGCTCATAAACTATGAACATCCCAGTATTAAAAACACCTGGTCTTTTAAGGTAGTAATAATTTTTCACTTACTTTTCAATAAACCTTCTCTCTCTCCCTTTAGCACTTCTAAATACATGAAACTATATAAAGCATTGCAAAGCTTTATATAAAACTATACACAAAACCTCAGCTTAAGAAAATTTTTGTGCTGCTACATAACAGCATATACATAATATATACACTACATTGTAATCTACATCATATTTATGCACATTAGTCAGGGCATAGACACATTTTCAGAGAGGTCAGCATACAGTATGAGAGATGTTTAACTCTGTATTAATTTTCCAAACAGATGTCACTCAAAGGACACCACTCTTTGTGTTAGGATCACAACTTCAAGGAACCTGCTAGCTCCACACATGCTACCAAGCCCAGCAGCCACATATACAGTAAAGCACAGGCTAGAACAAAACCAAAGAGTTCACCTAAAATCTGTATCTAATTTGGTTATACAAAAATAACTGAACAAAAACACATTTACCACAAATAAATGACTGCTGGTTTGCTTAATATTTTTAAAGATAAAGTCACTTATCTTTTGTGCATTTTGTCCTACTTACGTTGCTTTGTCATTGCCTAAGTCATTAAGTCCCTCCATGTTTACAACTTTCAACTATTTGCAGATAACTGGTATCACTAAAAAAATGTGAAGCTCAAGAGCACAAGCAGTTAAAGAATTAGCACTGCACTGACAGTACCTAAATAAGACCATGTTGTGCGCTCTGCTTGCTAAACTGTGTAACCATTGTTCAGAAAACTGAAAATAATTTTCTAATTACTAGGATTCATCAACATCAGTGGCAATTTCTCCTCCTGTACCTAGATTTCAACTACAGATGCCTTTGACAAAAACATAAGAAATCTTTCACTTCAAGAAGACATACTGTTGTAAACAAATCAATCATATCTTCATTCATCTTGTATCTGCAGCAGCGAAAGAATACAGACCTCTCTTCTTACTCGCAAAACTTACACAAAAAGACATGGTATAGCCTCAGGGAAGGACTGAACTACTTTCCCCTCATCATTAACCAACAGCAAGGAACTAGGAACAACATCAAGTCTTTGGAAAAAAGCCCAATGTCTTCTTCTTGCTCTTAAAATCAGCTGGAAGAGCTTATATGATAAACAGGCATTTTCTTCCAAAATATTCACTAGTACATAATTTTTGGGTGCAACGCAAGAGCACATCACAGAGTTCTGAAGAACTTCTGAATTCAGATAAACTCAGAGCCTCTTCTCAAGTACTCATCTGTTTCTGGGAAATAGAATGGTTTTTAACCCAAAACATGTATTGATATTTTGTACCAACTTTTGCACCTATTCCAATTTTGAACACAAACTTCTCACATGTGAAAAATACAAACTTTAAGAAACAACTTCTCTTTTTGTGTGTGTGTGTGGCATTGCCTCTTGCCTCTCCATCTGCGTCCTTTCAATACTTAAAGGGGGTTTGTAAGAAAAATGGGGATCAGCTTTTTAGGGACACCTCACAGCACAAGGGGTAGTGGTTCTACACTATCAGAGGGTAGATCCAGACTTGATATAAGAAAGACATTATTATGATGAGGGTGGTGAAACACTGGAACAGGTTACCCAGACAGGCTGCAGATGTCACATCCCTTGAAACATTCAAGGTCACATTGGATGGGCCTCTGACCAACTTGGTCTAGCGGAAGATGTCTCTGCCCATGGCAGTGGGGTTGGATTAGAAGACCTGGGAAAGTCCCTTCCAAACCCAACTATTCTGTGATTCTGTGTTTCCCTTACAATAAAAGTGGCTGAAAAGCTAATGCTGTTGCAGCTTCTAAGTACTGCCTCCAGGCAAGCTTTCCACCTTGTGTAACAACTATACAGAAATAGTACACTAAGTTATTCTATTAACTTAAATTGAATAAAATTGACCAAATTTTCTCCAGTATGCCTTAAGATGAACTCTGCCCGTAAAAGGAAACAAACATTAAAATAAAACTAACCTTAAATATACAACAGCATATTAAAGAGCAATATCACCAACAACCAAATTATGATTCCATATATAATTGGCTATAATCACTATTATAATACAAAAGCACAAAAATTGCTTTCTTGTTTACACAACAGTAATACAATACTATTCCTCTTTAGATAAATATGACAATGAAACAAAAATTAAGTGCATATGAAGCAAAAAAAATCATTTTCTGGTCTCTTCAATAAAATAAATTTCAACTATTAAGGCCTCTATAATATATGGATGACAGGAAAAAAAGAAGAGAAAAAATTACTTCTTACTAAAACAACATGTTTTCAAAGTTACAGAAAATATTTCTGAAATTTCCATTTTAAATTTAATTCAAACCCCATTCTCACTACCTTGCTATGCTTTGAAGTGTTTTCTGGTCATTCAGAGATATTCCCTCTTATCCTACTAATGTGTAGTCTCCTGAGCAGCTTTTAATGCATGGCTGTAAAAAAAATATTTTGGAACTTCAAATGGATATCATCGACGACATTTTTTTCTGTACTTGTTAATCCTTTCAAAATAGTTCTCTTTTTAAACACTATTTTCCAAATGGATCTTACTCAAGTGTCCGCAAATTCCACTCACTCATTGTTTCAGCTACTTTGACCAGTGCACTTCCATGGCTTACTGTCCTGTAGTTCCCTGGATCACGGACACAAACATTAAACCAAAAAACAAACATGCAAAATACCTAATATGTTGCACTTCTTTTATGACACTGATTCCTTCATCTGATGGAAACCTGAAGTTTTAACAGATGCATTCTTGCCTCCAATGATTCATCTCACCAATTGTTGAACCTTGCTTACAGCACTTTTAAATCTTTCTTTTTGTTTGTTTGTTTTTCTTCCTTAAATATCTTCCATGGACAACACAATTTAATTTTCTTTACTGTAACATTTTACATTTTTTCAATAAGCTGTTTGGTTTTACTTATTTTTCTGAAGTTGCCCACACTAACAAGTGTGTGGATACGTTTTATGGTTGGTTTGGGGATTTTTTTCCTTAATTTTTTATACTGATTTGCAGTATTTAATTCCCCCTTGTACTGACAGGTGCTCATATTGCTAGATTTTGCACTCTGGCACTACACCATTGGTGAATTCTCCACTTACATGGTCCATAATCAGTTCTTGCATATCACTGACAGTCTATAAACCTCACTTTAGTTCTATCTCAGTGTGAAGGTCTCCCATAACTGTTCTCTCCCATGACTACTGTACTTCAAGCTTACCCTGGTAAGGCTGTCAGGAAACACAAGCTATACTATACTATTCCTGGTTAGGCCTATTATTTCTGCCTGTAAAAATTCTGCGCTTTGTTAAACCGATCCGATTCTAAATTCTTTCAGCATGTGCCAATACCTTCTTGTGCTGGTTTTAGATGGAACAGAGTTCATTTTCTTCACAGTAGCTAGTATGGGGTTGTGCTTTCAGTACTGAAGACAGTGTTGATAACACAGGGATGTTTTGGCTGTTGCTGAGCAGGGCTTACACAGAGACAAAGTCTTTTCTGCTTCCCACTCTCCACCCCGCCAGGCTGGGAGTGCACAAGTAGCTGAGATGAGACACAGCCAGGGCAGCTGACCAAAGGGACAGTCCAGATCATATGGCATCATGCTCAGAACACAAAGCCTGGGGAAGAAGGAAGTGATGGTGTTTCAAGTCACTGTGACTTGTGATGCGGCCCTGTGCTCCTAGGCAGAGCTGAACACCTGCCTGCCCATAGGAAGCAGGGAATGAATTCCTTGTTTTGTTTTGCCTGTGTGTGGCTTTTTCTTTAACTATTAAACTGTCTTTGACTCAATCCATGAGTTTTCTCACTTTTACTTTTCCATTCCTCTTCGTCACCCCACTCCGAGGGAGAAAGGTATCAAAATGTTCAATGTATTGGATCACTGCAACTCCATATTTCTGAAAAAAAAAATTCAATTTAGCCAGGTGCCAATGTAATGGAAAGCTCATGTAACTCTTCTGTCAGTTTTCAAAGTGAGTATTTTAAAAAATTGTACTGAATTTAGACGCTCTTTACATTACTAAAATCAACAGAACAAAATTTTTCCATAACATGAAAACTATTTTTCTTCTGACTCTCACTGTAAAATATTATTTCCTAAGTGCAAAGAACAAGATGCAACTTCAAGTTCAAACCATTAAAAAAACTTAGCATCTACTAACACCTACTCAGAATTAAAAGTTAAAGACAAAAAACAATGCTGACATTTTGGTCAGAGATCTTCCTAAGTAGATCAAACTTTAAAAAATAATCCCTTTTTTTCCCTTGTATTTCTTATCACAACAGACAATGATTCAATGAAACCTAGCAAAGTTGTAATCTTGAAAGCCTTTGTTTACAAAATGCTACAACAAGAGTTCCATTAACAGACTTACGGAAATATACACCCAGCACTGCCAGGTTTAGAAACAGCAATACAAACCAGACTTTCCTGCAATTCATCATCATGACAAATAGTGGCAAATACAAAATAAATACATAATAAATGTAAAATGTTTCTAAAATATAAACCAGTACATGATAAACATAAACAAATACATGATTCTGAAGTGCTTCTCTTTACTCAACTTTCATTCTTTTCTGCCCTCAGTTTCAGTCTTCCCTCACTTGCATTTTTTTATGAAAACTTTTTTAAAAATAACCCTAGCAATTCAAAAAAGGTTTGTAACTCTAAGTGGACTATGAATAAGATGTATTTATAGCATGAAGCTTATCTTTATAAACCCCAACTTTTAGTTTAAAAAAATTCACCATCCCCCACCTCAAAATCACATACAACTAGTATACAGTGAAATTCTCGATTACAAACCACAACTTTCCAGGCTTACACAAAATTTCTGGACATCAAGGTTAAAGATAACTTCACTTCAACTGCACATAAACAGAAATTCAAACTCTTGAAACAGCTTTATACTAACGGGAAGTGAAATGCTTCTTCTGTAAAGTTTAAACCAGAAACAAAAAAAATTAATCTACCATGTAAATCCTACTTGAAAATAGTCATATTATACAACATAAACATTCCTTACTAATGTTACCTTTATACTTCAGAACTTCAAATGAATAAAAATATATTCATCATTAGTATGCTTTTTTTCAAACTGACACAAAATGTTTCCAAAACATTACTTCAATATAATGATTGCAGTATTTCTTCATTTTTATTTTTAGCAAATGAAATATTTTAGCTTTAGATTTAGAAGGGACAAAGATATTTACAGTAACATGTAAGAACAGAAAGCATGTAGAATTAAAAAGCTCACATCTTCCTTAGAAACTATAGTTTCTGAATATAAATCTACATCCATTCTTATTAATACTACCAAACAGAATTTTCTCTAATTAAAACTGTTAATTACAAGATCCATTTTTGTTGTTTTAATAGTCTGGGATAGGTGTGCATCAAAAAACCTACACTACTTATTTATTAGATAAAGATTTATTGATAAAGACTTTGATGAAGTTTTAAAACATCAGTAGTAGGGGAAAAAAAGCTATAAATTTTTTTGTCACCTACAGAACAATACAGATTTTTAATGCTTTCTTTTGACTCAACCAAATGTCAGCTTGGACTTACTCCATGCTTCACTACAGGTACATTGAGACATTCTTGGAGCATTCAAAGCACTGCACTGGTCTTTTACTTCCTTGTTTCTCCTTAGCAGAGAAAATACATACATGTCTAACACAGATGCCATAGCAACTGGTTTTAAAGTCATGTTCTGGATTTTAGATTTTCTGCTATCCATGAGTTCAATAAAAGACAAATGAAGTTTCCAAAATAATATTTATATCTGGCAATATCCATTATCAGAAACATTAAATACGCAAAATAAGGTAGCTTCAATAGAAACAGAAGGTATTTGGTGTGGAAGGGGGTGTGGGCTGTTTGTTGCTTCCATCTGACTTTTTATATTAGTCAATGAAAAATGAATGTAGTCTGCTGCATCTCCTGCTGCCAGTATAGCTGAATACAAATGGACACAATCTGGAAGCCAGCTAGCTAAATGGAGCAACAACCAGCAGACAAAGGGACTCCATGCCTGTAAATATCCTACTGCTTTTAACCCAGAAAATTCAGTCATGTAACCCAAAACAAAAGAGAAAGCCTAGCAAAAGATAAATAAGGCAAAATTAGGGGTGGGAGGATAGTATAAAATATTAACATTTACAAAGATTTTTTAAGACTTCGATGAGTATCTTTTATGAACAGATAATTGGAAATGAGCATATTGAGTCAAGTACACTATCAAGAACGAGTTACATCATTATTACTCTAACAATCTTAAGATTTGAAACAGAAAAATTAAATTTTTCTTCACCTATATTTCTTGAATTATTCAATTACTTCACCTACATTTCTTCAATATACAAGGCAGAAATTATATCCATTATTTTCTGAAGAGCACCATAAAGAAAAATGAAAAAAATATCTGTAAGAAATTGATAGAATTGCATGTTTTCTCAATCCCTTGTTTTGCCACTTACGTTAAAGATTACCTGTAATTGTTATGGCATCTTACCCCAAATCGTCCACGTCACAAACATACAAACAAAAATTCCTAGCTTTCTAAACTCAAACTGCTGAATTCTACCAAAAAAAAAGGCTTTTAATCCGGAGAGAAATAGTTTTCTCCAAATCCAAATGCACGTCTGACCATGGCAGGATATAAACTTGCAGCCAATGAGTCTTTATTTTACAGTGACCTAAGAATGAAGAAATTTTTCTTATTGACATCCAAATTTTAATAATTTAAAACCACTTTCAGGCTTTATATTTTCACCATGTTTCACACATGTTTCTACATTCTCACTCCTTGTAAGAACAAAAATCTTACATTTATAAGTCTACTGACTGAACTACTGAATGTTGAGAAGCCGTTCCTCTTTTGAAAGTAGAGCAGCACAAAGGAAAATGGAAGAAACATACTGTACAGTAATATATATGAAGATTCATGTTCTTCCTATGAACATATTTTTCAAAATGTTACACAAATAAGAAATAATACCAGATATTTAAGATCAACTTCATAATGACAGTATCAGCTAAAAGGAAAACTAGAAAAATTAAGCACTGAGAAAAGATTTAATTCATTAGTCTGATTGAGCTTCTAAATTTAACTAAAGACATTTAATGTTTTTTTTTCCCCCTAGGATCACTCAGAATCTAATTACACTATTCTTCAGAAGGAAGAAAATTTGAATTTGAAAAAGTACACTTACATTTTTTAAAGAAAATGTTTACCTCATAAACTTAACAGAAAAGTCCACCAATAATGACTTGGCTTGCTGAGAATGAAAGATACTTGTTTCAGCCACAGCATTAGCCCTATTTCTTATTTTTCATACAATACTTAGTTACCTTACATAACAATCACAGAATGAGGAAGAAGTGGTGGGAGAATGCTACAAGGCAGAAGAGTAGGTGCATTCTAAAACAAACAAATCACAGACACTGAAGTCACAGTGAAAAGGAAAGGCTGCAACAACATTTGTAGGCAGGTACAGAGGTAGGTTGGTTGCAGGGCATGTTTAGGGGAGTGGTAAAAAAAAAAATCTCAATTGAGCGAGAACTAACATAACAAAAGAGGAGACCTTGTTTACAATAATCCAAAATGTTACACCCTCAAAATCTACTGAGTATTTTCTGCAGTAATCCTCACCATAGTCCATCCTGTAAGTATTTGATTTGTTAATAACTGTCCATTTTGAAGTTTTACAGAGGTGTGGTACACTGACCTCGGCTTACACCACATACTCACCCAGCCACTCTCTTACTTCTCCTCCCCAACAGGATGGGGAGAAAATAAGATGGAAAGCTTGTGGGTCAAGATAAAGATAGGTGAGTAAGAAAAATCAAAAGGTGTATGTCAAAGCAAAGCAAAAAGAGGAATTCTTTCAGTATTTCTCATTGTCAGGCAATGGCCAAAAACTTCTTGGAGCCACAATATGTGTAGCAGTTGCTTGGAAAGTCAAACTCCCTGACTACAGATGTCCCTGCAACCTCCCACTTACCTTCAGCTTTTATTGTTGAGTATGTGATATGGAAAATCCGTTTAGGCATTTTGCCACCTGTCCCAGCAATGTCTTCTCCCAGATTCTTACTAACCCTCAGTTTAGAGACCTTTGGGAGGGATGGCATTGGACATAAAGCTTTGATCCTGCACAAGCACTTGTTCAACAACAGCCAAAACACTGGTGTGTTTGTTATTAACACTGTTCAGCCACGAATGCAAAGCTCAGCATCATATTGGCTGCAATCAAGAGTGTTAATTCCATCTCAGCCAGACTCCAAGAGCAGCCTTTATCCTTCCCATTAGGGGCATCCAAACATTAGACCAGGTTACCACACCAGGTTATTTGTAGGAGTAAGAGACGTGAACAAGGAGGACTGAGTTAGAGATTGTTTGGACAAACCTGACACTCACAGATCCATGGGCCCTATAGTATGCACCCACAAGTGCTGAGGCAGCCAGCCCATGTTATTGCTAAGCCACTCTCCATTATCTTTGAAAGGTCATGAAGAACAGGAGAGGTGCCTTAGGAGTGGAGGAAAGCCAATGTCACAGCAGCAATCAATAAAAAAACAAGGAAGACCCAGGAAACAGGACAGGCTGGTCACTCTTACTTTCATCTCTAGAAAGATGAAGGAACAACTCAGCCTGGATACCTGCATGGTATTTTTTTTCATCCAGCATGTGGATGAAAAGAAGGTGATCAGGAATAGCCAACAAGGATTCACCAGGGGAATCATGCCTAACCAATCTGACAGCCTTCTATGATGGAATGACTGGACAGATGAGAGCAGTGGATGTTGACTACCTGGACTTCAGCGAGACCTCAGACATAGTCTCCCATGCATCCTCATAGATAAGCTCAGGAAGTGGCAGACAAATGGACAGGGAGGTGAACGAGAACTGGCTGAATGGCAGAGCCTAGAGGGTTGTGATCAGTGACATAAGCCTGTAGCTAACAGTGTTCCCCAGGGGTCAATACTGGGTCTAGTCTCATTCAACTTACTCATCAACAACAGGGATGAAGGGACAGAGTGTACCCCCAGCAAGGCTGATGACGAAACAAAACTGGAAACAGTGGCTGATAACCCAGAGTATTGTGCTGCCATTCAGTGAAACCTGGTGATAACACTGGGCAGAGAGGAACCTAGTTAAGTTCAACTAGGCAAGTGCAGGGTCCTGCACCTCAGAAGGGACAACTCCATGCACCACTACAAGTTAGGGGCTGACCTGCTGGAAAGCAGCTCTGTGCATCCTGGTAGACAACAAGCCATCCACACACCAGCAGTGTGACCTTGAGCCAAGAAGGCCAATAGGATCCTGGGGTGCATTAGGAAGAGTGCACCCAGCAGGTCAAGGGAGCTGATCTTGCCCCTCTACACAGCACTGGAGATATCTCACCAGGAGCACTGAGTCCATTTCTGGGCTCTCCAGCTCAGTAAAGACAAGGAACTATTGAAGAAGGTCCAGAGGAGGACTACCAAGATGAAGAGAGGACTGGAGCACCTCTCTTACAAGGAAAGGGAATTGTAAGGGCAGGTATCAAGAGGATGAAAAAGCACTGCTGCAACATTTTTTCTAGCCCTGAAATAACTTTAGGTCCTCCATATCTATTATCCTTACATCATTTAAACTTCTGCAGTATTTGTAATCATGAATTTCAGGGGTTTTCCTGATACTTATCTGCTTAGCAAAGGCTAAGGCAATAAATGCTACAATTGATCTGAAACATTTGACAGCTTGTCATTCAGCTGTCCAGATTTCTGATTTGTGTCAAAGTTTGTTGCTCAAATCTTGACAGATGACAAAAGGCTTTGAAGAGTTATGTCTATGGCAAAATGAAGCTCTCATAGGGAAAACACATACTTTCAAATTATTACACCAAGTATCTGTAAACATGCTAATACTGAACATCACAGCTGTTGCCACAGGTAACTCAAAGCACGCAGTTCAGTAACACCTGTCACACGCTTTTATCTTATCATCAAGTATAATCATCAATTTATCATCATCACATCTTCAACTATACCTCTTGTCAAAGAAATACCCTGCATTTCTGGAAGTCCCTATCACAGTTTGAGTATTTGTGCTGAACTATGCCATCCTCTCTTATGCATATGAACTTAAAAGCAATTTTCTATCTAATACATTGTTTTGGAACCATTAACATGCAAACAATTTTAGCAGATGTGGAACCTCACTGCGAAAACACAGTTGGGGGGTGAACAACTCCAGAACTGTAATTAAGGTATCATGTAAGCATTCTGTGAAGTCCACTCACTCAGTGACATTTCTAAAGAGAAAAGAGCTCTTTCTTACCAGACTTGTGCTTATATAACTTAATGTCAAAAGTGATTTCATAAACGGAAAAAATAACCTAACCAACACAGCAGCACCACATTTTTGGGACATATATTTATGCCTCTAGAAAAATTAAGGGGTTTTTTTTCCTTCAAGAATGAGAACAAGAAGACACAAGTGACACAAAGCAAATAATTTGTTTTTAAACATTCTGAGACAAACAAGTATTTCAAATTTCTCAGTTACACAGCAAACAGGATTTATCTGAATTACAGATACTGTTTGTTGAAATAAAAATCTTAAGTGAAGACAAGAAGGCAAGGACAATCAATCCATTGTCCTAAACTACCTATTATTTTCCTAAAAAAACTAAATTCATATAACTCTGTCACAGAACAATGTAATTTGTCAGTCTGGCAGTAAGTTACATTATATTGCTACTTTAAAACTAGTAACACGCAGTCAAAACCTGCCACAACAGTGAACCAAGATTTAATCTATTTCCTCTAAATTAATGGAGAAATAAACCAGTTCTTTTCCTTTACAACAGCAACTATCACCTCTTCATAAGTACTTGATCTCACAAAATGCTCCTGACATGAACATGAAATATAAAAACTGAATGAAACTCTCAATTCCTTCTAGGACCTATTTATGAACCACAGAATCCCAGTATACAGCATATTAACAATATGCAACTGTTGGCTCCTGAAGCCTTTACAATTGTAACATTTCCTTATTCTACTGAAGATCACCTGAAAGAAAGATTTGTCCTGAATATTAATAAGCTGGGACATATTTAGCTTTGTCTGCTTTTCATTATCCACCTCTTAAAACACTAAATCATTAAAATCACAGAAAGAAAAGAAACACCACTCATTAAGACAGAATAAGTTGGAAAACTCTCTATTTAAACCATCCTTCAGAAGTAGATTTTTCATACTCTTTTCTCTAGACTGTTATGGAAGTGAAGCTGAAACTTTTTGTGAAGGTTGCTCCCAACCTGGTAACCCTGACTGCTGGATCCTTTAGACTTAACCCTTTCCCCAGTTCCTCCTTAGTTCAAGAGCAAATTTTCTGAAATTAGTCAGTTAATATTTCTGAAGCAGTAACATCTGTGAGTGAACAGCAAATAAAAAGTTCTGCCTTCAGAACTTCATGTGCCTTCAGCACATGAACAGGGGAGCAAACAGTAAAATATGACCGGTGGTCATAATTTTAAAAACAAGTGAAAAGAAAATACTGGCTAATTCCCACAACATCCCACAACAACATCCACTTTGCTCCAAAACAAGAAACGGAAAATTTGACCCCTACCTTTAAATATTGTGTTACAGAATACATGTCAAGCTAAGGTTACATGCACAGCCTTAAATTAGGTTTTCCTAATTTTTGACTTGTCAATTTTGCCACTAACGATAGGATTCTTTTCCAAACACATTACACATTCAAAGTATGCAGTAATTTCAAACACTGCTGTAAATTTGTAAAGAATCCTATCTTGTTATTGCCAACTCTATGTAGAGTATGTTGTATACCAGTAAACTAAGTCGTATCACTCTTATTTCACACAATAACAACAGCTTGGTTTAACACATGCATAATTTCCCTACATTATTTTAAATGTCTTCCTAGCTATGCCTGTCTGACCTTCCTAGGAGTATGGTTTAAGTGAAGTGCAAATGATTCTTCAGAGATGCTCATTCACGTTGCCAAATAATCACTGACAAGATAGTTGAAGTTTTCACACGCAATATTATACATAAATATATCGCCAATTTTGAAGCACAGGTTAAAAGTCAAGTATTTTAAAAAGCACAGCTTGTTAAAGAATTTTTTCCCTATCTTGTCTCATGTTTATACTGCAGTAGACTGGAAGTTTTACACTTTCTTCAATATCTGCTTTCAATACTTTCTTGTTATATCCAATATACTTAATTAAAGACATATGCACATCTTAATGTAATTTTACCATGATGGCTTTTGCTGCAGAGCAGAAGTTAAACACAGGACAGTTATTTGCAATACAGAAAGAACTGACTCAAATTTTAAGAAAAAAAAACAAAAAAAAAGATATTGACAGAGAAAATTTTTAGAGTCATCAAGAAAAATGATCTTTAGGAAATATTTCTTAAATCTAAGATTCTTTCACTGTGAATTTTAAATTTCATATAGTATTTTCATTATTTCTTGATTCCCCAGAATCTTACTGAAAATGACAGCTAACCATATGAGCCATAAGCCAGCAGCCTTCCCTCTTGGTTGGTAACCACAACCTAAAAGCCACCAGAACTCTAGCATCACAGAACTAAGAGACCTCCATATTTTAATGATCTTCTCATGGATTCCCTACAAGAACAAACTTATTACATGAATTTAATCTGAATCAATGTTTTGGTAGGCACTATTCAAGTCTCTGCCATTATTCTGTTGTAGTTACAGTTAGTTTTATGATTATAAGAACAGGAAGCATATATATGCAATATTCAGGCTGTAAGAGATGTAAGTGGAGGCAAATGAATTCCTAGAATACAAATGTGTTTATAATATTCTTGAAAAGATCACATTCATTACAGATATACTCCATCAAAATATTAGAAAAATATCCTTTGAGAAGACAAAAGAAGGTTTAATTTTTGTGGGCCTCAGGATTTCTGAGGTATCAGAAAAAGCCTGCGTTTCATGAAGCTTTTCTCTGTCTAATATTGATACACTTCAAGAGGATTAACTACTACATATTTATAGAATATTTTAGAAATGCAGAGAATTATCTAACAGCTAAGTATTATAATTCACATCATTCTGGCCAACAAGCTGAAGACAAGATATTGTCCTTTACCAGAAAAAATTAAATGCATTTAAAAAAGAATTTTCAAAATTACTGGACTGCAGTTCCTGGAAGGAAGATCTTAAATATTTTTCATTTCTAGAAAGGTTTTTTTAATTATGTTTCTCTGACATGAAACAGCATATCTAAGGAGACACACTTTATAAGCTTTGGCCTAACCAGAATAAGCTAAACTTTATAAAAACAAAATTTTGAACCATCTATCAAAGCGCATTGCGGGAACGATATCAAGTAAATCTCACTTGACCAAAGCTATTGAGAGCTACTCGCAAAATGATGGGTTTATCTCTGTACAAAATAAAAGAGTAATGTACAATGAACAATTTCCTTTAAGATCAGAATATCGACCATTACGGAAGGCAAGATTAAGAATTCCTGTATCTATCCCACCAGCATGAAAATAATCATCTCCCATTATAATTTTATAATTAGAAACACTCTCCATCCAGAGAACTGAGCTTAACAATTTACTCAAACTGTAGCAGAAGCACCTACTCACAATTCTCCTTTGACTTTTCCTTTGTCAGATACATAAAAATACAATAAAATAATTAAATACATTCTAGTTTTCAATTCCAGCAAGCTGCAATTAAGGTTCCTATTTTTAAATTAAAAAATTATTACGTTTAAGAGCATCTGAGTCCCCTACCAGTTCTTCTCATGTCAATGTCCTTACAAAGCAGACTGTCAACCAGAAATCAACAAATTCTCCAGCACATATCCTTTCCAATGTTCACTTAGATTGCTTACATTATCCCCACTCTTTCATGTATTTCAAATTAAAAATGTCAAAGAACAGAGTCGTTCAGTCAGTAAAAGAACTGGGGGGAGAGAGGGAGGGCATGGGTCTAGCAGTATTGTTACCTTTATTAATAATCATAATCTGTCATAGACTAACTACCAGTGCCCACAACTCCTCAAAGACTTTTGAATAGTTTCTTAAAAGGCTTCTTTATTATTGCACAGGACAATACTTTTAAATTTGTACTTGTTACATAAATACTTGCAGGGTTTTGTGAGGGTTTGGTTTTGTTTCTTGAAATTGCCATTTCTACCCAAAAGGTTATTCTTTCTTTTCTGGCACCTGCGCATATACAGAGAGAGCACAAAGGCAGTCTCAACCTTTTTCTTTGTCAGAAACATCATTCCTCCCACTATAAAGTCATACAGCAAATTAGCAACATAGTCAAATAAATTTATATGTAGGAAACCAGCTATTACCTCTAGAAAAAGCTTCATTTACTAAAAAAATTAAGATCACTACAGACCTGGTGGCAGAGCTTCCAGAGTTCCTCGTCTCTTCAGTTGTTTCATGCTTTTTACAACCATATTTCTTCAGGAAACAACATCTTCCAAATAGGGCAGTGTCACTGAAGGTTCTCTAAAATGTTTACATTTCTCTCTCTTAATGAACCATTGTGAAGGT
>WEIV01016078.1:103239-115471 GCA_013390005.1 Calyptomena viridis | reverse complement strand
GTGCGGGGACACCCGGGGGGGACCCGCTGCCCGTGCCCGGGGGTCCCACCCGCCCTCCTCCTCCGCAGCCGCCGGGCTCGGCATCACCGGCCCCAGCGCAGCCTTGAGCCCCCGACCTCTCCCGCGGGCGGGTTTTTCCCTCCCTGCTCCAAAGGAGCCGCCAGAGCCGCAGCCGGGGCTCCGGCACCTGTTGGGAACGGGAGGTGGGTGAGGGACACGGGGATGGATTAACCGGGAGAGCGTCCTCACATGAGTTCTTTAAAACCTTCAGGTTTTCGGGAGCTGCGGTGTCTCCTCGGGAAGGTATGAGCTGATAAAGGCTCGAGGAGAAGCACGAGAAGGTTGTGACTTTGGCATTTTCACTCAGCCACAGGATGGTTTGGGTTGGAAGGACCTTAAAGACCATCTTGTTCCACCCCGTGCCGTGGGCAGGGACACCTTCCACTATCCAGGTTGCTTCAAGCCCCGTCCAACTTGGCCTTGAACACTTCCAGGGATGGGGCATTCCAAGATGTTCGGACAGCTGAGCCTCTCCTAAGAACCTGCCCTTAACGTGGTCTGTTCTCTTCTGGCAGGATCCAACTCGTTTTATCCAGGTGTGAGATGCACAAGGTGGCGAGATGACCTTTAAAGGTCCCTTCCAACCCAAACCATTCCATGATTTTGTATGTCATGGGACAGACAAAGCTGTCTGGAGTTCAGATCTATTTAAGACCCCTGGATTTATAATAATTCTTGCCTGCACTAACTGACTGTAAGGTTGGCTCGTCTCTTGTCTGATCTCACAAGGATAGTTCCTCTGGAGTTCTGCCAAGTTCCATATTTCAGGCATCTGGGGAATAAGCAACAATCATAATAATTCTTCATCAGCAGTTCCCCTCTAAGAATCATGTGTGGTTTTATAAATGTTAATCGAATGAGCTTTACAGTCCTGCTGGGAATTAGCTGAATGGCATTTCTGTCACCCTGATTTGTCGATGGCAAAAGTGAGGCAGAGCAATTCCTGTAAGGTTATGATTTATCCAAAGTAACTTTTTTATGGTGGGGGGTTTTCCCCCTCGGGTATTTTAAGTGGATTTGGTATATTGTTTGAAGTGTCTGCCAGACCTTGGGGGATACTCATCCTACTGGAATTGGGGTGATTTGGCTGATGCTCCTGTCTCTGGGTACAGCTTCCAGAAAACAATATAGACTTTCCTTAATGAATTAACTGACTATTCCAGCCTTAACTGCTTAGCTCTTTCTGAAAACCAGAACAGCACTGATGGGATGTTCCATGCAGCCTTTTTCTGCCATGGATCATGTGCAGGTAGGACCAGGGATAACCTGATTCCCATTTCTCAGTTCAAGGCAGTCCACCTACCCTGTACCTGCCAGTCTTACTGTCTGACTGTGTCAAATATTCGGGGGGGTGTTGTTGAATGGTCCAGCACCTCTTCAGGCTGTCTGTCAGGAGCTGGAATGTCTTTTGTCTGCATCCTGAGGACTGAGCAGGCAGCCCATGGAATGAAGTCTCAGTTTTGAGTCTCAGTTTTGCCTCTATTCAGCACATTCTTCTTTTTTTTCTTTCCCTCCTGCTCTCATTAATTACTTCCTGATGTTCTGGTTCCTGCCTGAGAAACACTGGGAACTTCTGAGGCTTTGACAGAGAGGACTCTGGAAAAGGTTAAAATCCTGAATTAGAGAATGCTTATCTGAGAAAGATTTGATTGACAGGATTTCTAGGATCAAGCACTTTACTCTTGTACACTGCAATAAATTCAGTTATAGATTTAACTCTATTTCTGCACCAGATCTAGGGTTCCAACCCTAATACAGCACCAGTGAGAGCCAAAGGCTTTGCTGCTTGTTCATGCTTTGCCAGTACTTATGTGATTCAGAGGATTCTTCCTTGTGCAAATTACTACAACATCCCACATCTCTACAGGTCTGCAGCCACTAGGCACGAGTATTTTTAGGAAGACACAGAGGAGGAGAGAATCCTGAGCTAAACAAATCAGCCACAGGTGACAGCTCCCTTCAAATCCAACTCAAAATGCTTTGTGCCTCAGGGATTATCTGATCATCTCCTTTTGCTCCCTCTAATCCAGTGGGTGATCACATCTGATGCCAGCTTTAAAATAATAATCTGAACAAAACAAGCAATTCCCATGGGAAAGCTGCGACTGTATGTACTTGGAAAGAAAATGGCACTTTTTCCTCTGTAGAACAAACCATGAGTATTAACCATCTGCACAAGTATTGCAGTCCTGGAAAGCTCCATCCTTTTAATAAGAGCTTTGGATTTCATAGCAGGCATTTAATCGGCTGTGGGAGTGTTTTCAGCCAGGTTATGTAAATGCTGTCAAGAAACCAAGTGTCTGAAAAAGATGGATGTAAGGAATGTGCTACCAGGAGGCGGAGGGGAGGGTGGATGGTTTAGGGGCTGCAGTTTCACAGCAGTGTTTTATGAACCCACTGATCATATTGGCAACATCCACAACCCTCTGAAATTGGCTGAGCAGGACATTATCCCCCCACAGACTTTATGGGTCTTGGATGTGCCTCCCAGGGAGATCCACCCTGGGAATCCAGTGCCTAAATGTGGGAGGGAATAGGCTGAGCAGGAGAGGAGTTTGAGGCAGGAGTCCAGGGTGTGAGAAATGACAGGCACAAATGTTTAAAAGATAAAGTGTTCTCAAGTGGGCATCTCTGTGTGCGTGAATTTAGAGCATTGGAAGAACCTGCCAGCATTCCTGGGGGTGCCTGCCCTTCCCCACAGAGAAATTTCCAAAATTCCCAAAGAATTTCTTCCAGGAGCAAAAATGCCCTGAATTAAACAGTTCCTAGGGACAGATTTCATCTCGGTATCTCCAAGGTTAAGGGGTGGGGAAGCTGAACCATTCCTTCCTTCCCATAACAAGAAGTGACAGCTTCTAATTAGGATTCATTAGGGGCTGCCCCGGGAGCCGATGGGACCATTTTTCAGGATGCCTTGTTGGAATTATGTCTTGTCTCACAGTGACATGTTGGCTCAGTGCTCTCAGTTCTCTTCCCCAAGCCTGTGGATGTGCTTTGAGTCATCTCACTGCTGTGCCAGGCCTAGAAGTGAGGATATGAGATCTCAGGAACCCTCGATGCTCTCACAGCCCTGTCAGAGCTCGGGGAGAGCACTGAGCAAACTGTGGCCATGGCCAGAATACAAGAGAAGGGGAACAGGGGAGCAAAATGAGCATAAACCTTTCTGAAGGGCAAGGCCTTAGGGTCAAACTCATCATCTAAAAGAGTATTAGCACGTGGAATGCCAGAGGAATTATGTTACATCCACAATTACTAGAAGATATTTGGATATTTTGGCAGGTTAGTAGGTACTTTCCTTAAAACATCAGCTCCCAGAGTCAAAGCATTAAGAGAGAAACTCACTATTCTTTCAAGAAACCATCTTTATTCCAAGACCTTATAGTGCAAAAACCCTCCACCATGTGAACTATTGCATCTTAACTCCTCTGGAAAAAGAAAGCATCTTTACCTTTAATTCCACCTCATCTTTCACAGTTTGGACTGGGAATCTTCCTGCAGAGGATACTTTGCCTTGAGTTCTGAACCAGTCTATGATTTGAATCAGTTTTTAATCAAAACCAATGAGAATTGGCTTCAAAGGGACAAAACCAAACAAGAAGGGGCAAAGAGCACATTCTGCATAGAAAATGCATCACAGCCCTGTGACTCCACTGCCTGTTTGCTTTCAGTGTCACTCATGAAGCCTTTTAAAAGGAAGCCAGTGCCCTTTAAATATGTGCAAAGCCTTCACTGCCTTTCCAAGGTACAGACATTTTTATTGGAGCCAGGGAACATTCCAGCTTCCAAAGGTAATAAAAATGCCATGTGCCAGAAAACAATAGCAAACTAGCAAAGGGGTTTTTGGCTTGAAGGACTCAGAGATTCTGACTCCACGCTCTGCTCAGCCCTGAAGCATCAGGCAGCCAAGTCCATGGTGGTGGGGGCTCCTCTTCTTTCACTGCATCCTTTTGTCTCCACATCAGGTTAAAAGCAGAGGTGCCAGGAGAAGACTTTGCACATGGTTAACATGGATAAAGCCTCGAATGCCCATTCCAAAAAAGCATTAGTGGGAAAAGGTGGTTGCACTGGAGTGAAGCCAGTGAGGCAGTGGGTGAAGAGCTTGGCACAGCCTTCCTCATCCTAAGGGGGAAGGAATTTGTCTCTTGGATTTCAGTTTCCTTCTATTCCACGCAGGCTCTGTTCTAGATTGGGAGAAATTGTGCCAGAGAGAGAGAGAGAGAGAGAACACTGACATTTCCACAAAAAATTGTCTTCCCACATGATCCCTGAGCTTTGGGAAGTCCAGTGTTACTATTGACAAATAACATGTGCTGTAAACTCCCTGTGCTCACACTCCCATGCTGTAACACAGGCTGGGGAAGGACTCCAGACACCAGTATGACCAAGACAGCACAGTGTTCTGCAATTCTTTCCAGCACCTCTGTGTTGCTGGGCTTTATTTCTTTTTTTTTTTTCACAAAGTAGCCCAGCAAGGCACTGTTCTACAGACCACAAAACATTGCTCCCTGCATTTCTCTTGCACTATATATTTCAGAAAGTCTGCACCAGCCACACCATTCTGGGTCATCCAACAGTTTCTCACACCTGTACCTGGAAGTATAGATGTTTTCCATGCTGTGGGGGATGTCACTGTGTTCTTGTGGAGGAATTGCTGGGGGAAATAGAGAACTTTTTAATTGTGTTCCCATAGGAGTGGTTGTCTTAGCCAAGACTGGAGCCTGCAGGGAGTCCCAAGCAGGAGATGGTGGGAGGAGAAGCCAGCATGGAGCTGCCACAGAACCCTCAGCAGCAGATCTTCATGTTCTGTTCCTCCTCCAGGATTTTCTGCAGCACCATGAGGCATCTTGGGATGACACAGAGATGTGAATTCCTCATGATCTCACTCCAGTGTTTTTCCAGGGGAAGCATCAAGCCTGCACAAGCATCTCCTGGAATCAGCCAGCCTCCTCTGTTGGACACAGGGCTCTTTGTTTCACTTCAGGTTTGGTTTTATGCTCTGCAGATGTCCATGATACACCAAGATGGAAATACAATTTATGAGCATCTAAAGCTGGCATTCCTGCACACGAGGTGTCAGCCAGGGAGATTTCAGTCTGGTTTTTAGTACCCCCATAAGCCAAGAGCTGAAGTCATCTCTGCTTTGTCACTGTGTGTTAACTGGAGCCATCCCCAGATTTATGGTGAGATTTTATATGTCGCTTAATCATTGTTGATTTTAAACAGAACAGACTTTCCTGAATCATGTATTTGGTTCTGCAAATTTCACTCAGCATTTTTCCTGCACAGAGATAATGGGAACACAGACTAAATGTATTTCCCAGAGAGATGCTGAGTCTGAAGTCCACATTTGTTTTCAGAACAGGGATAAGGGGATCTTATCTACCACTCAGACTATCTGGGGATCCTGTTAAGGTGGTTGCCTTCAGCAGCCCCCATCCAGGTACACATGGAGTGAATATGTTTAATAGCAAAACTTCAACAAGGAGAACAACATGGAGCTATAAAAATGGAAATCAGCTCCTGTTCTATATTAACATGTCAAAAATTCCCTCAGTGGCCAACAATCAAATTGACAATAAGCTAATTACAGACAGGCCTCTAAATAAGAGAAGTTGGTACCTATCTGTGTTTCCAGCTCTAGGAGTCTGACCAGCCCAGAAGTGTTAAATTTGCCTCCCTGCACACATTCCAGAGGCTGTATTTGGAGATAAAATCTGCAGAAGTGCCTGTGACCCTCAGATACTGTGGCTGGAGGCACAAGCAGCCAATTTGGCGTGCAGGCCCTCAGCTCTTGCTCAAAAATGCACCTTCTGGCCAGCACTGCCTGCAAAGTCAACCTCAAGGAGCACAAACTCTGTTTCTTACATAACACTAAACAACAAGCCTGGTGGAAAGTGGCTCTCCCAGCTCTCTTTATGTCGTTTAGACAAGAGAAAAAGCCCCTTTAGGGCAAAATAATTCAAGCCCCTCTTCTCCAGATTATAAGTTGATGGTTAGTGCCTTTATGGCTTTGTCCTACAGTGCACTGACAAACACTGAGGAACACAGCACAGGATGATTACTCTGATATTCCGGCTTTTTCCCTCTGAAACTCTGCCAGTTCCTCCTCTCTTTCTCTGCTCCTTGTTTGTTTGCCTGGGTTATTTACCATTGGCTTGTCCTCCCAACCTCCAGCCCAGCACAAAGGGACACTGCAGTGTCTCACACTCCTCACTGCAGGGTTTTTTCCACCAGAATTTTGTATCTGGGGTATGGACAGAAAAGAGTGATCTGCAAGCCCAGGCACCACAGGGACAGTCAGGAGTGGAGAGAGGACTCTGGCAGGGGAATGAGGGAATGATCGACCCTTCAATGTCTCCTTCCAGGGATGGAGTGGCCTTTCTGAGACTCTCCCAGCACCAGGATCTCATGGACTGTGTTTGCAGCTGCTGCAGGAACCAGTGTTTGCAAAGATCCCCAACCCTGGCATTGCAAGGGGCTCCTGGTTCAGTAGGACCTGAAAGGGTGGAGTTGCTTTGTGCATGTTTGCTTTTAATAATTAACTCAGTTTTAAGACAGGATCTGGCAACATTTACAGCACAAAACCCATTCATAAAAAGGTGGTGTATCCAGTACAGCCAGGGAGGCACAGGGACACAATTCCCCTCGGTGCAGGGAGGAACAAAGCCAAACATTCATTTACAGCCACACAGAACTCGAGCTCAGGTACATGAGTAAGTTGCTTAAATAACTGCAGCAGCAGCAAAAAAAGGAGGATTAGTTTCCTTGTCTCCTCTGTGGCTGGGACAGGGTTCAGCTCTGGTGTAATCCCACTGATTTCACTGCAGTCACACTTGGGATCACTTTGGGATTTTGGAAGCTACATTAATGCAGCAGGATGCTGCACTCACAGGCTTTCCCAAGCATTAGCATTCTGAGGTGGTAGAAATTCATCCCATAATACAGTGCTGAGAATTTTAAAATAATGAAGAAGCCAAGATGCCTGCTGTCACCCCCAGCAGCTAATTATAGCAGCATGGACAGGCTTTCCTTGCAGAATTCCATATGCTGTATTCATCCAGCACAGCAAAGAAACCATATTAAAGAGGGAAGGCTGAGAAGACATTCCTGATTTTGAAATCCTCTAACCCTAAAGTTAGAAACAGATGAAATAATTGAATGGAAATTTGCCCCCCTTTTTTTTTCATATAGCTTTTTCTCAGCCTCTACATGTGCTCCAGTGGGAGGGCAAGGGAAGAACTTGATATTTAACAATTTATTTAGAGTTTCCCTATTAGACTCTTCCACTCAACCCTGAGCTTTAGGCACAGCCATCCCAGAATTCAGCCAGTCTTCCACCTGGACACTCAGCAAAGGCCAGAAGACTGGATGAAACAGATTGATCCAGTTTTCCTATTTTTCAGTGACACTGAGCATTGGATGGATCTTGTCTTAGATATTTGGAGAAGCCATGGTAGGAAGAGGAGACTCCAGATACACTTCAAACAGCAGAACTGCTGGCACAGGTGATTATATCACACAGGGAGATTCTCTGGTCTGTCTGGTACAACCACTCCTAATTATTATTCTTGGTACATTTTTCAGTTGTTTTACAGTGCTAAAAATTGTTGGAAAGGAATAAAGAGGAATTTCCCTGGGGTTTGTATCCTATTAAGCCATTTCAGAGGAGAGACCTAAATCTGAATTTAGGTCTGTATTTCTGAATTCAGTCTGAACTGAATTTCCTCAAAGTTAATTCCCAAAGCTGGGCACTGGATGTAGGTCACTTTCCTTTGTTCTGAGACTGAGCTGAGCTATAAATACCATTTGTTTTTCTCTAAAAAGTGGAGGCACACATATCCTTGCTGTTCTATCCAGGTCAGTGCCTCTGAAGGCAGTGCCACAAGGTGTAACTGTAGCATCAGTGTGGGATCCAGGGAAAGCTGCTGCTTCCAGGATCTGCTTTTGGGCAAAGAATTCTCTAAACCAATTTTCCCACATACAAATTCCTGTACTAAGCCTGCAAACCAGCACTGCAGGACATAGTTCTTGGGGAAAGTGTCCTTCTATACATGACCCAAAGACACATTTTGGACGACCTGTTTTCCCCTCAGCAGCCAATGTATTTTTTGCCATGTGCTGTTCACCTTCAAAGAACATCATTCCTGCTGCTGGTGTTGCCATCACACAGGGAGCAAACTTCACAGCCCACATTTTCCATGTGCCATGTCAGTGAGATGCAACATGTGAAGGAAAAACATTTCCTTTGGGAAAAAAAGGGAGGTTAACAGGGCTAAATCCATACAGCCTGGCTGACCCTGGAGTGGCTTCCATGGCTGATGGAGTGTGCTCAGAGAAGCCTAAGAACAGTCTGTGAATATTTCTGTGTAACAGCGGCATCCAGTGGGCAAAGAACGATTCCTGGAAATATCTTTGGAAAACCAGGACAGGGCCGTGTAAGAGCAGAGGTTTCTCTCCCATATCCAGTGCTGTGCAAATCCAGCTCGTTACAGGAAAAGAACATTATAATGCCCAAGTTTTCCTTAACACCCCACCTGAGCTTTCATTGCTATATTTTCACCTATTAACTTTGGGCTGCTGATGCCTGAGAAAGTGCCTTCACAAACAGTCTAACACAATTTCCCAATTTTATTTATTTATTTGTTTTTTGTGTATTTCTATATTAACACTAACATGTATCTGCCTGGCAAAAAGCAGGCTGAGGGAGGGAGCATCCTCAGATTCACCTATCACCCTCCCAAATACTTCCCAGCACTTTCTCTTCACCTTCTGGCCAAAGGGTGACACAAAATGCAGTTGTGGCCAGGGCTGAGGCAGATGAATTCCCTCATTTCACACTCACATGTCCACAGTCAGCCCAAAGTGTGTTTAACTGGCCTGGCCAACATCACTTTTACACAACACAGAGGACAAGGGACACCGAGTCCTCCTGCTTGGCTTTATCAAATGGCACAGACAAGCTTGTTTTTGGACAGGTCCTTTGTACCCTCTAGGCATAAAACCTACCTAACAGCTACTGTGCTGTGCCACTGTCTCAGAAATTTGCTCTCTTCAGTCTCCACAAGCCCCAGGCAATGCTGCTGCCTCATGTTTTTGTTTCCTCTGAGTTTTAGGGCTCTGAGAGTGTTCCTGACAGGCCAGTGGGAAAAGGAATGGCACATGTTTCTTTATGAACCTTGCTGCCCTATTCCTGTCGTGACTGCAGGGTGTTACTCTGACAAGGCCTTACCTCACTAAACCAGTGTTTACAAGGTGTTTCTGACCTCAGCAGGGATAGTCAGTTGACTATAAAGTCAGTCTGTCCCACCCCAAACAGCAGGTATTTATATGAACACTGTCATCAGTATCATCGTCAGAGAGATGATACAAACTCATAAATTGTCTCTGAAAGTCAGTATAAAAGTAATAGTAACTTATGTTTATAGGTTCAAGGCCAGGTCAGATGGAGCTCTGAGCAACCTGGTCTAGTGGAAGGTGTCCCTGCCCATGGCAGGGGCTTGGAACTGGATGGTCCTTAAAGGTCCTTTCCAACCCAAACCATTCCATGATTCCGGCATTAGATTCATGTATGGTAACACTTAAGGCACCAGTGATCTCATCCAGGCACAAGACTGGGATAGGCAGTGGCAGGAGGATTCCAAAGCCCTCCTGATCACCTGCAGAACAGAAACACAAATCTCCCTTAGAGTTCATACAATCCCAGAGTGGTTTGGGTTGGAAGGGCTCTTGAGGATCATGCAGTGCCACCCCTGCCATGGGCAGGGACACCTCCCACTATCCCAGGTTGTTCCATCCTGGCCTTGGACACTCCCAGGGATGGGGCAGCCACAGCTTCTCTGGGCACCCTGTGCCAGGGCNCGAGCACCCGCTGCCGGGTACCGCGGCGGTCCCGGGGGGCTCAGCCCGCCCGAGCCGGCGCTGGGCTGGTGTTCGCTCCGGTGCCACCTGAGCCGCTTCCCTGCGTTGTCCGCCCCGCTCAGGCCGCCGTGAAGCAGCTGCTGCTGCCCCGAGGATGAAGGAGGGAAAGAAGCGAGAGCAGCGCCTGGATAAGGACTCTCGGAATTCTCTTCTCTCCCGGCGCTCTCAGGTACGTGGCGGGTCTCTCCCGATTTCTCGCCCGGGCTGAGCCGGGATCTGCGCTGCCCGGAGCGGCCGGTGCTTTTCCTGCCACATTTAACGGGGGCCGAGGCCGTGGTGGGACTGGCTCTGGCTGTTCGCTCCTGCTCCATTTTTGTCTCTCCCGGAGGATGGGAAGGCACGTCGTGCCCTGGAACAGGTCCTGCAGGTAAGTCCTCGCGTGCTCAGGTGAGCCCTGAGCCGCCGGCCGGGATCGCTCCCTGGAGCCCGAGCCGTGCGCTGGGTGGAACTCGGGACTGAAGCACATGTGGCTCCTTCTGCCCCGGGTTTCTGTGGTATTTGTGATCTTCCTGATCCGAGAGATTCACATGAAAGCAAGGGCCAAACTGAAACCCGGAGAAGTTGGTACAGCTGCACTGGAAGCACTGGAAGTGTTTGCTCTGATTTCCCTGCAGACGCTCAGCTGCAGAATTACTTTCTGAATGTAACAAATTCCACTTTCTACCTCACCGAGGAACAAGTGCGTTCTGGCTCACCTTCATGGAGGTCACTTGAGCTTGGCTTTGCTGCTCAACCTTCTCTCTTTTTGGCCAAGAGCCTCATTACATCCTCTGCACTTCTCTGTTGCTATAGGAGGTGTTTGTTTGGCTCAAATGAGATCCCATTTTTATTTCTCCTCTGTTCAGCAGCTCCTTGGTTTCCTAAAACTGCTTCCTGAGAGGAATGATGCAGTATTTCTTCCTTCTAGGACTTTCCTCTGTACTTGATTACCTGTTGAATTTTTCATTCATGGTTTCAGGGGATAAATGGGTGAATTGTCAAGGGGTGCAGTTACTGTAAATAACCCACATTACTGGAATGATGCTTTGTGACACGTTAATAATGGAAATCAGAAAGGGAAACCTTCAGTGGCTGTGGCAAAGCTGGAGAAGTTCTTGCCTTGTTTTGAGCTTTGCTTTCTGCCCCAGGGTGTTGAGGTTTGTGTCTGAAGCAGGTAACTTCTGTTGGGCAGGTGATGGTTCCCTTCAAGAAATTCTTTTTTAACTAACAGAGCAGTAGGTTGGGTGTAAGGTAACTCACTGTAGTCCCAGCTCTACCACTGAAGTATTTTCATTAAGTTATGCCTGTTTTCCATACTAATCTTGTCTGTTTCTGTGGTGGAAGGACATAAATTCCTTTAGGACTGAAGTGTGGCTGCAGCAAATGTACAGTCTCTCTTTTTTAGGCGTCACAAAGGTAAATGTGTTTCCCTTCCCTTCCTCTCTGCACAGCACAGCTCTCTGAGTCACTGACATGAGAAGAATCTTCCTATTTGTGTGGTATTTAGTTTGGCTCAAATCTCTGCTTATTCTGATATTGCTGTATAGCATCATGTATTTTGACATTTATTTTGAGTGCATGTTGGAAGCTCTGTGACTATGAAAATCCTGTGCCAAATTCATGTGTAAAGAATCTGTTATTTTCCTGTTTTGGTCTGCACTGGCCACTGATGCACTGCTGGGATTCTCTGGAAGAATTAGGGACCATGCACAGCCCCTTTCTACTAAAACTTTGACAGATATATGGGGAGTTCAAAACCTGTGGAAGTGCTACTAGTGTGGTGCTTGCAATTGTCTCCTTCTCTTTTTACATGGAAAGGGGTTTGTCCATGGCTTTCTGAGCTGCTTTGATCAAGAAGTGGGTGGCAACAGGACCACAGGATGTGGCAGTTGTCTGTGAAATGAGCTTGTCTTGTGTTGGTGTACCATTAATTATTATTATGTATTATTATGTATTATTAATATGTATTATAATGTATTATTAGTGTTGGTTGCTCACAGAGACTGGTCCTCGTTTCTGTGAAGACTTTCTCCAGCCTAGTTCAGCTCTCTGNGCAGCCACAGCTTCTCTGGGCACCCTGTGCCAGGGCCTCCCCTCCCTCCCAATATCCCACCTAAACCCGCTCTTTCACCTCGACCCCTAAACCCGTTGCTCTACGCCATCCTAAAACCACCCCAGAAACCAAACACCCATTTGGCCACCACCACAAACACTCATTTAACTACGAACACCCCGTTCCCCCACAGCCGCTCCCGCGGCCTTCCCGCGCCAACAG
>WEIV01016078.1:23048-91353 GCA_013390005.1 Calyptomena viridis | reverse complement strand
GGTGTGACTGTCCCACCAACCCCGTGTGTTCCGGGTGTGACTGTCCCACCAACCCCGTGTGTTCCGGGTGTGACTGTCCCACCAACCCCGTGTGTTCCGGGTGTGACTGTCCCACCAACCCCGTGTGTTCCAGGTGTGCTGACCATGCTGGCGTCCCTGCCCGTGTCGGAGCCCCGTGCCAAGGCCCAGCTGTAGGGTTGCCGTGCCCCTCCATGGACGTGGAGCCCTGTGCCAGCATGCAGGTCGGGATGCGGGTGGTGCGTGGCGTGGACTGGAAGTGGGGCAGCCAGGACAGCGGCGAGGGCAACGTGGGCACCGTGGTGGAGATCGGCCGCACCGGCAGCCCCACGACCCCCGACAAGACCGTGGTGGTGCAGTGGGACCAGGGCAACAGGACCAACTACCGCACGGGCTTCCAGGGGGCCTACGACCTCCTGCTCTACGACAACGCCCAGATTGGTGAGTGTGGCACGGATGGGGGGCACTGGGAAAGCCACCTCCCTCAGCAAGGGTCACCCCTGCCCTGTGTGTGCCTTCTGCTCCTGCCCACGGGGTTCCTGGCAAGGGGATTCCTGTTTGTGCAAAGGCTTCTCTTTCCTCCTTTTGTTGTCTGAGTTGAATGGTTTTTCTGGCATGGTCGTTGTGTTGGAGTCTGACATGAGTTTAGGAGGAGAGTCCCTGGGCCAGGGAATGGGTGTTTCATGTTAGAGAATCACAGAATATCCAGAGCTGGAAGGGACCCACAAGGATCATCCAGTCCCACTCCTGGCCTTGCACAGGACATCCCAACAATCCCACCCTGTCCCTGAGTGTTGTCCAAACCATCCTGGAGCTCTGGCAGCCTTGGGAATGTGACCAAACCCTGGGGAGCCTGTTCAGTGCCCAACCACCCTCTGGGGAAGAACCTTTCCCTGAGATCCCACCTAACCCTCCCCTGGCACAGCTCCAGCCATTCCCACAGGTCCTGTCACTGGTCACCACAGAGACATATCACACATACTGTACAAACACACATTACACATTTTGATGCCTGAAATCGGGGGGGGAGACAAAAAGAGGGGTCAGGTGATCTCTCGCTGGTCTTTGCTACTGGACCCTGGAGACCCCCATTAAAGTATTGTTCTTCTTTTCATCATTATTAATTTATTTTGCAATTTTTGTCCCCCCCCCTCTGATTTCAGGCATCAATTTCACTTCACATTTTATTATTGCATCATCTTCACTACACGCACAGCACACGGTATTTTTCCTTTCAAACACCCTGATGTAGCTCTGAGAGCCTGGTTCCTTTGCTTTTTATCTAAAAATACAACGAATCCTGCATTGTTTTGCACTTGTTCTCCCAGGTGTCCGTCACCCCAACATCATCTGTGACTGCTGCAAGAAGCACGGGATCCGGGGCATGAGGTGGAAGTGCAAAATGTGCTTTGACTACGACCTGTGCACACAGTGCTACATGAACAACAAGCACGACCTGTCTCACTCCTTCGAGCGCTACGAGACAGCCCATTCCCAGCCGTAAGTGCCCCCAGCCAGCCTGGGGTTTGGGGTCTCTGTTCTGAAATTATTCTGAAATAATGGTCCCCAAAATGAGGGGTGTTTGCCCCAGGGGTGTGCAAGCTGATCTGTTGGAATGCAGGAGTGATGTATGGCACCTAATTAGTACGTATCTGGGTAATTCGTATAGAAATAAGGGTATTTTTTATAGATGTATAAGTGAATTTATAGATAAATGTATTTTTTATAAATGTATATTGGGGAGCACTCGAAGTGTTTTTAGGAGTTGGGTTGCATGATCAAAAAAAGGTTTGGGGACCACTGTTCTGTAGGATAATGTGAGGCTGGGTGAGGCACTGTGATGGAGCTGCTTGAAAAAAGGACAGCAAACAGAAATCAGAATTTTTCTGGGAAGTTTAGCTAAGGTGAAAATTAAAAATGTTTGTCTGCTGTGGTTTTTCTTTTCCTCCCACCACAATTAAATAATTTCTTAGCCATGGTTTGCTGTTCTGACTGCAGGGAGATTGAAAGGCATCTCACACTCCCAAATTGTTGACTTCTCAGGGTTTAAACTGTTCTCTGAAGAGCAGCACCTTCTCATTTCCTCTTACTCTGCACATTAATGTTATTGGCTGCTGCACTCTTGCCTCTGAACAGCATCTGTACTTTTATGCTCATTCCTGATTTACCAAACCATGGAGATCCATTCTCCTGTCCTGAGGAAGAACTAAAAAACAGTCTCAACAGTAGTTTTATTTGAACCTCCTAAAGTGGGCATGAAGATGAATCTTTTAATCCTCTCGCCTTCAGGAAAAGGAATGAGAAATCAGCTTGTCTGCCATTGATTTTCTTTTTTTGCCTCCCTTTGAAAATATCACTGTGCTTTGCATCCATCTGTGGAATGGGAAGTGTAATTACTGTGCTAAAGGCAGTGGTGTGGGATTTGCAGCTGCTTTTCCTGCCTTATGGGAAGCTCTCTCTGGAGTTAATTACCAGAGCTGTGCCAGTGTGGCTGAGCCAGAATTCTGAGTGCAAGCAAAGGGAGGGATGTTTGTCCAGAGACTCTCCCCTCAGAGCTCTGGGGCTTGTGTTTATCCACCAGATTAGGATGTTTCTGGAGCTTGTGTTAATATGACAAACCAGCCAGATCCTACTGTGAAATGAGCTTCATCATTTTGTGTATATATAAAAATATGCTTATCTATAAAAATAGACATGTGGGGGTTTTTCTCTTTCTATTAATATTATAGTTATCTCCAAGTAGTTACTCAGGGATGCCTCATTGTGCCTTTTATTTGAACTTAAGGTATATAATCTTACTCAAAGAAAAAAAGGTAGGCAGCAATTGCTGTAAGAGGCTGCAGAACAACCTAAATTTTCTTCCCTTTGCAGGGATCTCCCAGCCCTGAGGAGCTGAATTCCCTCAGGAACACCTTGATCAAAAGGCAGATTTCTAAGCAATTTCTCCCCAGGACTCATCTCTCTGCAGAACTGTTTTTCCCTTTCTGAGGAATCTGAAGGGGGAAGGATGTACACAGAGCAGTTTTTCCTTTCAGGGCTCTCTCTGCCCTGTGCCCAGGCTGCTGTTGGAATTGGGCAGGGGAGTGGTTGCTGTCAGGGTGAAAATTGCTTGGGAGGCAGCCAGAAAACTTGCCAGACCCAGTGCTGCCCTGTGTGAGTTGTTTGACTTTCCCAGAACACTGCAGCACTGCTCTGGAATGTCATGGAAGCACTGGAGAGCTCTTTGGAATCAGGTGCCCATTGGAGCAGAACGTGGTGTCTGATGGTCCTTCTTGGTGGCTTTTTGGTTGGGTTGGTTTTTCCCTAAATTTTTTCCCTTTTTTTTTTTTTTTTCTGTGACTGTGGCTCATTGAGTGGTTATTCAAGATGTGATATAAATTAACTTTATTTGATTAAAAATATGAAAATATATTTTATATTTTATAAAAATATATATAACTTTATTTTATAAAAAGAAGTCTAAGCATAGGTCAGAGTGGATGATACCCAGTCTTTGTTATAGTAGCACTATTTTGATTTCCAACACATTACTAGGAGCAATGATCTTCCTAATACCAAGCAGCTAATTAAAAAAAAATAAAGAAGGAAAAAAGGAAAAAGGAGGTGTGTGTGACATCAGGGACACAGCATGAGCCTGTCAGATGTGGCAGTGGTTTCTGGGAGCCTCAATAAGGGGTCAGGATAAAGCAGCCATAGTTGTAATTGGATAATAAAACACCTTTCCTGCTGCTCTGTGTGGCAGGTATTGATTCTAGCTGAGTTTAGGGATGGAGAGGAATTAGAAATCCTCAAGGAAGAAGCTCCCAGTTGTGGAAAGCTGCAGTTTTAAAGATGAATCAAAGGTACATTTTGTGGTTCTTAGAAGTCACTCAGCTTTTGGAGCAAATAGGTCAAAAATGGGATTTGCTTCAGGCATTGGGGTTGAATGGTACAATACTGTAACTGCAGTGCAATATGTGTTTTATGCAGGAGCTTTCATACAGGGAGCTGGCAAATTAAAACAGTTTTACCCAGAAATGCCCTTCAGTGCAGGAGCAGGAAGGAGGAGGAACATCTTTGCTTTAATGCAAATGTCATCCCGTGATGTGTTGCTCTGGTGTTCCATAGATTGCTCTGCATTAAGAATTGAATGTCCTGATATAAAAAAAAGTGAAAAAAGGGGCATGGATCACTTTTGAACAATAGCATGGAGAGGATTTCTTTGGAATAAGTGAGGTCTGAGCTGCAGAGTCACTGCCTTAGGCAGTGCAGCCTCCTTTTCGAAGAACAGAAATTGCATGTTTATGACTCACTGGAACTATTGCTTAGAGCACTCATCTCTTTTTTTTTTTTTTNCTTTTTTTTTTTTTTTTTTTTTTTTTTTGCTAAATAAAGTAGAAGATAAAACCTTTGGCAGTTCCCTAAGGCCCCCCAAAAATCTGTGTATTTAAAAAGACATGGTAAATGCTGTGTGGATTTGAGTTTTATTGTTGAGTGGCTGCGAAACACAGGATGAGTTTCCTTTAGAGACCAAGAGTTTTCTCAGGCAAGGAATGGGAATCCTTTGGTTCTTCACAGGGAGCCTCAAACACAGCAGTGTGTTGCTCTGAGGACCCAGGAAAAGTGCTGTGATGAGCCCACTGGAGTGTTAATTAGTCAGAAAGCTGAAGGGGAGTGGATGGAGAGACAGCCCAACGAGTTTGGCAGCATCCCATAAACTTGGTTTTGCATGGGGAAGTTGGGGTTGCTCATACAATCCCTGGGTGCCATCAGTGAGATCAGATGTGGGGCTGTGGGATGGAGCTCTCACATCAACTGGCTCTTGAACCAGAGGAGAAGAGCTGGGAGTTTCCAGTCCCTCGAGGCCAACACGTTGCTGTTGGTAGCAGGTCACTTATCCTGGGATTTAGGAGGATTTAACCCCAGACAGACACTGCAGAGGGTTCCCAATCAGTTTTCTAAAGAGGCTTTGAAGACTCCTTTACCTGAGGGCTATTTCAGGTCTTCAAATGACCTGAGGTTGAACCTCTGGTGGCAGGAAGTGCTGTTGGTTTTTTTAAATTTTGCTGTGTGAGGTAATCTCTTCCTGACCTCTTCCAGTTGTTGGTGCATTTTTTTGCTCTCTGGGTTTGAATTTTGTGGCTGTTGTGGGAGAGACTCTCATCCTTGGCTTGGATGAACAGTCCAGTTTTACTGAAGAGCTTTTCTCAGAGTTGTGTAGCCATTTGCTGAATATGTGCTTAGTAATTGGAAGATAAATCAGTGTCTGTAAGCGGGGCAGCAAAGCGAAACTCATCAAGTTTATTTTAGGGCTGGAATAGTCAGGCACGCTCTGGTGAGTTCTGCAAATAATCAGGTCTGAGATAATCTACCTCTCATACAAAATATTACTATTATTGTATCCCAGTGCAAAAGCAGCACTGGAATTTTGCATGGATCACCTGCTCAGGGATGGGGCTGAGCTGAATTTCAGTAGGGGATGTGGTGTGTTTTACCCAGGCTATTTTCTAGGCTTCACTCATCAGTAAATCACATTAATTTTTCACAACTCCTGGGTTTTTTTTCCTGGCCAACAATGGAGTTGGAGGAGCCAGCAAACTACACAGGGAAATGCTTTGTGTAATCAAGCATAAGAAACACAAATATTTTCTCACATTGTGTTTTATCCTGTAGTCAAAACAGAGTTTGCAGTTATTTTCAGCTGTAATTCTTAAACCAGCTCTGTCTAGTCTGGTTACCAGCTGGATTTGGAAAGCAGATACAGGAGCAAGTGCAGTGCAGACCCATTCAAGGCAGCTTTAATAATCCAGCCTTCCATCTGTGAGCTTGGACTAATCCAGCAGCTGAGTGACAACTGCTGGGTGTTTGATTACTGGGCAATAAAGGGGATGCAGGTTTATTTATGTAGTAACCTCTTCAACATGTGTTATTTATGCAAGAGCAGTTTAAGCTGTTGGGCTCAGAAATTCTGGTGAAATCTGACTCTTGTATGATGATGTGTTTGTTTAGTAACTTGTAAAAAAATTAATTTCTTAATATGAATTTAGTAAGTTTTTCTATTAATATAATTTTTCTTTAAAAAAAAAACAAAAAACCACCACAATTTTCCAGATAAACCACCAAACTGTACCTCCTTAAAATAAATCCACCTGTACACTGCAGAATACCAGGGGATATCCCCCACTTTAAGGCTTTGCTTATTTAATTTGGAATATTCTGATTGATCTGTGGAACAAGGATTGCATTTTAGTGACATACTTTATCTTTTCTGGAATTACATGATCCAAACTGTAAGCAAGAGAAATCTTCACTAAAACATCCTTAGCCTGTGTTTTGAACTAATAGCCATGTTTAAAGGATGAGAACAAGAACAAGCTCAGTGTTTTTTCTGTATCTCCACAGTACAATATTCTGCCATTAAAGGCTGTGTATAATTTAGCCTTGGTCTGAAAGCTTGAGTCTGATCTGAGCTTTGGAGGTCACCAAAAAACACAGGGAGCTTTTAGCCTGACCCAGACCTGAGTGACAAAGGTACAGCTGGTTTTGTGGAGAACTGTGCCTTGTCAAGGAAGGACAGGATTGAAAAGGAAAAATCTTGGTAAAGACAGTTCCTGAAATAGGTTCCTGTGATCCTGATCCCTCACCAGTGCCCTTGTCTTAGTCTGGTTCATGCTTGAGCAACCAGCAGCCCCTGCCATCTGTCAGAGGTGCCTTCCTTTATCCTCTGCTGGAAGTGCTTCAGGAAAAGCTTTGCTGGGGGGGATTAGAGATTCTAGAATTTCTTGCATCGAGGTCAGTTTTATCTGTTTTATCAGAGATCTTTGTGCTGCTTTTCTTGGGTTGCTCTGTGGAGATCTCTGTCCATCCTGGAGGGTTTGTATCTACTGTGGGTTTGGATCTACCACAAGGTGAAAGTTGTGCCTTTCTGAAGAGGTGAAAATGATATTTATGACCTGCTACCTCGCAGGGTGTCCATCCCTTCTGCTTTCCAGTCCCTTCTGCTGTGCTTGTTTCTTTGGATAAGAACTTTCTGCAGTGGAAAAGTCTCTGTCTTGCAAAATCCTTCAGCCTTGCCTGGGGTGAAGGGGCTCAGGTTGTTACTGCACATTAAAAGCAGCCTCTATTAAGCTCCTCCAGGTCAGTTAATTTTGGTCTCACACCTCTATAAAGCAAGGGTGATGCTGCTGTTGTAGCAAAGCTCTCAGTGATGTGAAAAGCTGTGTAAGCACCTCAGTGAAACTTGAGCACAGGCAGAATATCCCCAGGGAGTGGTTCCCAGTGAGCTGGGAGAGAGACATAACTTCATTCTGTACAGTACATGCTCCCAAGTGTGTTCTGGACTCCACAGTAATTTAATATCACTGGAATTTGTAGGGCAGAAATGGCTGCAGACTTTGGCTGTCATAATTAACATTGTTATTAAAGGCAGTATCACAGTGATTAAATTTATCCCAAGGGTATTTTGGCATCACATGAGTAACTTCAGTTGTTATACAGCATTTGGAGCAAAACATGTTGAATTAGATGGAAATCTAAGATATGTGGGCTCAGGACATCAGGTTCATTTGGTTCAGAGCAGGCTGAGGAAAGTAAAGCAGTTCTGGGGAGTTGTCTCCAGCATTTAAATAGAACAGGAGATGCAGATTCTTTCTTTTCTTTCTTTCTGAACTGGTCAGCTTTGTTTTCTTGATCTCCAGCCACAAATTTCACTGAAAATACAGATTAATGTGAGAGCTGTTGGGGTGGGAAATGACTGCTGTTATAGGACTATACAAAAAGGGAACTTCTGCTAGGAATAGAATGAGTGGTGGGTATTTTTGATCTTTAAACATCTTGCTTAGGCTTAACTCAGTGCTTTATTTTACTATCACTGAGGATCTTGCCATTGAAACCCTTCCCTTGTGAGAGCAGGGTTTGGAGGAAAAAAGTATATTTTTATCACTTTTCTCAGAGCTTGCCAAAGACATCTTTGATAAATTGATAGAAAAACATTCAACAAAATCCAGTGAAAACTGTGTGTTGTAGCTGAGCTGTTTCACACAGTGCCCAAGTCCATGGTGGTTTTTGAAGCCAGTCTACAGTGGATGACACAGAGCAGTAAAATGAATGCTGATCAGTGTCTCTTTTTAGCTGAGCTTTTCCCTATCCCACTCTCATTATCTTCTTTCATAACAATATCCAGCCTTGATGGTGCTTAAACCAGACAAAATCCCAACCATCAAAATAAAGGGTCTTCATCTCCTTCCTGTTGGAGCTGCAATCTGGATAATGAACATTCAGCGATTATAAGAGCTGTATTAATAATCTCTCCCTGTTTTTTTAAACACATTAGGTTGTAAACCACAGGTGGGAGCTCTGTTAACAGGTTAAGAAAGGTAAAAGACTTAAGCATGTGGTGGATAAGTAAACAGTAAGTTCAAGCATAAGCTTTTTATCCTTCTGAGTCTCCACCTTCTCTCCGTAGGTATTAGATGGAAAATAAATACAGTGTTCTGAGGTCAGCCCTACCCCCAATAAGCTTCCCCTCCCCTTGCCCTGTGGAACAGCTGCTGAACTTGGTGTGCTCTGTGTGGTCTGGAGCTGCCAAGAGCCTGTCAGGCTCCATAGGGATGGATTGGGGCACCTTTGCAGTCACCTAGAAAAGTGGATTGTACCCTGGGTGAGCAGCCCAAACAGCTCCCTGAGGATTTTGGTGGCTTGGTGACTCATGAGAAGGCTTTCTGCTGGGGGACAAACTGGGGACAGCACACCCAGAAGCAGCAGAGAAGCTGCTGTGACATTATGGGAATTGGAAGCTGCTTTAACAGGACATCAGACCCCCTGTTCACTATCACGTAGGTACCTTTTCTTTCCCCTCGAGCTGTGCCTGGGCTGGGGAGTGCAGGGCAGGTGGAAAAGGTCTGGGAGATCCTGGTGTGGCCACTGGTGGTCTCATGTGCCCTGCTGTGCAGCTCAGGGTGTGGGATGTGCTCAGCTCCTGGTCACTCAGAGCCTGCCCCAGCCATTGCTGGGCACTGGGCACCCCAGGAAAGCCCACAAGCATTGCCTTAAAGTCAAGGATGGTCCTCACATGACAGACCTCAGTGGAACTGAGCTTTCTACAGTGTCAACAGTAACAATATATTCATTTGTTTTCTCTTGTTTTGCTTTTCCAGAGTCCTGGTGAGTCCTCGACAGAATCTGACTCGCATCACATTAAAAGGCACTTTCCAGGGGGCTAAAGTGGTCCGTGGCCCTGACTGGGAGTGGGGCAACCAGGATGGTAAGTTGCTTTTGGGATGTGCTGTAAAACACCAGTTGATTTTTTTTTTTTTTTTTTAAATATATATTTTATTTTTCCCTTTTTGCAAATTGCTAGTTGGAAATGCACATGCTGAGCAGCAGCAGCTTCGAGGGGAGCTGCTCAGAGGATGCAGGGTGTTCTTTAGAGTATTAAATATTCCCTGTTTTCTTGTATTGGTTATTTGTCACATATCTGTGACATAAACTGTATGCATTCATTCAGGGCGTGGGAGGGAAGTTTTGCTGCTCCTGTTTCACAGACGTGAAAACTCCTGGGAACCATCCTGGAAGGTCTTGTGTAGAACTATAAATGTACACCTTGTTACAGGAAAATAAAGGCCCATCTTTTCTTGAGAAAGCTTTAATTTACAGTGGGAATAAGGGTTGCCTGACTTTGTGTACAGTACTCCTTTTTCCTCTGGAGTTCTGTGGAATATCCTTATTTGGACACTTTTAAGAACAGTGAGGGGAAATGCTCTATGAGGAGGGTTTCACATGGAGCTTTAATGAGGAACTTTGCTGTGGTTACTGGAGAAGAGTTTCTGCTTTCAGTAGGATTTGTAACTTCAGGCTGAAAATGCAAAGGGACAAAAATGCCTTTTCTAGAGCCACTCTTGGGGTGTAATGGCTGCATCTAATTCACTGATACCAATTCCTGTTAGTGCTGCAGGGCTGAGGAAACTTTACTGTCCATTTCTATTGCAGGGCCCTGTTCAGACTGTAATGTTTACAGCTTCTTTTGTCCCTTAAGAATTAAGTCATAAGTTCAAAGGTTTCCAGAGTTGACTCTGAAATTTATTGCAGCTCTGAGTTCAGTGGAGGACTTGGATTCTTGCAGGGTCTGAGAGCAAAAGCAGCTTATGCTCAATACAGCTTATCCATCCTTTTGAGATCAGATCAACATTTACATGTCTGAGACTCGTGTTGCTTACGATGGTGGTGACCTGAAAGCAAGTTACATGAGCAAGACCAGTGAGAAGAACCCTAAATGCAGCCCCTGAGCTGGGCTTTGATGGGCACTGCCTTGTTTTTGGTAGAGCTGCCCCCTTGCACAGCCATTTGCTCCCCTGGTCATTGCTAGAACTGACACCAAAGCCCACTGCTTTGTATTATGCTTTTTAGTCAGATGTGCAGTGAGGTGGGGAATTAAACTCCTTTAAGCTGTTAAATTTCAAGACTTTGCAGACAATTAGAAGCTCAGTATCCATTCACTGAGATAGACAGATGTTGCTGTCCCCATTTGGGACTTGCCCAAGTGACTAGAGTTGGGTTGGGAATCTGCAAACTCTGACTGTTTTCATGAGTTCCAGTGATAAACTGTTGTCTCGTGGATGGGAGCATGTCCCATGTGCCCAGCCAGGTTTATCTCCACACATATGTCCTCCTGTTCTGGATTATTTCAGTGTACTGCTCCTTGCTGGGCAGGTGAAGGGAAGTACCACAGCAAACATTGCATGATCTTCCACCTGGCTGATGCTGGGGGGAGATTAAAGATGTTGGGTGGGTTTCACAGCACTGCTGTGTTTTTTGTCTTGCCACAGTGTGGTGCCATGACACTGTGTGTTCCCTAACTAGGCCGTGCACACCAGGGAGAATTCTACACAGAATTCAGCTTTTCCATGTTTGTATTCCAAAGTAAACACCTGGCTGGCTTTCAGTGAGTTTAATGCAGAGATTCTCTGGTCAAACTGAGTTGTGCCATGATGTAATTTTCCTAATTTTCCCTTTTTCCCTCAGGTGGTGAAGGTAAAACTGGCCGTGTGGTTGATATCCGTGGCTGGGATGTGGAGACAGGACGGAGCGTGGCCAGTGTTACGTGGTCTGATGGAACCACAAACGTCTACAGAGTGGGACACAAGGGAAAAGTGGACCTGAAATGCACTGTGGAAGCTTCTGGGGGCTTTTACTACAAGGAGCATCTCCCAAAATTAGGTGTGTAGAGACAAATCTGTCCTTTCTCATTCTTTTGTCTCCCAGGGCAGCTTGGCAAGAGCATGAGGGAAGGGAAGGGTTGGATGGGGAGCTTATTCCAGGGGTACAGCCTCTGTCTGCATGGGAAGGGGAGGAGGGGAAGGCACTCCTCAAGGCAAGATATGTGGCTGCCTGTGGAATAGAACTAATTTTGGGTGCTGTGTGGGTGTGTCTGCTGAACAGCAGTTGTGGGTGAGTGAATTGCCAAGAACAGCTCCTCATGTCTGCCATGACATGAGAGGCCTCCTTCAAAGGCATTCCCCACCCTGGGAAGGGACAAAATGTGTCTTGCTACAGCTGCCTCATGTTTAATTCATATTCATTCCCACTTAGAGCTAAACCCTTTTGATTTCTGCACATAGTGCTGCCCTATAGTCTGCACAGGGCACACCCCTCAATAGAAAAGGGGGTTTGCACCATTCTGCCCCAATTCATGTTAATTTGCAGCCTTTTGTTGCAAAGCCAATGAGACACAAAGTGAATTATTGCCTCCTGCATGTCTGTGGGTGGTGTTATTGTCCTCAGGAAAACCAGCTGAGCTGCAGAGGAAGGAGAGCACAGACAGACATCCATTCCAGCACGGGGACAAGGTGAAATGTCTGCTGGACATCGACATCCTGCGGGAGATGCAGGAGGGCCATGGAGGCTGGAATCCCAAAATGGCTGAGGTATGAGGCTGGTTACCCCTCTGGGTGAAGTATCAGTCACTGGTTGGGAAGTTACCAGAACATCTTTGTCTAATGAGACATTGAATCACAAACACAGTTTTTTCAGTGATAGGACACTGCAGTCAGATCTATTTTTAGGCTCAGATTTGTATGACAATTGCCTTGTGGAGCCCAAGAGTTGCTCTAAAGTCTTGGAAGCTCCTGCAAAAAAATAATTACTTGTTTTATTTGTTTTTAAATGAGCCATGGACCTTTTCTCTGGAGTTCTGGATCCATCCCTTGTTTGGCTTCTTTTGTACTGTGCATTACTGCTAATGAAAATGAAGTGTTTTGTCAACAGTGGGCTCTATCCCTGACCAGGGCTAAAATTTCTCAGCCCCTATGATATTTTTGGAGTTTAGCCTGGTGTCTTGTCTTTAGATTGAAGAGCTGTCACTCTCCTGTCACCTGTTGTCTAAAAAAACCCAGAGAGTAGAGGAGGTAAAGATAGAAATGACACCTATTACTGTAGAATAGCATGAAATTATAAAAGATACTTTATGTATGTATCCTGGCCCAGCCTGCCCTGTAGGTGAGCAGATTTTTTTGAAATCAGGCTTTAAAATGTCAAGACAAACTGTGTCATTTTAGTTTCAATGTGGAAATCTGTTAACTGAGCATCAGCCTCTTTTTTTTATCCTGGCAGGCAGGGACTTGGCATCTTCTGGCATGAACTTTAAGAAGGCTGCCAGTGGAGCCATGAATTTTTTTTTCCAGCTAAGTCTTCATCCCCAAAGCTGTAGTTTTTGAATGTTGCTATGTGGCTCACACAGATTGTTAAACCTCTGTGCTTCTGAATTCCTGTTGCTGGTGAATGCAGGTGTAGAGAGGGATATTAAACAGATTTTTAAGTGGTGTAAAACTTCCTGTCATTTCAGAAATGGGTACTTTTTGCCTCCTCCTGAACCATGAGCTGCTCAGGACCTGCCAGAATCAACTGTTCTAGAACCCTGCCGTACACAACCATGCTTTGTCTCCTCTACCATGCCCCCTTTCTCCCTCTCAGAGTGTGCCTTGCTGGTATTATAATGCAGAACAATGTTGTAATCTCTGCCCACCTTTGTCATTTTGGAAAGAGGACAATTTGTGCTGCATTTTCAAGGATTTTTGCACTTTGTATTCCTATCACCCTCTTCCCCCAATATGCTGCTTCTCTAGAGGAGCTTCTTAAGGATCCTTTCCCTCCTTTTGTAGAAAAAGCAACGGCAGCATCTCCTGTAAAGCACGTTTGGGAGCAGTGTTAGTGTGTGGATTGGAAATGCTGGGTCATTTAGCCACCTATGCCTTGGGTGCCTGCTTTCCCCACTATTAAACAATGTGATTTATTTAGGGGCTTTCCCCTATTTTTGTTTCCCCCCTATCCAAAGTTCATTGGGCAGACAGGGACTGTGCACAGGATCACGGACAGAGGGGACGTGAGGGTCCAGTTCAACAGTGAAACCCGCTGGACTTTCCACCCTGGAGCTCTGACTAAGGTGGGTGCTGAGCTGGGAATGCTGCAGGGAAGAGCTGTCATTTATCCTGCTGTGTTAGGACATGATGTGGCACAAACAAGTGCTGAAGGATTACCCTGCTGTTACAAACACAGTGGTTTTAGGCAGAAAACCCTGCAGACCCTCAGAGCTAAGGCAGGTGGGAGTTGAGCTGCCAGGTTGTCCAGTTTTATGAATTTTAGCATTTCATTAATGAACTTTAGCATTTCAAATGTAAGTTCCTAAGGTAAATCCCATTTCTTCATTTCAGCTTCTTTGATAAGACCTACAGTAGCTCATCTTTCTGCAGCTGCTTTTCAACCTTTTGCCGTGTAATTTCCATTTGGTTTTGCTTTCTTCCTTTTTCTTGTGTCTTCATGTTGTTCTCCTTTTTGCATCTTTGTCTCACTTCTCTCTGATTCTTCTGGATGACCTGAGTCTTTAATCCACCTCTTCTAATTCTGTGTCTGCATTTCTAAAGCTCATAGCTCTGGCCTTCCCCTGAGGTTTGAAGTGTGGATGATTAGAAACAGAGATAATTAAGTATAGAAAAAGCTGCTGGAAGACCACAAAATTCTTAAAGGCCTGAGCAAGGTCACAATGCTAAAAACTCCAAAACCAATGGAAAATGCAGTGTCAGACTGTTTTGCACAGAATTAGTCTGCTTTGAAAAGTGTGTTTTGACAGTGCTCCCTTCTTAGCTCAGTGAGCAGAGGGAGCATCTGGCAAATTACCAGTAATGATAAACTCTGCTTTCCCTTTTCTGGTTTAAATAACAAACAGATTTAGCTTCCTTATTAAAGTGAATTAAAATCTCCAGTGCCAGGTCAGGTGTAGTGAGGAGATGGACCAAGGAAAGTCCCATCCTTTCTACTGGCATTAATTACAAATGGTTTGAAGAAGAACGAAAAGTTAGAAAACTGTTCCAAATTATTTCCCTACTTAAATGTGTACTTGGCTTAAAACAGAGTTACCCCAGCCCTTGGACTGTGTTTATTTGGCAGCTCAGTGATTACAGCTTTCTTGATAGTTGTCCTTATTCCTTGTTTTTTGAGTCAATGGGCGTCTTGTTTGGTTGGGTTTCCAAGGGTGGGGATGGAGGGGTTCACTGGTTTTTTTTGTGGCTTTATCCCCCAAAAGCTGATGACCTTTTTCTTCTTGTAGCTCAACACGTTTTGGGTGGGGGATGTTGTGAGGGTGATTGATGATATGGAGACAGTGAAGCGATTCCAGCCTGGCCACGGGGAGTGGACGGATGAGATGGCACCTGTGAGTGTAACTTCCCGGGTTTTCCCAAGCAATCAGGGGGAGTCATGGGCCTGCCTTACCCCCCAAAATTCCTACTGGGCACTGAGTGCACAGACCTTGCTGGGGCCCTGCAAAGTCCCCTTTCCCTGGTGCTGTTGGCTCTCAGTGACACAATTGTGTCACAGCGCCCAAAGCAAGTGGGGAAGTGGGGAGTCTGACAAAGGATTTGGCTGCTGACAACTCACATAACGAGGTTTCACTAACTAAAGTCCTTTTACGCCCTTCCTAATTCTCTGGAATGAGGCAGGGAAGTGTCCAAGTGAGAAAATGGTCTGATCAGACCAAAAAGTGGAATACAGGTGTCCTCCAGGAGCAATTAAATGCCCAGAGGAAACCTTTCCTAGTCCAAATTTGATCAGTTCTCTCAGTGTTCTTCAAATCGTGCTTTGTTGTTTCACCACCTTCCTCCCCAGACATTTCTAACGTGTCTGGGAAACCCTTTTATTACATAAAACCAGTGAGAGAGAAACTGGTGAGAGACCCGAAGTGTGTCCCTGTCCAGTGCTTCTCTTCACACAGCAGGACTGCAGCTTGGGACACCCTCTTAGAAACACTGCTTTGGGTCTGGGATACACTCTGCAGCTCTTTCCAAACCATCTCCCTCTTCCCTTGCAGACCCTGGGGCACATTGGGAAGGTGATCAAGGTCTACGGGGACGGAGATCTGCGTGTGTCGGTGGGAGGGCAGTACTGGACCTTCAACCCTGCTTGCCTGACAGCCTACCAGAGGGATGAGGAGGCAAACCTCATGACAACAGAGAGTGCAAAGGAATCAAAGAGTGAGAGAGATGGCTGATCCTTCAGGAGCTGGGAGCTCTTTGGTGCAACTCTTTGGGCAGTGTTAGACTCCAGCTGTTCCTCCCCGGACACCCAGCTGTGCCTTACTGGGCAAGCAAAGCTGGACTTAACAAGCAAATAAAGATTAAAACCCAGCTGGGCCTTACTGGGCAAGCAAAGCTGGAAAATACAAAATACAAGACTCAGAAATGCTGACCATAGCCCTGCCCTAGGTTCAGTATTTGCTTCTCTCTTGTTCAGTCTCAGTTTCCTGTTCCATCCTGTTTCCTGTACAAGGATACTAATTCTTGAAGGCTTGTGAAATATTCCCAGGACTGTGTGTGGAAGTGTTGTGAAATCAACAATTATTTTGCCTAATCCACCCTGAAATTGAATTTGGGATCACATGATGTGTAGGGAGGGTTTTGTCTGTTTTGCACATCTGCTCATAAATGTTTTTGTGGCCTCGCCATACTTATTTCCTTTAGATGTCAGGATCATGTGGGAGAGAGGACAGACTTGCCAGGATTTTTTTTGTTTTGCTGTGTAGATGGATCTTAAACTGTTTGCTCAAGATAAACTTCAGGGAGAACTCACACATGAGCCCAAACTTTCTCACTTTGCTCTTTCTGGAGACCTGTGGCACCTCTGTCCTCTCAAGCACCCAGAAGTGTGTGGTTACAGGTCCTTTCTGTGCCTCATTCAGGTACTTTGGTGACTGTTCTGGAGAAGCTGCTGTCCCAGAAGACAGAGTCAGAGCATGCAGGGTGCCTGGTCATTTGTGCAGCCCTCAACAACACAGCCAAGGTCCGGGAGCTCCTTCAGAAATACCCAGACAAGGCAAGTTCTGAAGACATCCTGAATGGCTACTTTTTGTTGCTTTTCTTTAAAATACTGTCATAAAATTTGTACTTCATTGGGGAAGAGGATGGGAGAAAAATAATAGATTTTTCGGGCTTATTAATATGTCCTGACAGCTGGAACGTTACTTTGCTGCAATTTAGAATTGAATTTATATGTTAAATGTGCATATTTTATGGCTCTGGTTTGTGGCATTAAATCTGAACTAGAGTTAAGTCCTTACAGCACATTTCCAAAGCTGGTTTTTCCCAGATTTCCTGTGTGGACACTGCACCTGTAGAATGAGGGGGAGAGGAGTTTATGAAAACAGGAGCAGATACCCGAGTATCCAGCCTGTTGGAAAAGGCAGCCATGGGTTGTGTCTGGCTGTGTTTGTCCTTAGATGACCTTGCAAAATCATATTGTTGGAATCAGGAAAGAGAAAAACTGCCCAGATCTGTGCTGTGTCTTATCTCATGTCTGACTGGAGCAAGGAACTGGGCTTGACTTGTTGCTGAACAATTTCTGTGCTTGCAGAGTGCCAAATTTAGGATCATATCTCCTGAAATCTCTGCTCTTTCAAACTCCTACAGGGAGGGGTTCAGGGCTTATAAACAGGTTAAAAAAAGAACCACCAGATAACAAAGTATTTCAGCAGTGTCCTTGGAAACCTCTGGTAACAAAAAGATGTTTTGTTGAGGCTGTGTCTGTGTGGCTGGAAGGAGCAGCTGGATGTGTGAACCAGGAAAACTGGGATCAATTCTGAAGGAACCCCTGATTTAGTGGTTAGTTGTTTGGTATTTATTATAGTTCTTTATTTATAAAGTTATTTGGGCTTCTGGAGATGGGAAGAATAGACAAATACCTGCAGTTGTCAAATTGATCCCAGGTAAGAAAGTGCCAAGAGTAAGGAATCCATTGTGTGATTAGTTGCTTTTATTAGATTTCTATTTCTATTCTGATATTTATATTAATAAATTAGTTATTTCTGTTAGAGTCCTGTATGCAGCAAGAGGAGGCTGGATTTGAGGCTCACTTAGTGCAAATTGGAATTAAATGCTAGGCCTTTTCAGCTTATCAGCATTGTCTGTTGTGCAAAAGGAAGGAAAGAACAGTGGCCTCTAATGCCTCCTTGTCTAAATGACTCTCCCATCATTTGGAGTGTACAAAGGAAGTCCTGCCTGTCCTACTCTGGCTGCTGCACAGAACCAGCTGCAGGGAAAAAAACTGGTTCATTAACTTGTTCTCCCTGCCAGTCTGTTGAGGTTTTGTAGCTCCTTCATCTCCTCTCCTTAGCCTCCTACTGGTTTCAAGAGCTGCTTTTCCTTTTTTTTTCCTTGCCTCTCATACATCCTCTCCTTGTTCTTCAGCCCCTTTAATTCTCCACAAATCTCATTGCAGCACTTGAGCACTGTGAGATCCCCTCCAGGCACTGCACCCTCTGAAGTACCTGCAGCAGCACAGAACAATGGGGACTTGGCATCTTCAGAGCCTTATGCAAAGCTAATTTGATTTCCTCACACATTTTCCTATTGGGAAAGGAGTTGTTGGCAGAGATATCAAGGAGTGTCGTGCTCGCAGGCACAGAGCGATTTGGCAGGAGAGCTGCAATTAGAGCCCTGGCTCCCAGCTCTGTTCTGTCACTTCTCCCCTCTTGCCTAAACGTGCTGTCCCCTTCCCCTTCAGAAACGTTCTGGGACAAGGTCAGCTTGGGGTTGATGTACAGAAAGGAGCCAGCAGGGCACAGATCCTGCCTGGCATTTCTGAGCCTGCAGCTGTTCCACAGCTGGTGCTGCCATCCCACTCTGGTCATTCCTCATTCTGTGTCTGTGCCCTTCCCGCAGGTCGATGCCAAGAACCAGGGCAGAACTGCCCTGCAAATTGCCTCCTACCAGGGGCACCTGGAGGTGGTGAAGACTTTGCTGCAGGCACATGCCAGTGTCAACCTGAGGGATGAGGAGGGGGACACGGCGCTGCACTACGCAGCTTTTGGGTAGGAATCTGCCTCTTGTCATCATAGACAAATACCTGCAGTTCTGGGTAGAAAAGGACAATCTGTGTGAAGGATGTGTGGCTGGTGGAGGCTTTTCTTTCATTTTACCCTATATTTTGAGCTTCAGCCTGTAGGAGCATTTCTTAGTGAGGTCAGTTTTCATGCAGGGAATTTTGAGGGGAATCAGGAGGTTTCGATGATTAGATTTTTTTCAGGGGGTTTGGGGGAGGTGGTGTGGTTGATTTGAGATCAGTTTGGTGGGTTGGTTTCTCTTAAGTGCATGTGTTTTCCAGAGCAGGATGAAATTTTGAATTGTTTTGTCTGTTACCAGGGAAGAATTGATCAATAAGAGAGATTCGTGTTGCTTTAGAGCAAAGAGAGAGCAGAATCCTAGAGCACAAATTAGGAAGGTTTTGTTGTGTGGGACATTTTTTAATACTAAGAGCAAGTGGGGTGGAGTTGAGAGGATACAAAACCTGAGTTCTGTTGCCTTGCAAAGAGGAAGAACTTAACTGTGAGCACAGGATTGACTCTAATCTGTTTTGCTCCCTGCTTTTAAATCAGAAACCAAGCTGAGGTTGCCCGTGTGCTCATTGGAAAAGGAGCCAGTGCAGACCTGTTAAACAATGCAAAGTGCACAGCGTTGTATGTTGCTGTGAGCCAAGGATTCACTGAGGTGGTGAGAGCCCTCTGTGAGCTCAACTGTGATGTCAACCTCCCAGTAAGTTTGGGGATTTGGGGTAGAGAGATGTTTGGGGGGAATTTTCATTGGTTTTTGAGGGTTTCTTGGGGTGGAGGAGCACTTGTTGATGTCATACATTTATAGAATTTGAAAATCATTCTCTTAAAATGCACTACTGTGCACAGGAAGTATTCCTTGAATTCCAGTACTCTGAAATTCCAGGCTTGGGTCTGCCCCTTCTTGGACCCAGCCCATTTTTAGGCTGTGCTTGTGTGATGGTGGGACTGGACTGTGCTGTGTCAGCCTCTCAGAGCTAGTTGGGAATGTCAGCAGCTCAGAGGTGGTTTGCTTTGGCTTCCTGAGGTGGGTAACCTGTGTTCTGCCTCGGTGTCCATGTGTAGGATTCCCAGGGAGACACCCCCCTGCATTATGCCATCACTCTTGATTACAAAGTGGTTATTGAGATTCTCACTGAAGTACCCAACATAGACTTCACTGTGCAGAATGGGCAAGGCTTCAACCTGCTGCACTACTCTGCTCTGAAAGGCAACAAGCTGTAAGTGACCTTTTTTTTCATTTTTATGGCTTTTACAGATGTTAACTCTGCAGATGTTAAGTGCTTGTCTTAACAGTAAGAAGGTGGCAGATATAGTTTGGGCTAGCTGGGAAGGAAATGGTTCATTGCACATTTCTTGGGTGTAGATATGGCTGGGTATGGCTGTTGCCCTCCTTCCTGACTCCACAGGACACTCTTCCCTGCTTTCCCCATCCCATTTTTCTCACACCTCCCTTGCTTGGCTTGGAAATCTGTCTGCTTCTGCATAGTCTCCTTAAATGTTTGAGTTCACACATGGAAGGCAGGAGAAGGCCTGTAGGACTGAGAGCCTCTGGAACTCTTCCAAGGATAAATCTGCTCATTATTTCTGAAGCAGTGTGACTTTACCCTTAATTACTTTATTAAACGATAACTGAGGCCTTTTGTTGTATTCTTGTAATTCAATCTGTGAGTTAGAGGGACTGCTCTGCATCACCAGTGTCAGATCATGGTGCTGCCTTTTAAAATATGAACATTCCTAACTCCTGAGCACAAGAGGCAGGCCTGGCTCTTCCTGGTAAAGTAACTCTTCCATCTCTGTTATCCTCCAACACTCCAGAGCCATAAAGAAGATTCTGGCAAGAGCTCGGCAGCTGGTTGACTCCAAAAAGGAAGATGGTTTCACTGCCCTGCACCTCGCTGCTCTCAACAACCACATGGAAGTGGCAGAAATTCTCATCAAAGAGGTAAGGAAAAAACCAAAACCACCATCAACAAAAGCTCCCATCTGTGCCACTCCCAAACCCCCACATTTCCTAATCTGAGTTACCACGGGGACTCCCAGGAATGCCACTGTCTCTCTGAGGAGCTGGCATTGTTTGCCAGGCTAAAGAGGAAGGCTTGGCATTCCTGGGGGTGTTTTCCTTTGGCACTGGCAGAGAGGAGAAGGGTATATTGGCCACAACAAAGTGGGTTGGGACCGGATCTTGCCGGGGAGTGTTTGACCGAGACGAAGGTGAGATTTGAAACCTCACCAGGCACCAGGGTTGTTCTGCCACACTCACCGTGGTGCAATTCCTCCCTCCAAGGGTCGCTGTGATGTGAACCTCAAAAACAACCGGAACCAGACCCCCCTGCACCTGGCTGTGATCCAGGGCCACGTGGGGATGGTGCAGCTGCTGGTGGGCGAGGGCAGCGACGTCAACGCCGAGGATGAGGACGGGGACACTGCCATGCACATCGCCCTGGAACGGCAGCAGCTCATGTCCCTCGTCATGGACAAGCGGGAGGGGGACATGGGGCCATCCCTCCTTTCCAAGGTGAGCTGGGAGGAGGAGAAATTCCAGGCACCAAGCGCAGGGATGCGGGAACATCAGCGGAGAGCGAGATCTAAGGGGAAGGCAGGGAGAACTGCAAAGCCAGTCCAGATGGGGAGCATGGAAACAAACCTTCCTGCTTGTGGGAAAGCAAGAATAGATTCTCTGAGGGGGTGCTTGGATTTATAGCATGAAAATTGACATAGTCAGACAACAATTCAAACCGTCTCCCCCGATATTTTTATTAGCATTGTGCACTTCTTTCCTGACATGGGAAAGGTCATGAATCCAGTTGCAGAGCCAAGAGTTTTGGGTTTCATTCATGCCCCAGAACCACAGCAATTCAATTCTGTGTGATGGCATGGAAAATATGAGGAGAGCTAACCACAGCCTCCCCAGTTATCTGCAGATGTGCAGCAGAATGTGAGAGGTGAGAGGGATCAGGCTCAAGGAGAAAGGAGAAGTTGTTACAAAGCCTGAACTGGATTTCACTGTGCTGTTCTCTCTTCATGGATATAAAGGCCTTGGATTTAGAAATCAGTACAGGTTATGCCAAGGGTAAAGGGATAATTTAGTACACTGGTGTCTTCAGCTTCTTCCTTTTCACGACCTGAAGAAGTGAGTGCCCATTACTGTGATTTATATTGATTATCACCGGTTAGGCCCAGTCTTAGGCACTCTTGTCCCTGCAATGTAAGATTTAAATCTGTTATTTGCATGCTGAAGGATCTTTTTGTGTTTTCAAAAAAAAGAATGCTGAAGTTGCAATTTCAAATTCTAAGTTCAGGGTTTAAGACTGTTTAGAATTTGATACAGATCAAAATAGAACAGAAAAACTTTTTGTATTAATGGAGTGTGTTTCTCAACATCTTTTAGCTGCAGGCTTCTGGCTTTCTGGGAAATGTAGAGCTGAATGTTGGGACTGCAATTGCCTGTTACTTAGCACAAGAAGGAGCAGATATTAATTATGCAAACCACAGAGGAAAGTCTCCTTTAGACCTCATTACAGATGGGAGGATTGTCCAGATTGTCAAAGACTTCTCACAGAAATTCAGGTAAACCTTTTCCTCAGACTGGTGACAGTAAACTCCCACAGTGCTGTGGTGTCACTGAGCTCCTCTGAAACACTTGGGATGTCTGAGCACCTCCTGTTCCTTGTGGAGCTGCTGCTGCCCCGTGTTTCTGGTGGATGCTGCCATTGGAAAGGGTTGGGAAAAGCAGGTTAATGTTGCTCAGAGCAAACTCAGCCTGTTGACTTGCAGAGAGCCCTGAGGAGACTGGCCACTGAAGCCAAAAGCAACTCTGCAGAGCAATTCTTTCTGGGTTCTGTTTTGCTTTCATTTGATTCTGCAGTTATAGAGAGGAAGTGCAACAAGAGAATGGACACCAGAATCTGCAGAATTTATTCCAGAGTTAGATAAATACTTCTTTTTCAGCTGATAAGAGAAATAGCTGAGAAAATGCCAGAGGGAGAGTATTGCCAGTCAAAGGTGGCTTTATCTCAGGTTCTGAGAAATATTTGTTTGGATTTTGACTTTGCAAACATGAAAGCAGAGTTTGGTCTGATGGCACAAGCTCAGTCCTGTTACTGCTGGAGGAGGAACCACAGAGCAGTGCTGTAATTGGCCCTGCTTCTGGCCCACTGTGAAAAACAGCTGAAATGTGTCCCTTTATACCTCTTGCATAGGAATTTTGTCAGTGGATTATAGGTGAGATTGAGTTTTGTTGCTTGAAGAATGTAATTACTTTCAGGGTGACATTTCTAACAACAGTGTGCTGGTTGCAGCAGATGATTGTGCTGTCAACACCTTACTGCTGCCCCCCAAAAAGACCAGTTTTAACCTGTGTAATTATTAGTCATCCTTGCTCTTCCCCTTTGTTTCTAGGTAGAACTAGACAGAATCCCAGCTCAGTTGGTCCCAGCAGGGCAGTTGAGGGATCACAAATTCGTGCTGCCTGAGCATCATGGGGTGTTTGCCAGGGATCAATGCAGTGTTAACCAGTTGCTGCAGAAGGACCTGGAGTGTGTGGGTCACATTTTCTGGCATGTTGTGGTTTCAGGGAACAGCAGGTTTCTTCAGAGAGCTCCACCATCACCTGCAGCCTTCGCCGTGTGCACACCACGCCCAACACCATGACCAACCTCAGCGTGTCCAGCGTGGCAGTGCCCACAGAGTGCCTGGTCTGCTCAGAGCTGGCCTTGCTCATCCATTTCTTCCCATGCCAGCACAGTATTGTGTGTGAAGGTGAGTCCATCCTGTTCCTGTTCCAGTTTTTAATGTTTTTCTTTCCTGGCTGGGCTCTCATAAGTCAGGCTCGGCTCAGACACAGAGCTTATTGTGCTGTTTGTGTCCTGAAACAACCCCACTATGATTTCAGCATCTTAGATAAGACATCCAGAGTTATCTATGAAAAGCACTGAATGTTCTGCCCACCTGCTGATGGAGACCCCAGGCAGCTTTGCCTGGGCTTGCAGATGCCTGGATAATTCAGAAGGAAAGCCAGATGCCTGTCAGTGCTTTATCCATCAGAAACCTCCTGAGAAGGATTTCCCTCTTCTCTGGCTTTGTTACTGTTTGCATTTCAATTGTTCCAGTGGCAGCCTGCTCAAACATGTCAGCAAGTTTATCTCACAAGGCACTCACAGTCTGACCACAGGGAATTTGGGATTTTTGTGTGCCAGAGCTGCTTCCTTTTCCCCCAGAGCTGTTTGGATCCACAGTGCAGCAGTTCCTGTGCCACAGAGCACTGAGGACTTAAAAGGTATTGTTTGCCACTGGCCTAGGAAAGATTAAACCAAGAGACTAAGGCACAGTTCAGAAAGCAGGTTGTGACCTCATTCCATGCAGAAAATCTCTTAATCATCCAGGGAGGCCACAGGTTCTTCAAAGCTGGTGGAGTCTGTTGTTTTCCTCTCCATTCTGTCATCAGTGGGTTTAATTGCAATCTCTTCTTGTGTCATTTGTGGTAGAATGCTCCAGGAGAATGAAGAAGTGCATCAAATGTCAAGTGACAATAACCAAAAAACTGAAGCAAGGTATGTTTGCTGTTCCTGCTGGTAAATGCTGTGGGAAGAGTCCTGTACAGTGTTAGTTTGAGGAACATCAATGGTTTTCAGTGAAATAAGAAAAAGTTAATTTGTTCTGGCTCTGTTTTGTGTGTGTGTGCCTGTTGCTTTGTTCACCTTTAGAGAGACAAAGGTGGATTCTCTCAGGTGTCACAGGCCAAGCTCAAGCTGCATAGTCAGGACAGGACATTTAAGGAAGCTTTGCCTGGGTCTGGCTTATTTTATGTATTGAAAGCAAGTATCAGGTTCTCCAGTCTGATTTCACTTGTGGTGGTTTAACAGTGAAAATTTATGAGAAAGGAAAAACTACATCTTGTACAAGCCTTGCTTCTGCCTTGGCTGAAATGACAGTGCCTGTGCAGGGCTGGCATTACCCAGCTCTCCAGGAATCCCTGAGCTGGATTGTTTCAATAAAGCTCTTTAGCTCAGTTCTAGATGAGACATTCGCATGCAGATTTTTGCTGGAGGAGAAACATCAAGGTCTCTGATATATCAGCAGGATTTCCCTATCAGTGATGTCTTCAGTGCTTGCCTTGAACAAGCCCCCTGTCCCCAAATCTCCTTCACCTTTATGGGTTTGAAATCACTTCTTGCACCACTGATGTGCAAGAATGTTGAGGAAAGGGACATGTATATTGAAGTGTAAGGCTCCCTAACCAAGGATGAGGAGCAGAAGATGAGCAGTGGGGCTGTATTAAACTGAAACAAGAAGAAATTAGGAAATTGAGAATTAAGCAGAAACCAGATGAAACCTATTCATCTAAGCTGGCAGTTGTCCAGGATTTGGGGTTCTTTCATTTCACAGAGTTGACCAAATGACTCCTGTTGCGTAGCTTCATGTGTGGAAAAGTCAACACAAGTGATGTCAAATGGTCTCTCTGTGTTTGACTAAGGAATTGGAGTCCCAGATGTGAACAGGAGGTTGGGAGAACACGGTGCTCGTAGCACTGTGAGGCTCCTGGATGTGGCAGAACATCACACCCAGCTTTGAGTGTTTGCACTTGGAGGCAGCAGCATATTCCAGAGCCCCAGGGCAGGACATCTCGGCCAACATTTTGGTTCCCTTTAACAAAAAAAGGAACGCACCAAACAATCCCAAACACACACACAAAGCAGCTGAGCAACGGAGGAAACCGGTGCGTAAAAAGCATCGTCCCAGGCTTTGCTTTGAGGAGCTTTTCTTTGAGGAGCTTCTCTTCGAGGCTCAGTGAGGAGAGTTTGGAGGGGTGTCGGGGCAGGGTGTGCGGAGGGGACGGATGCCCGGCTGACTGCCCTGCTCCCTGCAGACAGCACCGAGGTGCAGTGCAGCCCCAGCGCCGAGGCCACGGACCAGAGGAAGCTCATGGAGGAGCTGCAGAGCCGCTACCGGCAGATGGAGGAGAGGATCACCTGCCCCATCTGCATCGACGACCAGATCAAACTGGTGTTCCAGTGCGGGCACGGCTCCTGCCCCGAGTGCAGCACGGCCCTCACCGTGTGCCCCATCTGCCGCCAGGCCATCCGGGAGAGGATCCCCATCTTCGTGTAGGGACGGCCCGGCCGCCTCCCCCGTCCCTCCCGGTCTGTTGGCTGGGGGTGCCAGGGGGGTTTGGCTCCCTGCAAAGCCGTCCTGGAAGAGAGGGAAGCACAGGATTGGGGTGGAGGGGAGGCCCCTCTCCTGCAGTGTCCCGAGGAGCTGCCGGAGGGTCGGCGCCCCCTCCCCTGTGCTGCTCCTCCATCCCAAACACCCGGACAAACAGCCCTGCCCTGTGTGCTGAGGGCACAGAGAGACCTGGGGAGCAGAAGGGACAGAATTCCACACGGAGCTGTTCCCACTGGCATCCAGCTCCAGGACTGCACCGTGCCCAGTGCCCTGTGGGTTTCCCGGAGCTCTGGAGCAGGATGTTCCTCACACCTCATCCCTGGGCAGAGCACAGGCTGCACTTCCCCGAGGAGATCCCGGAGGATCTGTCAGCTCTCCCAGATTCCTGCCAGGGGTAGGGAGGTGATTCCCAAGAGTGTCCTCCCACAACCTGTGGACTCCACCAGAACAGAGGCAAACTGGATGTAATGAGATCCTAAAGACAGAGCGTGTGCCTTAGAGATAAAGTAGTGAACACTGATTGGAGAAAATATAATTTCTAACCTCTAAGTGACTCTCTTCTTCCTTTTTTTTTTTTTTTTTTGGCACAACTGTGTGTTCAGAGACTCCTGAGCTTTCTATCCATAATGCCAAAGGCAGGTGTTAAATACTCCAATCAAAGTGTAAAGAAAATAAATAGTAATAATTAAGAGATGAGGCAAAAAAAAAAAGGGATTTCATTTTTTGTTTCTTTGTTTTGCAGCAAAACTTAATAAAATAAAATATATATTTTCCTGAGCATTAAAATGAATGTACAAACAGTAGCTGAAATGTGGATCCACCTGTATTGTGTTTTCCAGCTGAGGGAAGAAATATTATCCACTGAGTCATCCTGTAAATTAACTGTTGGTGGAGGTGTGGCTCATGTGCCACACGTGTGTGTATGTGCACATACATGTTTGTGTGGGGTGTGTATCTCTGGTGACAAAATTATGCCCAAACATACTGTTTGTTACGTATTTCAAGCAATATTTAAACCAAACAAAAATCCTGTGTTCCTCTGCTCTCTTTGTCCCTTAGCAAAGAGGTGACAAATCTTTTAAAGAAATGTTTAACTCTGTGGGATGGATGGTAGTTGCAGGAATAATTATTACTTTATAACCCTGTGGTGAATTGAGAAAGTTGTTTCACAGATTCTTGGCTCCTAGAGATAATATTTATCAAAATATTCACTTGAGGTTGTTGCAGCTTCAGTAGATTTTTTTAAGCTATGAAAATGGATCAGATTTAACCCCTAAATTACTTCCTTGGGTTATATTTAACACCCAAATAAACTAAAGCTGAATTGCAGGATCAGCTTTGGTGTAAAAATCAGAGGTGCAGATTCTCATTTATTTATGTCCTAGAAGTTCATGTTAATGGAAATTCCTTTGGAATAAGCCAGAAATTTTCCCCAGAATATTTGCTGTATTGTGGAGGGGCAACAGTACAAAAGTGCTACAAAAGTGCCAAGGCTGTTTTCAAAAAGTACAATTCTGAGCCATTTTTGTCATGTAGGAGCTGCTTTAACCTTTATTTAATTTATTACCCCACCCCCATGCTAAGCATTTTTTTAAATACATTTCTTTCACAAGGCTCTACATAAATCCAAAAGCACTTTGCTAAAGGTAAAACTGATATTCCATCATGAGTGTTTGTGTGTTGGCACTTGGAGAGAGGGACAGAGGTGGAAATTGTTCAATATCTATTGTATTGTTCTCATCTCTTATGTCAAAGGTGTGATTTTATTCAGGAAAAACAACATGGAGCATCTGCTTTTTTTTTTTTTAATTTATTTTGGTGCTAAGTGAAGAGAGGCTTCCAAATGATTATTCTCCCTGAAGTTAAAAAATGGTAGGGTGACTGTGACTGCAGCCTTTGACTTCCAGGCTGTGCAGCTGTTGCAGAAAACAGAGATTATTTAAAAATAATTTTTTTTTTCCTGTCCGATGAAAGGAGATTTTGTAGAGAAAGAAGAGCTCCCCTCAATTTTACATTTGAACTTTTCAAAACTCAAGCTCCATTTCAAGGTCTCCTGAGCTTGTTTCCAAATCTGAAGTTCATTGTGTGGCCGAGTCAGAGGTGGAATTTTGCACAGCAAAAAAACCTCCTTCAGAACTACAGGAATGGTTTGTAAATGTAAATTTGGTTTTGGGGTATATTCTTTTATTTCCTGGGGGTTTTTTTATAAGTTCCTTTTTATTTTCCTTGTTTCCCTGCTGTTACTGCTCCTGAGGAGCAAGAGTGGAGCTGTTAAGCACCATTTGAACCCTCTCATTTTCCCAGTAGGAAGAAGGGAATTGCTGCAGCCCAACAGAGGAGAACCAGGATGCTTCACAGAAGGATCAGGTGCCCCTTTGTGCCAAGTATGTTTTTGGCAAACTTTGCCCCCCACACCAGGCTCAGCTCCACGGGAGGGTGAGGCTTTGGAGGAGGGAAGAAAGTTCTGCTGTTTTATCTCCCTTGATAAACCTGAATCAAATTTAACTGGAGAATATGAGACAGGGAAGGTGGGGGAAGATGTTCCTCCTCTTTTTCTTTTGCTGCTGGTTGGTTTTCTTGCTGGTTATAGGAACAGGGAGGCTGTTCCTGCTGTTGAGGGGAGACAAGGAGGTGCCAGAGCAGGAGCAAATGCTCCTTTAAAGGGAAATATTGTCATTAGTTAAATAGAGTGGATAGTGAGCAGCTTTCTGCTCATTGTTTATCACCAGTTGGTCTCCCACAAACGAGCTGCGGAGCTCCTGGTTTTCACTTCTTCCATCTCCTGGTGCAGCTCTGTGCCTTAAAATTCCCAAGGTTTTCTGGTGTACAGCTTTCATTGTAAGATGTCAGCCCACCTCCTGCTTGGTACAAGGGTTTCTAAAGCTCTTCCTTTTGATAATGTGGCTGAAAATCTGTGTTTTGTGGACAGTGTGAGGCTGAGGGAGTAGAGAGAGGGAGATTGTTTGTTGAAAGACAGAAGGAACCCTTCTCTCCTTTGGTTACATTCCCACTAGTCCGTGCTGCTCCCAGGATCTCAGGAGGGTTGGTCCATCCCCAGATGGATTTCAGGTTATTAACACAGCCCACCAAAGAGCAGCAGTGATAAAAACATCTCCACCAAGGGAAGCAATCTCTCCATTGTGGATACACTTTATTACCTGTGCTTTGAGAAAAGTTCCTCCCTAATTTCATTCCTGAAATTCCCTCTGTGTGGCTGTGACTGCTGAGCTTGTGCCTGGGGTCAAGACTCTGGTAACACAAGGTCAGGCCAGTGCAGGCACTTCTGTGAGTGCAGCTCAAACTGACAGTTAAGCAAAATATTCCATTTTCTTTGCCAGCTGGAGCAAGGCCTTGTTTTCAGCTCATTTGTTATTCATCAGACCATGGACTTTTCTAGGAACATCAGCAGATGCTGATCACGAGGGGCTGCAGATAGAAAGTGGCAGAATGTTTGGGGACTAAAGACCTCATTCTCCCCCTCCCCGGGGAACGTTGCTCCCTGTTGCAGCACATACAATCCTTTTTTAGTCCATGACCCACTGAAAAAGCACAAATTTTAACTGCCATTCCCACAGGAACCATGCAAGAATGTTGGGCTGGGTTTCTTCCCCCCAAGTTGTGAGCTGCAGGGCTAAATCTGTAAGTGCTTTTAAAAGGAAGAGCTGTATGAGGGTTTCCTAATTCTTTTCACATGGGCCACCAAGGAGCTGATATGTGGTAAATCACATTCCCTGGGCTGTGGCTGGATTTGGAACACTGATCCTGGTGCCTTGAGCCATCAGACGTGGCCAGATATCAGGCCCTGCTTCTTTCCCTCCCTTCCCACCTCCCAGTTCACAACAGGGGAAGCTGATGGGAGTGGTTCTTTCAATTCTGAATAATAGGCTCTTATCCATGAATAAATAAGAGGTGAGATTCCTTTGGGACAGTCAGACAGCTGCAGCTCTGGCTCTGGTGGTTGTTCTCTTTGTAGCATCCCTTAGAACAGGTTTTGTTGTAATAGATTGTTGTAATATTTGTTGTACTGGATTGTTCTTGTGCTGTGTTGGGGATTTGAGTGAAGCAGTGCCAGTGTCCTCCCTGCACCAGGCCTGGCTTTCCTCTGAAATGGGTCAGAGATACTGAAAATAGTGCTGAAAATAACATTTAATGTTAACAATGCTGAATAAAGGAAAGAAAAGAAAGAATAATCCATAGAAGCGAGAAAATATTGATATTTGAGCTAAAGCTTGCCCTGGGGGATGGAGCCTTATGTTGTGTGTTACATGGCAGGCCTGCTTTAAACTAAACATTTCAGCAATTAAATGAAAGGAGTAAAGCCAGACCGAGGTGATTTAACAAGGAAAGTGTTTTGTGTTGTGCAAATGATCCAGTGCTTTATGTTCTCCATAGTCTCCAGTTGGCCATTGTGGCTTTTATGCAATGTTATGCAACATTCCTTCTCTCCTGACAGCTGTTCAGAGCCTGTTCAGGGGCTTTATTGCATTCAGAGATCTTGGGATGTGCATCCCTGACTGCTTAGACCATCTCAGCTCCCTCCAAAAGATACCCAGGCCCCGGGCACTGCTGAGAGTGTGGAGACAAAGCAAGGTCAGTCCTGTGCCCTGCCTTCCTCCCTTTCCCTCTACACTGTGTGGATTCCCTCAGTGTCATGTGTTCCATTGCTCTGAGACACTGGGCAGGAACCAAAGCCAGGAATGGTTTTCTCTCCAAATATAGTCAGGATGACAGTCCTTGCCTGGAGTCCAAACCAAATATCCTCCCTCCAGAACCTCTCAAACTGAGCAGAACTGGGAGGCTGCAGCAGCAGTTCCTGCACTTGGAGCAGGGCAGCTCTGCCAGGGGCTCGAGCTGAGTGAGGGGGATGTTTCCAGCAGTGACCCTGAGGGTTCTGGGCACAGCTTGTCCCCTGATGCACCCAGAGACACAGAGACTTTATCAGGGGCACAGCAATAAGTTCACAGGTGCCCCTTTGCTCCAGGAACTGTCTGTGAGCCCTGAGTGCCTCAGCTCAGGAACTCTCCTCATCTGACTCTCATTGCCCTAAAAACTGTGGTTTTGGCCTTGCTGCTCAGCTGGTTTCTCAGCAAATATTTGGCTTAAACTTTAAGAATTTGGAAAGCTTTGTGCAGCCAGTGGTTTGGTGGGGCTGGAGGCACAGGCACTGGGTTTTGGTGTGGATGGGCACAGAGCATTCCCTGTGTGGGGGGAAGTGGACTAAGTGCTTTCCAAGAAAACCTGCTCTCACTCCTGATCCATCCAGGTATGACCTGCTTGTTACCTTGACAGGAAAACAGGATCCTAAATGTCACAGAGATCATGAATCATCTCACAGTTAAAGATTCCCATCCAGCCACACATGGCACAAGATAAATAGCTCATGTACATTATGGTCTCTTATCCTGAATACTCATGGAAAAGGGGATTCTTGCCTGTGTTAACCTTTAGTAACTGCATTAATTCAATATTCAGAAACAGGTCCTAAAAATGTACTTTTACTAAAGCTGTGTGCACTTTTACTAAAGCTGTATACATTTTGCAGGGGTCTGTGCTGAGATGTATTTTACAAAAACTTTATGTTTTTGTAAAAAAACCTGTATTTCTTAATTCCCTCGGGCTGTGGTTGTGGGAGTTCTCAATCTGTGCTTTAAAGCTCTGCTTCCTGTACTCCTCTTCACAAAAATAAGGGACTAACTTGGTGCTTAGAAGATTTCAGGTTCCTGTTCTGCAAGATTCCACACTCAACCTCAGGTGAGCCTTTTACCTGCCCCGTGCTGTGGGTCTGTGAGGTGCAGGTGGGAGCTCTGCCCTCAGTCAGGACTGAGGTGGGATTTACTGCCCTGAATGCTCAGATGCTGTGGCAGGAGGTGGGTGTGCAGAGCACAAGTTGATTTTCAAGCCCTGCTGACTCTTCCTGGCTGTGTGAGAGCCAGAGGCACTTCAAGCCTGAAACTCCGTGTTCTTCCAGCCCTGTTTGATAACAAAGTTCTCCTTCCAAACCAGTGCAGCTTAACTGGAGAAGAGCTCTTGGCTGGAGGTTTTGAGCCCAGTTCCAAGTTTTTCTTCAAGGCTCCCTCCTCAATCAGTGTCTGTAGGTGTGTTCTCATCTTACAGACTCCCAGGGCTCGTTCGGGTCCCTCCAGGAGTGTGTTGTTTGTTCCCAGTTTCTCACTTCGTGCTTTGATCTGCAGCTCAAACCACAACCGGAGCTGCATTTGCATCTCTTTGGAGCTCCAAACAAAGGACTTTTTCAGAGCTCATGCACAGGCACGTTCCTTCTGCCAACTGTGCTACTGGGGAAGGAGTAACTATCCCTAGAAAGCAGCAGCTGAGGTGAGCAAGTTCCACAAGGGGTAGAGCCTTGTACCCTGGTTTTCTGCTCTTTCTCTTCCTCCTAATTGCAGGTTCCCTTTGTAATCGTCCTTCTGGTAGCTGAACAACTGCTGCACTTTGTCCACTCTCTGCAGAAAACGTGGGTTTTCTCCAGGGAAAAGCTTGGTGAGAATTGAAACTGTACATGGACTCATTGGTCTTATTTATTCAAAGTTGTTTAAGAGCTCCAGGCCAGCTGTGGTCTGAAAACTCATAAAATGTTGCAAGATTCTGAATTTGGGGGGGAAAAATCAAATTAAACAATCTTTCATTATTAAAATTACAAGAATTTTCTGAAACCTTTCAAACGCCTCAGATAACCCCAAGGAATGTTTTATGTGGGCTGGCAACAGACCTACCCCCTCCCTGGCATCTGCTTGTGAAACTGGGAGCTCTGACTGGGCAGAACTGGAGCTGAGGTCACTCCTCTGCCAGGAAAGTGCAGCTCCCTCTGAAAACCTGAGAATTTCTGAGTAAGCTTTTTAAAAAGTCCTGAGCTGATTCACATCTGGAGCCTGGAGATGCCTCAAAGAACCTCCCACCTTAAGACAAAGTGGCCACCACGTCTCCAAGTCAGTCTTTGTGACCCCAAATCAATCTGGTTCTGAAAACCCCTTCTCTTCCTCAGCCCGATAACCCCAGCACACAGGAAAGCTGCAGATCCCTTGCGGGGTTTGATGGGAGAGGGAGCTGCTGTTTGCTTTGATGGGAGTTTGCAAACACCCCGAGCAGTTTCCCAGGCACAGAAAGCCCTGCTGCTCTCCCTGCATCTCCCTTTCTGCTCCTGAAGGCAGCCCTTGACAAATGACAGCTCTCGAGCTCAGCATCCCTGATGAAACATTCCAAGGGCGTGATGCTGCCTGCTGGATTCCCTCCGCCGCCCCCTCCCCCAGTTCTTCCATTCCACAAAGCTGACAACTGCAGATTTGCCCTCTGTTGATGACACAGTTAAAGAAGAGAGTTCATGTCCACCCCAGCTTGTTTCACTTTGCTGCTGTTCCTCCTCCAGCCCAACTTTCAGCTGCAGTAACATGAAACCCCTTGGCAGAGCCTGAGAGAATCTTTGGCACATTGGAAACAGGCTTAATGTAAAGTCTATTTTTTTTTTTTAATTTTTTTTTAGAGCTTTTTGAAACTGGTGGTTCTGCACAGCTTTGGCAGTAGCTGCAGGGCTACTCACAAATGCTCCAAATGTGAGCACAAGGATTATTGATGAGTTCTGTGCAGGGAATGTCTTAGTGCCTGTCCCAGCTCCCTCTAAAAAGGGTTGAAGAAAGACATGGATCAAGCAGAACAACTTTCTGCAGACACAAGGAAAAGCTTCCCCTCACTGGACAAGAAGAGGAGCAGTGGCTGGAGGAGCGTGGTGGGATTTTTGTGCCTGTTCCCTGTGGTGGCTTTGCTGGTGGTTGTGGAATATCCAGCTGGAGCTGCAGTTCAGGAAAGTCAGGTAGGAGAAAGGATCTGGTTCTCCAATGCCTGGAAGGGGTGTGGGGTGTCAAATATAAGGGCATGTGTGTTCTGGTTAGAGGATGGATGCATTCAGGGGGAAATCTGAATAGATAAAGAGCTGATCTAAATAGATAAATAGATCTAAATAGATAAACATCTCATCTAAATAGATACATTGATTTAAATAAATAAATAGATCTAAACAGATAAATGGATCTGAATAGATAAACACCTAATCTAAATAGAGAAATACATCTAAATGGATAAATGGATCTAAATATACAAACATCTCCTAAGGCACAAGATGTGTTTAGGGCTGTTTGGGTCCCCTTTAGCAAAGGATCCCAAAAGGTAACTGTGCATCCCAGTGGAATCAGATTGTCAGAGGTGTGTGTGCAGCTTTGGGCAACCAAACAGTGAGTGCACAACAGGTTTGGGTTGTTTTCCCTCAGAGCTTTGGCTGTTGCTGTGAACACTCTGCTTTCCCAGCCCAGGATGATGTGGCATTGCATGTGTTGGGATTTCTGGAGCAGCTGAGCTTTGCTGGGAGCTCAGGGCTTGTGTAGGATTTAAACTGGGTCCTACNAATACGTATTTTATATATGTACGTTGTTGAGAAAGCAAATTGAACACCTGCCCTTCTAATACCTCCCAAGCACTTGGAGTGTTTGAGTCCTTAACCCACAGCTGAAGGAGTTTCTTCCAGGGAGAGCCTTAACCTCCTGTTCCCTTCTGAGTATTCCCAAACTCTTGGATCTTTGGTATCCACACAGAGCCTTTGATCCAAGTTATACTGTGAATTTTTAACAAGGTCATTCCATTCTGTCAGAACCCCCCATCTGAGCTGCAGTTTGGGTGGTTCCCCACCCTTCCCCAATTCATTTTGCAATTAATTTTTTTAATTAAAAGCATCTCNTTAGAGGATGGATGCATTCAGGGGGAAATCTGAATAGATAAAGAGCTGATCTAAATAGATAAATAGATCTAAATAGATAAACATCTCATCTAAATAGATACATTGATTTAAATAAATAAATAGATCTAAACAGATAAATGGATCTGAATAGATAAACACCTAATCTAAATAGAGAAATACATCTAAATGGATAAATGGATCTAAATATACAAACATCTCCTAAGGCACAAGATGTGTTTAGGGCTGTTTGGGTCCCCTTTAGCAAAGGATCCCAAAAGGTAACTGTGCATCCCAGTGGAATCAGATTGTCAGAGGTGTGTGTGCAGCTTTGGGCAACCAAACAGTGAGTGCACAACAGGTTTGGGTTGTTTTCCCTCAGAGCTTTGGCTGTTGCTGTGAACACTCTGCTTTCCCAGCCCAGGATGATGTGGCATTGCATGTGTTGGGATTTCTGGAGCAGCTGAGCTTTGCTGGGAGCTCAGGGCTTGTGTAGGATTTAAACTGGGTCCTACAGAACTGTTGGCTGATGTTGACTCTATTTTTGGGAGCCTCAGGAGCTGACCTTCATTTTTGCTTTTAGCTTAATTTTAGCTTTAATTTTGTGTGTATATATATATATAAAAGAATCTTTAGGTGAATCCTGTCCTGTTTTTCGTGTTTATGAGGATTTTGGCCCTGGCCCCCCTTGTTTGCATCACATGCTCAATCTGTTATTAATTGGTCCTAATTGAGAGTTATGTTACCATGTGGTTTGAGGGGGGAACTGCATGGCCAGGAGGGAGAAGGGAATTAATTGCAGTCCTTACAGCTCAATTATTATTGGAGTTCTGGGTGCACAGGGAGAATAATGAAGAGCAGGGGTGNTGCAATTAATTTTTTTAATTAAAAGCATCTCGTGGCACCAGTGGTGGGTGGAACTGAGACTAAAGTAGAACAGAGGGCAGAGGGTTTGGGCAGGAAAACTCACCCTCTGCACCTTCCTTGATCCAGGAGGTCCCATCCAGCTCTCAGGGGTTGATGCTGGGCCTGAGTCACCCTCCCTTTGGTTTGGATTTTGAGGATTAGTTCACCAGGGACACATTATTTGAATTTTTTCCCTTTGTTCAGCACTGATGGTCTCAGAGTTTTACACTCAATGGCCGTAGAAAAGACAATAATTTTCCTCCCTCGGGGCTGCAGGAGGAAGCAAATTCAGTGTTCTGGTTTCTTGAGGAGCAGGAGAATCCAGCACAAGGCCAGGCAGCTACTGAGGAGGGTTAACCCCTCACCTCACCCCGGGGAGACAGAGCCCATGGACTCACAGAATTCCCAGTAATCCTGGGTTCTTCCTGCCTGATGGATGTGTAATCAGCCCCAGGAATGGATCACAGAGAAAACAACAAAGGCAGAAAGGATTTGCCTAATTCTCCCCTACTTGAACTAAAGAAAAAAAAAAGGGAAAATATCTTATTATCCTGTAATTATGAGCTAATCTTCTCCAGGCTTCTCTTGCAGCTCCAACAGATCCTCTGCTTTGTCTGTGCTGCTTGAAAAGTTGCAAAATTTTCCTTTCATATCAAGGGAAAATGGCATTCTCAGAGTAGGATAAGAGGGAAAAGCCAGTGGAGGTGAAGGAGGAGGGACAGCAGCCACTGCACCCATATCACAAGTACCCAGTGAGGGAGGGGCAAGGCCTTGGGTGACCCAAAAACTGGGATCCAACACTCTGCCAAAGGATTTGAGCTCAGGTGTTGGTTCCCAGCTCTGTCTCAGGGATGTCCTGTGGCCCTCGAGTTCCAAAGACTGTGAGTCAGACCCAGAGCTGAGCTGGAGGAAAGGCTGAAAACTGTCCTTCTAGGAAAGAAAGATGCTGCAAGTGTGGCTGTCAGACATGAGGAGAGGGGCTGGATCCCTGTTAGGATGGGCCCCTGAGCCTGTTAAAGTGCTTGTGCTTCAGGCAGGATGTGGCAGCACCTCAGGCCTCTTGTCTTCTCCTTGCTGGGACACAGGGATGTGTTTCAGCTCTCAGAGCCTCAGTTCTTCCATGAGGAAAACGAAGACAGCTCTTGTTCCCTGTGGAATGTGCAGGGAGGCTGAACAGACTCGAGCTGGTGCAGCTCTTGTGCCACTGTACCTGTCACTTGGGAATGTCCTGGTGCCTCTGGAGCAAAGATGGAAAGCCAAGGGAAGGGGAGATGGAGCAGGAAGACATCCAGAAAAACCATGCTGGGTCCCATTCTTTTACCTCCACTGCTCAGGACAAAAAGGTTTTTCTAGTTGGAGTCATGGAATTTGGTGTCTTTTACTGCTTGATGGTTTAAATGCACTCCAGGGTTTCCAGGGCTCCTGTTTACTTTGAAGGCATTTCAGATCCACAGCACAGCCCTATAAAGAGCTGCACAAAGAGTTGCCTGTTTTAGTCATTTTTCCAGTTTTACATTTCTTCTGTGGCGAGGCTGGAGAGCAATAGGAAAGTGAAAAGGAAATGAAAACTTTCCAGGCAGAGCTGCAGCACTTGCTGTGGCCAGAACCCTCCTGCAGCTTCATTTCTGCTCCATCTGTGCCACACTCCAAGAGGAGAGAGGCTGCAGAGCCCTGGTGTGGGATGATGGAGCATCTTGTGTCCCTAAGGCAGCCCCAGTTGTGCTCCCCAGCCTCCAGTGTCCTGGGCCTGGTAGTTTTTCTGGTGCATTGTTCAGCCCTGGGCTCTCTCCCGAATTCCAACCTGCTCTTTTGTCTTTAAGGAAGATGCCACATCCCCTGGGCTGCACGGAGTGGGTCCCTCAGCTCTGCACATTCCAGCTTTTCCTCGGCCTCGGAGCAAACGCTACACGATCACCCCGGGGCACCTGAGATGGGACCACTTCAACCTGACCTACAAGTAAGGCCTGGCCTTGGCCCAGGAGGGATCCTGAGGCCTTTTCCTGCCATGGATATTGCCTGTGTGACTATGGCTAAAGCCACTCTGAAATAGGAATATTTGTACAAATGCTGCACCTCTCACCACAGTAAAACTGTTCAGGGCAGATTGAGGCTTCCAGAACAGGGACCTCCCTCAGAAGGTCGTGGCTGGAGGACTAACTCTGTCATGGTGCTGTTTTTAAAAGAGTTCTGTATGAACCTCAATCATCCCTGAGGGAAATCACTGTTGGAAGGTGATTTCAGGAGGACAGAGCTCTTAGTCCCGAGTGCTCTCAGGAATTTCTCTCCCTGTTGTCTTTGGGAAAGGACACCAGCCCTTAGATTATTAACAAATAAACAATAAAAAGCCCTTGACAATCCTGGGGTGAGGGAATGCTCTGCCCCTTCACGGGGAGCAGGGACTGTCTCTCCCTTTATGCTCATCCCAAACAGGCTCAGCCTCATGAGAGTCTTAATTATCGAGGTTTGCCCTCATTAACAGCCTGGCTTGATACAAAACCTTCTGCTCCCTTTAGGATGTGCTGGGACGAAGGGAGAACATAATCAGCCATAGCTAAAACACAGCCAGAGGGATAGAGAATATACACAGCTTTTCCCAATTGCTACACTTGAGACAATTCCCTGAATGCAGATCTTCCTGTGGGACAAGGTAAGTTTGTAGGAGCCCCCTGTGCATTTCCATGATACAAACAGGGCCTGCACCAGGAGTTTTCCCACAGTTCACCTGTGGCCTGAGCAAAACCTCTCCCGAGACTCTTTCCCAAGTGATCACATTTTTTTTCCAAAGGAAATAACTTGTTTTCCTATCAAACCTTTGATCTTCTTTGGAACTCTCTCTCAAGAGTTGTGCCTGAGAGTATTTTACACCAATGTGTGCACATCCATTGTAGCCCAAGGGTCAGGAACAGGATTTCCCTGCTGCTGGAATGCAGTTGTTTCCTCCTCCAGGAACATTGCACAGCAGACTGGGAGATGTCAGGACACAAATTCCAAGAGGACCTTGTCTGAAATGCTGTGCCTGAGAGGAGCAACCAAAGCTGTAGTCCAGACCATGTGATTGTAAAGAGTATCAGTAATTTATCCACCCCTGTGGGGGTTTTAAATATTCTTAACATCCGGTTGCATTTGGAACCCGTTGGAGTGAATAGAAATCCTGACTCTCTGCAGCCCTGGGAGCCTCCAGCTGATGTGTGAGAAGGGGAGGGTGTTTTCCTGAAGCTGTTGTGTGTCCCCACAGGATCCTGTCCTTCCCAAGGAACCTGCTCAGTGCCCGGGACACGCGCCGGGGCCTGGCGGCCGCGTTCCGCATGTGGAGCGACGTGTCCCCCTTCAGCTTCAGGGAGGTCCCACGGCACCTCCCCAGTGACCTCAAAATAGGTGAGTCCCTGGGGGATCCCAGGGAGCTGGGGGTGTTTAACTCCACGAGTTCCAGTGTGTAAACCAGGAGTTGGGAGGCAGGAGAGTCCCCCCGTGCTGGGTTGGGGCATCCTTTGCCTTCAGTCAAGTAGAGAAGCTACTTTTGGCTGCTCGAGGGAATATTGGTGAAGTGATCACAACTTTCTGTGGGTCTTGTGGTTGGGAAGATTTAGGTATTTGATGAGAATTAACCCTCAGATTCTGACAGGGGACAGATGGGGAAATCCACAGAAGAATAAGAATCCACAGGTTCTTATTCCACAGAGGGGGAATGAATGTTGGAAGGTGAAGTGACATACCCAGGGTCACAGAGAGCCAGAGCAGGTGATGGATTCCAGCTGATCCTGGGTTAGTCTCCCCTTTGTTGATCCCATTGGAGTGTTGTCTTTGCTCCATCTCCTCCCTCCTGCCCCTCTGTTGCTCTGTAGTTGCTCCCGAGTTCCTGCGGCCTAGAAAAACGTCAGTGCTGATGCATTTTCTGCTCAGCCTCAACCCCAGATGTAAATTCTTCCTGGGATTTATGGTGTGAAATCCTGACTTCCTGTGCATGTGGCAGCAGGACAGACACAACCAGCAGACTCACCATCGTTTCGCAACTCTCTCCTCACTCTGGTGCTGCAGGACCAGCTCAGAGCACATCGTGTGCCTTCCAGGGTCTGTCCTGCTCCATGTGAGCTCCAGGTCCTCAGTTCCAGGGAATGCAGGATGCACTGCAGTCCTACTGTGGTGCTGACAGAGATGGAGAGCAGCTCTGACTCCAAGGCATCCGCTTATTTACATTTAAGATGGAACAATTCCATCCCAGGGTTATCAGCCACTGTCCAGCTTCTCTCTCAAAACAAGAATTCCATGTGATGTTGCAAAACAAGCTCAGCATTCCCTGCTGGAGAGTAAACTCATCTGTGTCCCTTGGGAACAGCTCTAAATCCAGGGTCAGCACGTGGCTGAGTGTAACCATCAGTTCTTTGCATTTATCTTTTGTGGCTCTGGAGGCTGGAAAACACGTGGGATCCCATCAGAGACTCTTTTGGTGACCCAGGGGTTCCCTGACCCTGCCAGATCCACTCAATCTGCTGCTTTTTCCACAGGCTTCTACTCCATCAACCACACGGACTGTCTGGAGTCCCTGACCCACCACTGCTTCGATGGCACCACGGGGGAACTGGCCCACGCCTTCTTCCCTCCCCATGGAGAAATCCACTTTGATGACCACGAGTATTGGATACTGGGGAACACCCGGTTCAGCTGGAAGAAAGGTACCTGTGTCTGCCTGGTGACTGCCTGGGATTTAGGGTTTAGTCTGGGATTTACCTTTGTATGGGAAAGAGACAACAGGAACAGCTGTGATCGTGTGTGGGTTTGGAAGTTGCTCTTCTGCCTTGTGACTCAGCTGCTCTAAGGGAGCCTTTGTGGTGGCAGGGCCTCTTCTGGCTGAATAATTCAGTGGAATTACTCATCCTTCAGTTAAAATCCACCTCTGCTGGATGCAGAGTTCAGGATCCTGTTGAGAGACCAGTTTGACCCATAGGCTGTGGGGGTGCAGAGGTGGTGGAGGCTCTTTCAGACTGGAATGTTCCCGCTAAAAACCTCATTTCCAGTTCCAGTTTTTGTGGGAACCAAGTGAGCAGGAAGCTGACGAGAGTGAGTGTTGCACAGGCCTTCAGATATTGCTCCTTTGGAGCCTGGCACTGCTCCCTGTCCTGCTTTGGAAATTAGAAGCACGTGGAAATAATTGGCTCTATTTGGACCCAGGAAGTTACAGAGAGGATGAAACTGGGGCAACCTTTGGCAAGACCATCCTGGTGCTAAAATATTTCCTCCGGTTTTACACGAGGATTAGCAAATGTATTTTACCACAGAATTCCAGCTGGTTTTCCCTTTCTTCCAGGTGTTTGGCTGACAGACCTGGTCCATGTAGCAGCTCATGAAATAGGCCACGCCCTGGGCCTCATGCACTCCCTGAACCCCAACGCCCTCATGCACATCAACGCCACATTGACTGGGAAAAAAACCATCTCCCAGGATGAAGTGTGGGGAATCCACAGGCTTTATGGTAAGGAACCAGAGCTCTGGATTCCACCAGTGGAACTCTCGTGGTGTCAGGGCCCTGCTCTGGTTATTGTGCTCCTGCTTCACATTCTTCCCAGTCCCAACTCCACCATTTACCCTGACCAGATTTAGGTGAAGTGTCCATTTGTTTCTCAGAAGGAAACTCCACCCCAGCCCCTCTAAAGCCTCGTCTCCTCCTGTTTCAGGCTGCAAAGACAGATTATTTATGTGCCCGGCGTGGGCAAAGAAAGGTTTCTGTGAGAGGCGCAGGAAGCTGATGAAGAAACACTGCCCTTCCACCTGCGACTTCTGCTACGGTACCGGGGGCTGCTGGGCCTGGGGGGCTGCACACGGGGAGGGGGTAAAGGGCAGGGACAGGCAGGAGCTTCAGTTCACACTGCAGATCCCATTCTGTGGGGCTGTTCATGTGAACTGACTGTTCATCTCTTCCACATGGACTGGGCAGGTTTGTTTTTAACCACAAAGTTTTGATCGTGGACACGTCCCTGTGGATTTACAATCCCAGAACTGCTCAGCAAGAGGCATTTTTAGTACTTTCAAGGCTCCTTAAACGATGCCCTGACTGTGTGGAAGTGTTTTGGGAATGCCTACACTGCTGCTGACTGACTCCTGCCTTCTCTCCTCTGTGATGGACAGAATTCCCATTTCCAACGGTGCCCCCAACTCTGCCCCCCCCGAGGACCAAAACCAAGACGGTGTCTGAGGGCAGGAACGTCACCTTCCGCTGTGGGCAGAAGATCATCCACAAAAAAGGCAAAGTGTAGTAAGTTCTCCCCCTTCTCCCAGTCCTGCAGCTCCCACAGCACGAGGGGAGGAGGGAGGGCAGAGCAGGGGGAATTAGTGGAGTTTCTGGGCTGGAAGGTGGCACTGGCTCCTGGTGGGAGGGGAGGGTGTTTTACTTTGGGCTGAAAGCTGAGTTCCAAAAGGAGCAAATCCAGTTCTCAGCACAAAGTTAATTCCTCCCTGGCCCCATGTTAAACAAAATAAAATAGTCTTACATTTACCTTTTCAGGTTATTTAGCTGTTACTAAAGTATGAGCATGTTCTTTCTGGATGTCTCTAGAATTGAGACATTGGCCCAAATCCATGAGTTGGTTCAGACTGAGGATCCAAATTCCCATCAATCATTAAGATTCAAACTCCAGAATTACTTGGGATTGTCCCTGTTACACCTGATCCTCCACCTGAAATACAGAGTAAAACCCAACTGACATTTCCTAAAATCCCTTCTCTGCTCTCCATTTACTCAGCAAAATTAAGGAAAAAAGAACCACTAACACATATTGCATTGTACTGGACAGCTGTATTTTAATTTCTGTTCTTTTTTCTGACAGCTGGTATAAAGATAAGGAGCTTCTGGAATACTCATACCCAGGTTATTTATCCCTAAATGAAGATCACATGAGCATCATTGCAAATGCCATCAATGAAGGAACTTACACTTGTATAGTAAAGAAGAAAGAAAGAATCCTGACTACTTATTCCTGGAGAATCAGACTGAAACACTGACAAGGCCTGGAATGAGCCCCCTCAGCTCCTGCTAGTTCTGTTTTAAACTGGTTCTTTGGCATTTTATATTTAATCTCCAATAGTGCAACTGGATTTCTCCATCAGCTGCTTCATCCCCTTGGGCAAAAGAGACTCTGAGACTGGTTACTGGAAAGTCAAACTCTTCCAAATTAGTTTTAATGACAAAGAATTTATCAAGTCTGTGCTGTACAGAGAATTAATAAAACTTTTTTTTTTAAGAAAAGTGGTGGGTGGTGCAGTTGAACTGTGTGGATCAGTGGGAGCTGCTGGAAAACAGGAGCAGAACTGGATCAGACACTGGGATGGCTCAGCTGGGGGGAGGAAAAGGAACAATTTAATATTCTGTTTCTGCCATTGTTTTAGAGCCTTCACTGCAAGAGAAATGACACCAGTCCAACCCTTCCCTTTGCTGGCAGGAAGAGGTGGGTCACACAAACCCCAGCAGCTCAAGTATCCACAGAGCATCTTTTCCCCAAAGCTGTTTCCCCTGGGTTTGGATTTATTTTATCCCAACAGACCCTGAGGTGTCTGAGCCACAACCCTCAGTCCTGCAAGGCTCCCCCAGGAGGGGGAAATTCCATCCAGCTGGAAAAGAGCAGCAGGAGTTGGCAAAGCTGGAGGACAGGGAAGGAGGGGAGGGAATGATTTCATGTCATGGTTTGATCCTTCAGAATTCACACAAAGGGTCAGTGCTGTCCCTCTCTGAGGAACCTTCTGGAATGAGGAATGTGAGCAGAGCAGGGACAGGGCTGGCTCAGAACAGGGAAAACAACCCCCTGCTTTCCAAACTTACCACAACTTCAGTGCAGCCACATTCCCCTTCAAGGCCTTTACCCAGAACAACTCAAACTGTCCTGAAACTGACAGAATGTTCATGATTTCAGTTAATCCTGTTCCTGGCCCAGTGCCCAGCTCTGAGTGCAGGAAAATCTGGTGTTTTCCAGGGCTCCCTGTTCCCAGAACAAGGGACTCCAAAGGATCTGATATTCCAACGTGATTCCTCCTCTGGTCTTTCCTGAGAAAGGACTGGAATGTGGAATGAGCTCTTCTTTTTGATGGAAAAAGGGCATATTAAAAAATCATCCATAGAAAATAAAGTTTCAAGTCTCCATATTAAATCTTTTTGATTTATAAAACAATAGAGGAACTTCTCTTGCACCCCTGTAAATATTGTACAGAACAAAGCAAACAGTTTTCAGCCCAGAAGTGGAAACAAAACTCTGGTCAGTGAGTTCAGCCTTGTTCTCTCCAAGGTAACAGGAAAGAAACCTCAGAACTGGCACTTTTTTCCTGCCCCAAATATATTCAGACACAAAAAATTTCCTTAAAATAAAAAATAAACTCTTATTTACTGTCACCAACATCCAAGTTTGCTGCATGTGAAGCAATGAAATCCTTCACACTGTTAAACAATTGAAAATGTATTTTAATTCTACAAATTTACAAGAAAAAAAAAACAAACCAAAACAAACCCAACAAAAAAACCCTAAAAATAAAACAAGAAACTGTTCCAGGACTGCATTTCAAGTTGTCCTTTGTCACAGTTTGTGGTGATCCTGGGGTTTTCAGGTAACTCCAGTCCTCTAATGGAATGCAGCAGTTAAACTCCACATTGATTTATAAAACAGAGCCTTGGAATCTGTGATAACGTTGGAGTTTTTCCCAGGGAAAAACATCCTGTCCCCTGGCACAAAGAACAGAACTGGGGCACCCAAACCCACTCACAGCAATGGGGCTGTTTCCTTGTGTCCTTTTTTTCCCCCTTTCCTGGGGAGTTTAAAACTTGAGGCTGAAGCCAGGGCCTGCAGCAGATGCTCCTTGGGTGGTGGTGGTCAGATGGAATCCTGTGTCCTTCAGATCATCATCCCCCTGTGAAAACCAAGCACAGGGCACTGAGCAGCTGCAGCACAAAATTCTAAATAAAAACGACACAAAGGAAAAAAGCAAAGTATCTCCAGATGAGAAAATATGTGGGATTTGGTGGCATCAGAGCTCAGGTTGGTGCAGGGTTATGTGTGAGCCTTTAGCATTGTTATTTCAGAAGTTGGCTTTGCTTGAGGCAGCTGAGTGTTCCTAGTTCCTGTTCCTGGGAATATAAAAAATTGGGAATACACTGTATAAATCAGTGTAAACTGCACTTCTGAGCATCTGAGCAAACACTTGCTGCACACCCTCCACAGCAAGTTTTATACCCTCAAAAATCAAGGCTAAATAAGCTTTTTAGATCACTTCAAACTGTTGAATTTGCACAATATTGTGCAGTGCAATTTCAGCTCTGCTGAGACATGGAACTAATAATAAGATCTTTCTAGAATTAAGGCACCTGAGACTCTACCATGGGCAGCACAGTCCCCATGGACTGACAGGACACCTGCCTGGCCTTTTTTGGATTCTCAAATATTGGAAAAAGGAGGCTGTTTCTATCCTGTACAATCCAGGCTGCGGATTTATTTCAGAAATAAATTTAATAATTTAATACACTTATTAAATAAATTTAATAAGTTTAGTTGAAGGTGTAAAACAACATAAACCTTCTAAAGAGAACCTGTTCTGCACTGGGCTAAAACCAGATGTTGTTTCTGAAACATCCTGATTTATTTCAGAAATAAATTTAATAATTTATTACACTTATTAAATAAATTTAATAAGTTTAGTTGAAGGTGTAAAACAACATAAACCTTCTAAAGAGAACCTGTTCTGCACTGGGCTAAACCCAGATGCTGTTTGTGCCCTGAAGTGGTGATTCTGTGGCCGCAGCAGTGACTGGAGAGGGAAGGAGCAGAGCCCAGAAGAGCCATTCCCAGCACTCACCAGCTGGCTGTACCCCAGCCCTCCCTCGGGGGGCCGGGGGCTCGTGCCCCTCTTCACCCTCTGCTGCTCACTCTTGGCTGGCCAGGTGGGGAACATGGAGGGGTCGATGGGCAGGGGGGTCTCTCGGAAGTACTCGTGCTTCAGTCCGTCCTCCGCAGTGATCCTTCGGGCCGGGTAGTACGTCAGGAAGCTGCAAAGAGGGGGCAGTTAATGGCATTTTAGCCCCCCCCACAATTGTAAATTATTCAGACACACGATTGAGAGTTTTCTGGTGTGTAACACAGAATTCTGTGACTGGGTGTTGGGGATAATTCTGTTAATTGGGTTTAATTCTGTTACTGGGTGTTGGGTATAATTCTGTTAATTGGGTTTAATTCTGTTACTGGGTGTTGGGTATATTCTATTAACGTGGTATAATTCCATCACTGAGCACTGGGTATAATTCTATTAATATGTTATAATTCTGCCACTGAGTACAGGGCATAATTCTATTAATATGTTATAATTCTGCCACTGAGTATTGGGTATAATTCTGTAAATGACTGCTGACATCTGATCTGACTTTAAAAGCAGGTTCCTACATGAACCTCTAATTAATGGGACAGCAGCTGGAATTACATATCCAAAGCAGGTTTTGTATCTCAGAGATATAAATCACTGGACACCTCAGTACCTATGGATAGTCAGATAAAGCCCCAAAAGGACCCAGAATTGTCCCATTACAATATTTTATCTTTGCTATTTAGAGAAGACAACTGAGATTACACTGAAACACCACACACTGTAACACAGTGTAACTCTGGGGCTGATGGTTTGCAGCCTTTCACAATTCAGAAACAGGAATTATTGCTCACAGGTCCCCAGGGAGCCCCTGGAAGCTGCACTCACTTGTTCATGAGGTCAAAGCCCTGGTCAGAGAGCAGAGCCCCGAATCTCTTGCGCAGGTTGTTGTAGGGATACTCTGTGAAGGTCATTTTCTTCACTGCTGGCAGCTCGTTGTAACCAGGCCAGATTTTTTCACTTGGAGTACCCAGATCCTGTAAATTAAAGTATCTCCTTAATAAACCCAGAGTGCAACTCTTTCCTTATTATGTAGGAGTTGGGAAGTATCCAGAGAAACCAAATTGTGGTCTTGGCCTAAAAAAAGAATCCCCTTAATGAGACTTTTATATCTGTAAAATCTCTGTCAAAGAGCAACAAGCACTTTTAATTTCTTACTACTCTAATGTTCCTGTCTCTAAACTCTAAAACCAGTCAGAACCCATAAAACATCTAAAAAATTACCTTAAAAACTTTGTTAATCTGGTCAATCTCTGACTTCCCTGGGAACAGAGGTTTCTGTGTCAGCAGCTCCCCAAAGATACACCCCACTGACCACATGTCAATGGCTGTGGAATATTCCTGGAAAGAAGGAAAACAAAATTATACCTCATAAAATCAGTAAGATACTTTCACTTTTCACAAAGTAAAAACTTTAACTGTTTTTACAACACTTGGGTGGAGTGTCGTGGTTTGTTTTATTTGGGTTTATTTTTAAGGATTCTACACTCTGAGCAGAATCATTCCCATACCCACAGCCCAGGTCTCAACTGTATTCATTTAAAAGTTACAGTTTCTGTGAATTATGAGCAATACCCAGGTACACAAATACTTCAGGATGGAAGGGGAAAATCTCCACACACAAAAAGAGAAGCACAGCTGATAAAGCAGAATTTTTCTGGCATGGTTCTTGTCACTGAAGCCCTACAGAACCTGACTGATTTCAGTGCCAGGACCTTGTTCTGCTCTCAGATGTCACAACTTTTAGTCTAATTAAAAAAAAAAAAAAATTCAAAAATCCAGCTGCCTACAGTGACAGTTTGCCCCAATCCATGAGAATTCCAAAAGTAATTACCACATCAACATTCCAAAGGAGAAACACTGTCACCCACCCTCTGTCTGGGGAAGATGGAAGGTTTTTTTGCTGTGTTATTAGGAGGAAAAATACTGAATATTCCAAATTTTTGGCTCTGGATTAATATAAAAATAACACAATTTATACAACAAATGCTCATGATTTATAAAATCCAGGCTGAGGAGGAGGAACAAACCTTAGCTCCAAGCAGCAGCTCTGGAGCCCTGTACCACAGAGTCACCACCACTGGGGTGTAGGGCTTCAGGGGAGACCCGTATTCCCGGGCTAATCCAAAATCTCCAACCTAAAAGGAAAAGAAATGGCAATGAGCAACACTTGCAGCACTGCCCATTCCCTGTCAGGGCCACTCTGGCCATGGCTTCAGCCTCCAGGAACAGCCACACAGCTCCTGACACAACTAACACAGTCATTCCACAGCACAAACTCTTTCCTAAGTGTTTTCCATGTCATTCTTACTTTTAAAATGCCTGAATGACTGAGCAGCAGGTTGGAGGTTTTCAGGTCTCGGTGGAGGATCCAGTTGTCATGGAGGTGTTTGACCCCTCGCAGTAACTGAATCATCAAGGTTTTCACTTCACCTACAAGGAGAAGGAAGCCAAGTGCATTGAGCAGAATAAATCCACCTTGAATTTTTGTTTGGAGGACAGGGAAGGGGGCAGGAAGGGATGCCAAGTCAAAAGCAATAACCTGCACCATAAAAACATGTCACAGAACAAGAGGTGTTCAACCCGCAGAGCTGCCAATAAAGCAAAATTCATTTGGGTGGCTGGAAAGCCCCTGTTATGCTCAGAAATTCTTGCCTCTCATAGGAAGCAGCTGAAATTAAATCCCAGTGTTCTTTTCCAGTTTAGCACGGGGGAAACTCCCTCAGTTCCAGCCCTGAACACCAAGTGGATCCCTCAGCCAGGAATCACCATGAATGGCAGCACCCCCAGCCACCCTCCAACCTTCACTTCTGTCAGTTTGCACAGAACAAACAGAAAAAACAAGGAATTCCCTGTTCCGGGGAACCTGGGACATTCCAAAGCCACACATGTCATTGTACAGAGACAGTTCTGTGATTCCAGCACTGCCACTTGTGCTGGCCAGTTTTCCAGTGTTGAGAATTTTGGGAGACTGTGGCAAACAGTACCTGGCAGAAATGGCTGTTTCATTGTTTCCATCAGACTCTTGAGGTCGTGTTCCACATAGTTCATTACAATGTAGATTTTATCCATATTACTGCCCACAACAATTTCCTGCAACACAGAGACAGATGATCAAAACCAGCACGTGGTATTGAAAAAGCATCCAAAATCAATTTTTTAAAATTGATACTGGCAAGAGGATGGAGGCTGCTGTTGGTAAAATCCATAGAAAATGTATTTTTCCATTAAAAAAAATCTTATTTTTGGAAGACATCACAATATGTAGGCAGTAATGTCTATACAGTCTTAAGAGCAGCACACACTGTTCACAGAAAGAAGCTCTGCAAGGGTTGCTGACATTTTACAAGGCATTTAAAAGCCAAGAGGCAATATTTCAAGAGCAAAAATACTACTGATATCAAAGGTTGTAGCCTTACTCTGACAGTGACAATATTTAGGTGCTGCGCCTTCAGAATAGTATTTATTTCTCTCAGAGAAGTAATGGGAAAACCTTCCTTTTCTTTTTCCATTTTCAGCCGCTTCAGAGCCACAATTTCGTCTGCAAAGGAAACAAGATTTCCCATCACACAGGTAATAAAATACATATTAAGGGGTTCCCCAGTGTTCTGTCACTCATTTATTTAATATTTCATTCACTGTGCTATGTTTTGCCTTGAAAATGACCTGCTTGCTGTAAAGTATTTTAAATAGATTCTGTTCATCACAGGAAAATGCAGAAGCATAATTTGCACACAAGTGCAGCCCTAAATCCCCTGGAGGTAACAGAGCACTGATACCAACCAGTCTTCTTGTCCTTTGCTCTGTACACCACCCCATATGTTCCTTCTTCAATCCTGTTCAAACACTGAAATTCCTCCACGCTGCGACATCCCTGAAAAAAGAGGGACAACATTCACTCCTCAGCACCTGGGGGAGGGTTTTGCTTGGGTTTTTTGAAAAGACAGACAGCAAAGTTCAGCAATTTCACAGGAATAATTAAAATGTGTCAAGAGAATCATCAGTATGGCTACATCATGTGAGAAAGACATCTCTGGGGTTTATTTTTCATAGAATTTCTAAAGGAATCCTGGATGGAGTCTGTGTTTCAATAGATTAACTAAATGATTTCATTAAATCTTCATTCATTCACGGAATAATCTGAAGTTTCTGCCACAGAGGCAAAGGCAGCAACTCAGCACCTTACACTGACACACTTCACATAATTCAATTAATAATAAAATAATCTTAAAAATCTGGTTTTAATTCATATTTCCACACTTTGCTGTTGGCTACATAAAGAATAACCAGCCATCAGTTTCTGTCCACAAAAACAGAACCCTTCTCTCACCAGGAGCTATTTTCAGGTAGCAGAGTATCAATTCTATTATTCCATTCTTATCTACATCTAAAAGAGTGATCCCCTACCTGGAGGGCAGGAAGGTATTTGGGAAGCTCCTGTTTCAGTTCAATGGGGGAGGAAGCTGGTGAGTCAGGAATATAATCCCCTTCTGTCATGGCATTGGAATGGGGGGATCCTTCCCCCACCTCCTCCTCCTCCACTTCACTCCCTGCTGAATCCCGGTCAAACCTCGACTCTGTAACTTTAAAAGTCAGAATCAGTTGTGGAAAGAGGAGCTGTTTGGAACAATTTAATTCAGATTTAGGCAAATGAGGTCTGTGAAACACTGGTCACTGCAGGAGAGGGTCACTGAGAAGCCTCATGTCTCCTCTTTGCACATGTGATGCTTTCAAGAGTTCATTTACAGTCATGTAAATTTTCAGCCTTAAGGTCAGAAAAATAAATCTTTATACACTTGAATGAATGAGAAAACTGACCCAGGATCTCTCATTCTGATTTTTCATGAGAGCACAGGACAAGAGACCCAAAATGAAACAGAAGGAAGCATCAGTTCATTAGACTATGATTCAATTCCCTCTAAACACAGAGCTGGGAACAGATTTCAAGGAATTTCTGAATCTGACATAAGAACAGCATTTAATATATTTTAAATATTTGTAGAAATAGATTTATTTGGCTGCAAAAATTCAGCCAAACACTTCTTTAAATAGTCAGTATGTGCACTGTACCAACTGGGATGTGGTTTCCATTCTCCCGTTCCTCCTCTTCACTCATTTCTTCCTCACTCACCTCTTCTGCAAAACACAATCAAGTTCAGCTGAATAAATTCCACATTTCTGCAGCTCCTTGTGAGGCAAATCACTGCTGAAATGCTTTTCTACCTCACCAGCCCTTCTGCACTGTCTGTGAGTGACCAAGCATTCCTGTTTCACTTGGACAGCAAATGCTTCCAACTCAATTCTCACCACTTATCTGGGAATTTAGGGATGGGGGCAGGTAAATAGGTTATGAATATTTGCTTATTAACTAATTGATTTTAAAGAAAACTACCCAGCCATCAGAGCCTGCTTTTGTGCCTTTCCTTTACTAATTAATGACAGGAATGGCTGTACACAGACTTCTTTACTGAACCTTTTGTTATTATGTTCATTTACTTGTATTGGCATGAAAAAAATATCTGAAATTTGCAACTGAAATGAACTCAAAAGACAGAGACATTTTTATTTCACACCCACCCCCCAAAGAATAATATTTGATATGTTAGAAAAGCACTTCCTCTTTGGCCTTACACCAGCTAGGGAGACAAAAAAATGGCTTTCATGTTTCTGACCTGGCTTCTTAGATAGGAATTGGTATTACCTCTATACAAAAGGATAGAATATGACTTGTACTTGGTTTTTTTCTTTCTAGTTATCTTGACCTGTGAGGTCTCAGCCTACCCTAGACTAAGAGAAAAGGAGAATGTTCAAATAAAACAAGAGACTGAGACACAAAGAAAGCCATCAGACCCCGTTCTGGGCCCTGCTGTGTGTTCCTCACCTGCTGATTGCTCAGACACTTCCTCAGAATTGCTCCCTGTCTCCTCCTCCTCCTCCTCTTCCTCCCCTTCTTCCTCAGAACCTTCACTGCTGGACTCCTCCTCCTCCTCTTCAGAGCCTGATCCAGACTCTGGTCAGGAATAAACACAGAACTAAGCAGGCACACACTAACAGCTGAGAAATTAATTACATCTGTACAATTAATTACATCTGCTAAACTGCATTTAGCACCTGATGAAGACTCTGCTGAGCTGGTTTTTCTCTCACTGTCACTGATGTCTTGCAAGTCAGAAAGAGGATCCCTCTCTTCTGGTTTCTCTTCTTTCACTGCTGAAACCACAAAAGTTAAAAACAAGTAATTTGAGTATCACTTCTAAGACTCTGAACCCCCAGGTGAGTGCTTCACTTTCTGTTGGGATTAAATCAGTGCTGAACATTCTCCATTGGAAATTCAGGGCACTAAAAAAAAATATCACACTCTGCTCAACGACAAACAGCTTTTCAGCATCGCAGTGGTGCAGGATCAACTGCCAAAAATATGGAATATGGACCTTTTGGGTTCTAAACATGATGGATTTCTGAGCACCTCTAAAATAAATTACAAATAAATCCATTGAAAAGGTACCAAGTATCACCAGGACAGGCCCCTAATGTGTGTACAGATGTGGGTCCTATCAGTGCTCATTAATCCAGTGCAGACTCTCTGATCACCAGGAAGTAGCACATGTCAATCACTGCTGGTTGATTAGGCAGGAGTTTCCAAGGACTTGCTGCCTCCACCTGGAATTCCAGCTGATTCCATTGTGCAACCAGCCTTCTTTAAATGGTTACACTTATGTTCACAGCTGCACATGTCTACAGGGCAGACACAGAGCTTTTCTTCTTCAAACAAAGGCATTTTTATGTCAATTGTGGAAATTTTCTACCCGCACTTAGAAAGGGTAGAAGGCACAAAAAGGATCCTTTTTTGGCTTAGAAAACAAAATTCCCCATCTAACCAAAACACTGCCTTAAGCATTTATTTTCTTCTACAAGGTGACAATATCAGTGATGTTTAAACTACATTGACCCCTGTAAGGTAACTTTTTAAGGAAGCTTAGCTCCTAACAACAAATCCAAGTGGAGCTAGTGCAACCAATCCCTTTTAATCTGCAAGGGAATTAAAAAAAAAAAAGGATTTTAAAAATTCAGTCAGCTGCTTCTTTCACCACTGAATGAAGTTACTCACTTAGAAACTTCAAATTCCTACTCCTACTACTAAATCCATTCAATTTGTCACCTGCACAACTCCTGCAAAACCAGCATTGCTTTAGGAAACAGCACCAATGTCCATATTTAGGAATATTCCAGTCACGCAGCCGTGGCTGAGGTGGACAATTATTATTACCTGAGTATCTGGGCTATATGTTTAATACTAAAAATCAAACACTACACCCCAGCCCAGCTCCTGCTACCCCCAAAGGCATTGTAGAGTGGCAGGTTCTACCTGGTTTCCTGCTCTCTCCTTGCTCAAGCTTCTCTCTCTGCTGGCGCAAAGGGCTGCGACTCCAGGGTCTCATTTTTACTTTGTCTCCATATTCTTCCCTCACTGTTCTATGGTGTGCAGAAACTAGGGAAAACAAAACCACAAGAAATTGTTACTCCTCCCTGCCCTGATGAGAATATCCCTGTCTGCCACAGCCACCTGCCCTCAATACTTTTCTTTTTTTCCCTTACAAACTCAAGGGGAATGGGAAGGAGTGGAACTGAACTGTGTCTGGGAGAATAAAGGATTATGATTCATATCCATATAAAATATGGATTTGTACTACTTAGAGAAAGCTGCTGCCACAGCTGGGAAACAGAAGCAAGGTGCCCTGTGTGTTACCCAGTAAACATCCTGACACTAAAGCATTAATGCCAGAAAAAGAAGTGGAAGATTTGCAAAAGAATGAAACCAGCTGAGGTTTAGAAGGAGCTGACAGAACATTGAGAGCAATAAAACAAATTAAATTAAAGGCTACGTAGTTTGAACACTATCAGCATAAAGCCAAGCACAAAAAGGAGCTGTTTGGTATGAGCTGAGCTAGAGAGAAAAGCAAAAAATATGGTTTGTTCTGCTACTCTTGAGCAATTTTTGTCATTAGATCACAGCAACTGGCTCTGATTTTTACCTTTGAAAGCTGACACAGAGATTCTTTAACCAAAAATCATCTGAACTTAGGCTGCACCTGACATGCTGTGCAAAGTGCAGAAGTTCAACTGCTCAGTCACCATCCCTTCCCCACCCAACTCCCACTACAGCATTTTCCATGGGTGCAGTACTTACACGACCTCTGTCTCCCTTTACAATTTATTTCCCCAAATCCTTAAAACACTGAATTTTGAGGTTTCAATCTCTAACAAATTGGGTTAGACTCCAAGAGTTCAGAAGCAACTGGGATCGTGATGGATACACACAGTGTCCCTTACAGAAATCTTGCTTCTATAGGAAACCAGACTGACAGGGAGGCAAAGACTCTCTGACTAATCAACCTGCCAGGACATTTAAGGCAGTAACATCACAACACTGTTTTATCTCCCCATGTAGACCTTGGATTTCCTTCTCCCTCCCATGCAGACGCCCACCCCACTTTATTTTTTTTTAAATTTTGGCACTGCCCTAAGTAAAAAAAAAAACACTTTCTATCCCTGAATTCCACCACTGTGTCAGCAGGGAGTAAAGAGATAACAAGTAGGAACAACATTTCTGCAGAGAGAGTCACCTTCTCTCCTGGCTTCCCGCTCCTTCCGCCTTTCCTCCGCTCGCCTTTCCCGCTCCTTCTGCTCCCGTTGTTCCTTCTGCTGCTCTCGGATTTTCCTCTCTCTTTCTCTCTCAAGTTGCTCCAGACGATCTCTGGAAAACGATTATTGTTTGTTACAAATTCAGCTCGGGAAGTGAAGGAAAACTGGTTTGCTGGAACAAACCACTACGCTCAGTTTATCAACACCAGGGATTGTGTATCAACAAAAACAGATGGAGCTTTTCAGCTGATCCCTTAAAAACTGTATTTCAAAGGTCAAGACCAGGAGTTCTGCACCCTTATCAGGATTTAAGCAGAAATTAAGGAAGTTCAGGTCATTAATCCCCTAACGTGCAATTCTGGTTTGCACCTTTTTCTCACAGAATCATTTAGGTTGGAAAAGACCTCTGAGATCAGAGTCCAACCTTTTCATTGCAGAGAAACACGGGCAGTGAATTCACCTCAGGGTTATTGCTGCAATGAAGCATTTAAAAGGTAATTTTAAAGTCAAACCCATTCCATCAGACACCACATTCCCAGGAATACAGCACTGGCACCAAGTGTTCACTCCGGATTTTTTTGTCATTTCAGAGCAAGGAATGGTCAGAGAGAGATTAGAGGAGGAAGGTGTTCATGTCTCTGCTGGGTGGGCCCAGGGGAGGCAGGGATGGCTGTACCTCTCCCTCCTGGAATGTTCCCTTGCCATTTCTCTCCGTTTCTGTCTCTCCCACTCACGACGGGCTTTATCCTGCTCTTCTCTATGTCTCTTCCTACGCTCATGTTCCCGTTCTTTCTCTTTCACTCTGGCATGTTTCCCTAAACAAACAAAAATTAATTTTGGAGTGTTACTGGTCAAAGTATTCACTGCTCCTGTTTTTATAAAGCAAAACTAGAAAGGGTGAAACCTATGGGAACTTATTGCCACGTTCTCTGTTGGGAAAATCCTGTTCTGAAAGGGGGTTGGAGAAGCCAAAGTTTATCAGGTCTGGCACAAATACTTGCATTAAAGTAGAAAATGGCTGTTAGTGACAGGAAGACAACAGGAATGTTTCTACAAAGCATATTTTTTAACTTTGCAGGCAGGTACAGAGATCAGAGCTCAGCCCACTCAGTGAAGCCAGAAAGAAGCTTATCAGACTTGGAGTAAAAGTGAACTCAGTGTACCTGTCCCAGAGTGATTTCTGTCCTCACAACCATGTTTATATCCCTGTCATTCCCATAAAGAAATAATAAAAGTTTCAATTCCTTTGCCTTATCCATCTGACACCTTTTCTTAGTCTGTAGTTACTGTTATTTCTCTACATGGAGCCTGTCTGGTTGGAAAAGACCAAGCTCCCAGAAACCAGAAGCTCCCAAGAAGTGACCAAAAAGCACCTTCTGCAGAGTGACTTCGGTGTCTGCGTTTCTCTTTCCTCTTCTCATCTTTCCTATGGTGGGTTTTTTCTTTCCGTGACATTTGCTGTGGTGGTTTTATAGCCAAGGAATCATCCTCTTCTCCCCTAAAACACAGGACAGGAATAAACTCAGGGAGGTAACAGGAAGTTCATTTCCATATTAGCCCTAAACCAAAACTGGAACACAACACACTGTTAAGCCTTAAACCAGGGCTTCAAAACGACCCTGCTGTGTCCTATGAACAGCAGTTTGCACATCTGCACACTAAAAAAATCAGATTTTTCCCTTCAGGTATTTTAAACCTTCGTGTCAGTACTTCTAAAAGTTCATTTCAGTAACTCTTCTTAAGCTAACAAGGTGAATTTGTTGTTCTCACCTGTCTTCCATTGAGTCTTCCCTCCTGTAAGGTGAGTTTCTGATGGTTATTTCCATGCGATGATCTCTCAGCTCCCCCTCTTCAAGAGAATCCCGCTTGGAATCCCTGTCATCTGACTAATGGAAACACAGGGAAAGGAAAAATGCAATTAATTTTTATGTCACAAACCAAAAATATTTAAATATTACTTAAGTCTTCCATAGCTGGCTCAAAATCCATCCTGAACTGGTCACCTCACTGAAATAATCTTAATCACCTCAATAATCATTTTAATCCATTCTTCTATAAATCTTTGTAAGGTTGTTCCTTGAACTGCAACTTCCAGTTAATCACATCAATTTATTTGCCTTTTTTTTTCTGACCAATAACTATGAAACAAAGCACGATATCCAAAACAGGGCCAATGAAATCTTCACAAAGCATCATATTTTTGTTAAACTTTGGAATTAGAGCTCAGACACATAAGGGCACAGAGGAATTCAGCTGACAAGGCAAGAGAGAAAATGGGGATACAGGCACAGCATTCCATTAAAGTGCAGTTTTCCACTAATACAGGCACTGGCTCCATTAGAATGTATCCCAAAGGGCAGCTTACATTTTTCATACGTTTTATCTCTGCCTTCTCCTCTTGCTCCTTCCTTCGTTTCTTCTCCTGGAGAATTTCATCTAAAGTTTTCACTTTCCAAGAATCCTTTTCATCACCCATTTGAGTTAAAAAAAAAGTCTGAAAAAGAAGGATGCATTAACAAAGCCCACAGAAACCACACAGTCCAACAGAGATAGATCTATTTTACAATGATTTTTTTCACTGCAAACACTTGATGTTCCACCTTCCAGCAAAGCCAAGTGGGGGTTGACTTATGCTGAACCAAAAATGTCCGTTTTAAACCCACAAAAGGAACACAGACTCTGCTGCCACTGTGTTTATGGCCAAGGTTTGGTGTCACTTCACTGATCTCAGACCTGCAGAGATTAACAAACCCTGGGACACGAGGAATCCCAGAGACAGTGGACACAAAGAATGCAGGATTTATGGGACATCTGGCAGAACTTCCAAGATAAAGAAAAAAAACTAATAAATCCAACTGTGGTGAAATCAGCTCCAACTGGGTAAAAGGTAATTCTGGCAGGGGGAGATTTCTGGGACCACCAAGAACCCCCCTGACCCAAAACAAGGGAAAGACTAAGCACGGCACTAATTAGCATAAGTGAGAGAGTCATTAACCAACAGAAGAAAGAATACTAATCAAAAGAGAACTACATAACTTATAGCAAACAGACACTAATTCCTTTGTTGGCTAAAATGTATAAACAGCAAAAATTCTGGCAGCTGTGGGGCTGTATTTGTGGAACAGCACCGGGCACCCAGCTCTGCGACAAACAATCAATGACTCCCCCAGTGTGTCACTATTGCCGTGTCGCACAGCGGGGCACGGCCACGGTTTTTGCGGCCACCACCGCCCGTGCCCGGGGGGTTCAGGGCCGGGGCTGGGGGGGTCAAACAGCCCCTCGGAACGCTGACACCCGTGGGCCCGCTCCCCTCAGCCCCGGGGCTGCCCCTCGGCCCCGGGACTCCCCCTCACAGTGTCCCCGGTGTCCCCTCAGCCCCGGGCTTCCCCCTCAGCTCTCCACCGGTGCCCTCAGCCCCGAGCTTCCCCCTCAGCCCGCCCAGTCCTCTAAGCCCCCCCGGTGCCCTCAGCCCCGAGCTTCCCCNTCACCTCAGGACTCCCCTCCAGCGCCCCCGGTGCCCCCCAGCCCCGGGACTCCCCCTCAGCCCTCCCCCGGTGCCCTCAGGGCCCCCCCGGCCCCACTCACCGCCGCCGCCACCGGGGACTGCGACCAGCGCGGCACTAACGCGTCACGTCCGCCCGCCGCGCGGCGATGGCGTCAGCGCCCTCAGCGCCGAGATAATTAACAAAAATCGCTAATGAGGCGTTAATTCATCAGTGCCGTCTCTTCCAGCCGTCCCCCGCCGGCGGGGCAGTTCAGTAATTAACGCCCAGCTCCTGCCCGTTCGGCAGTAATTCTAAACCCAGAAACGGAGGCGGTGTCACCGCGGGGCCGCCCGTTAATTAGACGTAAAGCGGTTAATTTTCACCGTTCGCGATTTCAACCAGCGTTCAAACAAGTCACACGGTGGCAACAGCGAAGGAGAGTTTACATTAATTCAGTGGGAAAACAGCGGCTCCTAAATAGGGGGATTATTTGAGTGTGCGGTAGAAGGTGGCACAGGGCAGGAAAGGTCATTATGTGCTGCTGCTTAATCATCCATTTAGCTGGGAAATAATGACATTTTAAAACACATTAACTGCTGTAGGTAACACCTCTGCGTTCCAGGAATTCCCATTTTAAGGAAAAGGTGCGGTTGAGAGTGTATTTGGCAAACGTAAAGCAAATAACCCACAGCTCCAGCTCAGAGCTCGTCACCAGCCCCGGGGTGCGGCTGTGAGAAATGCAGGGAAAGAAACTCCAAAATGTTCCAAAAGAGGAGTTTCCAGAAGAAATGGGATTGCTGCCACCACAGACAGGCAGGGCTGGGGGGTAACACTGCCACGAATTCTTAGCGCTCCTTGTTAACCAACAGCAAAGGAGATTTACCGGTATGAGTGGAGAAAGGAAAGGTGTTAAAAGTGCACAGTGAAGGTGGGTTTGTTTAGTCAAAACAAGGAGAGGGCACAGAAATGTCCACAAGATCAGCAAACCCAAGGAGAATGGGATTATTGTGCTGCCACGGGGCAAGTGGGGCTCAACCAGCCACTCATGAGCTTCAACAGGTGTTAAAATAAGTTCCAAAATCCTCCCAGGGGTGTGTTCGGGCCACTCAAGTTTTCAGCAACAGGAAAGGCCAAAAACCCGCTGGGTTTTAAAAGGAAGCTCAAGCAGTTGATGGTGGAATTTCCATGAGAACAGAGCTGGGATTTCTGTTTGAAAGATGATGCAAACAACGCTTTGTTTTCTTTTTTTGTGTGTATACTTCAAAAAATCTCAGTGTATTTGGCAGAAAACAAACAGAAAAAACCCACAGAGCTCCACGCCACAGTCCACAGCTTTTTATAAAAGTGACAGGAATACAAAAGAAACAAAATACCACAGAAACATCACATACATCATGATGAAAAAATTGGCATTTTTAGAGGAATATGCCCCAGGCAACCAGTCAGGTGGGAATGTAAACTGAAGCGAGTGTGGGACAAAACAAGCACAAACTATTGAAAGAGGGACAGCTGCTCCAGAGAGGCTCTTGGACACATCTTTGCTCTCTGCAGGACCAGTTCACTAAAGCAAATGGAATTCCTCACAAGTGGAAATGTAACCACGAGCCTAAATTTCACAGGAACTCTACTGGTAACCTCCTACTAGCAATTATTGTACCATACACACCACTATATCCATGCTACAATCTTCCACAAGAATCATAGAATCATGGAATTCTTGAAACCAGCTCATTTTAACTGTTAATTATGTTCCCAAAAAGTCCATTTGAATGTTTTTGTAGCGATGTGTGCTTTTTTTTTTTTGCCAAAACTAATTACTATTCCTAAGAATTTTGAAAAGGAAAGGTAACATTTCATCTTTGATCTAACACAAAACAGAATTTCCTTTAAAAAAAACTTAAGAGCAGCAGAAATAAAGATTTGCCTCAGTTTATGGTTAAAATTCCTCCTTTCAGTGATCTCTGTTCCATCTGTCGGAGATACCTCAGATTATTTACATAATCAGAAATTAAACAAATACTTTACACACAGGTCAGAATCATAACCCTGAGTTTCTAAAAGGCAGCATTTTGGTGCACTCTTAGAAATAATACAAAAAACCCCATCAATTTATTTCCTCATAACAGAAATGCATAATAAAATGAAGAAATTAAAATATTAAAATGGTTTCTTATGGAAATACAGAGATCCTGCTTCCTTAATCACCTAAATTTTCAGTGGTTTTTACCTCTAAGCAACTGCAAGTATTTAATTCACCACTCCATTTATACAGTGTGTGTATAGGTGGGAATACTTGCATTTCAGTTTTGTCAATACATGGTCAGAATGAAATTTTAGGAGAAAAATCCCTTTTCATTCCTATATTTGTAGTCAGAAATAGCTGCTCATCACTGCTTTGGGACACGGACTCATTCCCAGCGTTGGCTTCAACTAAACACACACCAGGAAAAGTTGTTTGTTGGGACAGAAGGGGGTTCCCACTTAGAATCACAGAATCCTGGAATATCCTGAGCTGGAAGGGACTCACCAGGATCACCAAGTCCAACTCCTGGCCCTGCCCAGGACACCCCAAAATCCCACCATGTCCCTGAGAGCGTTGTCCAAACTTCTGGAGCTCTGGCAGAGTCATCTGGGCCATTTGGGGCCCAAAAGGCAGGAAATGTAGAGTAACAACTGGGAATTCCAGCTGTGCACCAATTCCATCCCACTGCCAGCAGAATGCACTGATGGCCCCATGTTTTCACATTATTTTGCTGAGGAGGGAGACAGGAATTATTTCTCCCACAGGACACTGAAGTTCTTTCACTGGTACAGGCTTGTACATTATTTGCAGTCAAGGAGAGACCCCTGAGAGCACGTTCAGCACGTCCCTGTCTGGGGGATCAGTTCCTCAGTTCCTCAAGGCTTCCAGGATCCTTCCAGCTCCCTACAAGGGCTCAAAGGGCCCCAACAGCACCACCAGCTGAAGGAAAAACCACTTTCAGGATGATTCCCTTTGAGTTACACTCAGTTGGAGGAATAAGTGTCCACATTAATCATAGGATCCCAAATCCTTGGGGATCAGTGGCTCGGTGTCCTCGGTGGGAGCCTGTGTGGGCTGGGGGGGGGTGGCCAGGCTGTGCAGGGTCTCCTGCTGGTGCTGCTTGGCCTTGTTGTAGAGCAGGACCCCAATGGTCACCAGGACAGTGCCAATGGCTGAGAGACTGGTGATTTTGTTGCCAAACACGATGATGCTGAGCCAGATGGACAGGGCGTGTTTCACTGTGCTGGCAACGCTGCAAAGGAGTTAAACAGGGAGGTCAAAAAAGGCTTTGTCACATCCCACACACAACCTCTGCTTTCCTTGCTTTTTAAACACAACCTCAGACTGCACTTCCAACCCCAAGCATTCTATGATTTACCTCATTCATTTCCTTAAACGACATTTAAGTCGCCCAGTTCTGAAGCAGAAATACTGAGCAAAGAAAAAAAAGAAGATAAAATAGTGACAGTTTTACCTGAAAGTCACAGGAGAAATTTTTCCCATCAAGGCATAGGCTGTAACACTCTGGAGGTGGAACAAGACTCCATCTATCAAGAGAAGTATAACAATATCCTGGTTGTAGCTGAAGCTCCTCCCGCTTTTCCCAATCACAGGCACATCCTAAACACCAAAAAAAAAGAGAAATTTCAGGGTTTAGTTCATAAGCAAATCTAGAAGTGATTTTCCACCCAGCTCATTCCTGTCAGAAGCAGATATAGTTTTATATTTAAATTTTAGCAAAACGAAATGTAAAATAATACAAAGCAGTGGATAATGAAAGGTACAATTAAGATTAACCTTAGTTTCACATTCTGCTCTCAAGTCAACAAGAAAACTTGAATCAATGAGAGTGAATTCAAATTACCATGAAAAAGATCCAAGCTGGAATAAGCATAACCACTGCAGCAGCACTTGTGTAGAATTGAAGCTCTGGGGCTCTACAAAGGAAAAAAAAAAATTAAAATTATTAAAAGCTTCCTTTTTCAAAGCAAAGATGGGGGTTTGCCTTTTGTGATGCCTGAGAGGGACTGAAGCTAAAAGGTACATGTTCTCAAGATCAAAGCAGCATTTTATGTCATGGTAAAATAGTATCTACAGCTATTGGTGTATTTTACCACAAAACTTTACCCCTGGCTTACGTTTCACAGTTAAAAATCCATTTATTTCTGAAGTTGGTTTCTGCTAATAACATTAAGGGAGGGTTTCTGATTGCAAATTGATTTCAGTGAAAACATGATTTTTTGGGGATATGCTGGGAGTTGTAGCTGATTATGAAACTTTACTGCAGTGGGAGCACAAGGGAGTTTTATTTTCCTGATAAAATGATTTAGGTTAAATCCATCTCTAAACAGCCTGGTGCAATATAATGATAAATATATGCAGCTCAAATTCCATCCATAATCGAACCCAAAATATTTTTAATACTTACGAAAATCTGTATTTATCTCCACTGAGTAGTTTTTTGGAAAAGACATTTTGCAGACTGAAAAAAAAAAATTAAAAAAAAATAAATCACAATTTACCTGGATTTTAGTCAGGAAAAAAATCAATCAATCCATGAGAACAACAGTTGTTTCCCTCAGATGGGGAAATGTATTTTCTACAACTACAGAAAGAAGTTTGGTCTAACTTTTTTAGCTAATGGGATTATACTATTTAATCTCATTAATGCTCACAGATATGAGAGAGAAACATTTCATTTGTTAAAACTGCATTTTAAATCCCAACATTTAAATGTAGTGTACAGAACTAACTATAAGAGACAGTTTTCTTCCATCTCCCACTGAAGAAAATCCCTTTTTCCCACACCCAGAGCTCTCCTTATCCCTTACCAGTCCATGATATTGGTTGATAAAGCTGCTGAGAAGCCCAGGATGTTGAAGCTGATTTCAGTAGCTGTACACAGAGCCAGGCCTCCCATCACAGGAATGAGAGAGAGATTAACCAGCAATCCTGCAAACAACAAGGTGGAAACTCACTTTAATCCCTCTACTTCCAATGTATCACACACTGCAGCTTCTGAAAGTTGAAATTCCACCTCAGCTTCTTGAATTGAGTGACAGAGCAGCTGTGGGGTGACATTCCAGGGAGATCTCAGCAGCAGGAGGACAAACTCAGGGATAAAATTCTCCCTTGGGGAAAAAAACTGGACTGAGGACTGTTTTAGTTTCACCTTTTTCCACCAAAGGTCAGAATAAAACCTCCCTGTGATGGAATTCCTCTCCTTCCTCTGCCTTTTGCCACTCTGAGTGTGGCTTCTGTGCTACTCCTCTGATTTCCAGCTGCTAACAAGGAAATCTCTTCAGGCAAACAGCAAGAGATTGCATTGGAATCACAACAAAAATACATTTCCTTGGTGTTTATTTTGGGGTTTTTTCTTGGTTTTTTTTTGTATTTTTTTTAATCAGAGTGAAGATATTCAAGCACTTTAAATTCTGAGCAGCAAACTGTCCTCATAAGGAAGAACACACTGAACTTCAGTTATTTAAGGCCACAATAATTTCTTGACAAAAAAATAACAACAATGCCCTTACACCACTGCATTAAAATAAATGCTTTTTTTACTTCTATATACTCCACTTATTGAGTTCAAACAATTACTCTTCCAGCTGCATTTATTATATTTTGGTGGGCTTTCCTTGGCCATGGCCAACTAAATAACTATTAACTAAATCTCATTTCAAGAGGGAGGTGCTCACCAGTGTATTCCCCTAAAATCATCCGAGACATGATGACAGTAAAAATGGGGGCAGAGCTTTTCACAGTTTCTGCAAAGGAAACTGCCACATTCTTCAGGCTCACAAGGCCCAGCACTACTGTTGCAAATCTGCAGGAGAAGAACAGTAGAAGAAATGAAGAAAAAAAATTAAGAAATCCATTAGAACATTAGAAGAAATTAAGCAGAAAATCAAATAATGCTTTCAGACACCCAGCACAGAAAGAACTGCACTTTAATTTCTTGATGTTAATAAATGTGAGAAGCAGTAATTAAGAATATTAACAGGTGTAGGGATCAAATCATACCCTGACTGTGCAGCTGAACCAATCTACTGCTCAGCACTTGTGAGCTGGAAAGGGTCAGATCTATTTCTTTCAGCTTTGGCTTAAACATTAGTATTTATTTAGCACAAATAAAGGCACCCTTGAGGAATTGTGCAATTTCTTTGGCAGAACAGTGGATTTCCAGAAAACAAATTTACTTTTTAATACACTCTAAGGTTCTAATGATGATTTTTTTAAGCCAAACTTTTCAATAGGTTCAGTTGAAAAAGTAAAAATCTGCTGATAAACAGTAATTCACCATGGAAATTCCATCTGCAGTTATCCATTTTTAGTGTAAATTAGACATGCTACATATTTACCATAGTTTAAACCATTAAATTAATTTAATTTATCACTTATTTGATTATTCTTTATCAGTTTTGCAGTGTAGAGGAAACAAAATAATTTATTCTTATTCTTTCCTAGACCACAAACTGATACCACCCCAGCACACAGCAAATATTTACTTTTTTAAAGATAAATATTAATGCCCTGCATCACCTAGAGACAAAAGGCACTAAACAAACATCAGCCTCAAAAGAGAAGAGGGAGAAAGTAAATGGAAAAAGAAGGGTGTTCTGAAAGCAGCTAAATATGGTGGGAAGCCAAGGTAGCCAAAAAAAAATATCTAGGGAAAGGAATGTAGCATTTAGCAACAGGAAATAAAAATAAGATTTTTTATTTGAGGGGGGAAAAGGTGAATTGTTCAAACACATCCCAATCAAGAATGAACAGGCAGAGAGCCATGAAAACACAGCTTCTGTTCAGAAAAACCCAAATATTAGTTTAGAAAGTATTAGCAAACACAGTGCAATATTATAATATAAAATATAAATATAATATAAAATTTAAAAATAAAAGAGAATAAATAATAAATAAAGAAAGAAATAAAAAATATGAAGCCCTTTACCTCATCAATCCAACAAAGAGCATTATCATGATGAAATTGGGGGGGTAGGAGATGCGGGGTTTGTGTTGGTACAAACAGCAGGGAACAAACATCTTGATGCAGCCAATGAAGGTGGTGGAGAGCATTTGAACAGCACCTGCAGGAGGATGAGAGGGGAGATAAAATCAGAGGATGGAACATGACAAATTAAGAAACACAAGAAAATTTCTTAGGCAAAGTCCTGTACTTTCAGCAGTAAGTGATGTCTGGATTTTATCTATTCCCACAAAAACCCTTTAGTTCTACATCTCCCAGCAAGGCAGCACAATAAAGCAGAGGTGGAGTACACAGATCAAAGCTGGGCCACAGATAAACTGCCCTTTTTTCTCCCCTTATGAATTAAAAAAATAAAAAAAAAAGGAAAAGAAATAAGAAGGCCATTGGATAACAGAGGCAACTCTGGCACTGAGCAGCTCTGGAGACCATCAGGTGACTCAGGATTTTACCTTTTTTAAACACCCACAGTACCCTCCAACACAGAAAACACAGAATTACATTTATTTTCCACAGCTCCTCCATGGAAGTTTCATCTTTCAGCGAGTGAAGAAAGGACAGTGTGGAAAACCCCCTGGAAGGCCAAAGTCCCAACTCCCGAGTTCCAGCCCCAAGTTCCCTCCCCACATCCCCCAGCCAGGCCTTTCTCACTTCAGCTCAACCCTTCTGTCCCTCAGCTTCACACAGGAGCATCTGGAATTGTCAAATCCTGGGATACCTGAGCTGGAAGGACCCACAGGAATCCAAGTGCTGGCCCTGCCCAGGATCCCAAGGATCCCACCCTGTCCCTGAGGAGCCCATTCCAGTAAAACAGCTCTTACACAACCATCTCCCTGCAGTTCAAATGCAAAGCAAAGGGTACCTAACATGCTGGGCTCTCCTTCCAGCAAGGAAAGGATGTATTTGTTAAGGAAAAGAGTGCAAAAGCTGAAGAAGAACCACAAGGTGAGGTAGATGAGAGCATGGGAATTCCAGATGCCCAGGTCGGACTCGATGACCGTGGTCTCCGTGATGGTGATTTTCAGGACGTTCTCCTCTGGGACACTGTCACTGCGAGCAATCACAAACTTCTCACTCCTGCTGGCAAAGAGGGAACCCAAAGGAAAGAGGGATTTTCCTCTTGGCTTTTCTTCCACAAGGGGAGGACTCGGGGCCTGCGGGGTCTGGGCGCTCGTCACGGCCGACATGGTGACATGAGGGAACGACTGTGTGTCCTCAACAGAGCAGCACTGACTCAGCACTCAGGGAGATAAAAGTCTCATGGGGTTAAAGGTTCATCTGCCACGGCCTGGAAAACTGCACTTCCAAAGAATGTCTTGCACAAAAGGAAACCCCACACGCTTCTTCATGTGGCCTGTTCCATGTTTTCTGCCTAAGAAGGAGGAAAAAAAAGAGGAAGAAGGGAAAATGTGGAGCTCTGAATGGAATGACATTTTAAATCCCTAATGCAGCAAAGATAGCACAATTCTCCTGCACTTTATCAAAGATGGAAAGGCTTCTGTAGTCCTTCAGAGTGGATTTTGAACTCCACATGTCATGATACCAAGATGAAGCTACAAGAACTTATCTAAGGGAGGGTTTTTTATTCTAAAATAACACACACAACAGGATTTATGTGTTTTTAAGTTCTTTCTCCTCTAAAGCACATCAACACAGCCTTTTCAATTATAACTAACTCCTCTTCCAGACTCTACAGTGTCTTTGATCTCAGTCTAAGGCTTTCTTTAACCACTCACTAAAAAATCTTCCCAATCCAGCAAATTCAGGCAAGAGGCTGTATATTTAGTACTAATTAAAACCTGTTATCAACCTGAGCCCAAGTGAGCAATCAATAATCAAGGACTATAACTCCCAGTAATCACAAACACAGTTATCCTGGTAAATGTGAGATCTAGGTGAACAAAGCAGGAAATAAGTCCAAGAGCTTTCCAAACAGTCTTGTTCTCTATTTAATTACTTGTAGATAAGCAACATTATTTATTTTGCCGTGCAGAACAGCTGTACCTTGCAATTCAATATTAGTATTTGCAATAATTCTTACAGGCTTTTTTAATAGGCCTGACAGAAAAAGGCATTAATTGGCAACTAGAGCCTTCTCCTGTTCCAAATGACACCAGATGTGGTGAGTTACAGCAGCAGAGTGTGAGTGCAGAGAAGCACAAACCCACCCTGTGACCTTTATCCCTCCCCAGTGTCACATCACAACACTCCCAGGTTCAAAGTCTGAGACAAAGCAATTACAAAATGAGAAACAGAGCAATTACACCTGAGCAGCTGACCTGCAACACCTAAACACACCATGAATTTACTCCTTTTCTTTTTGCAGCCTGTGCCTTCCAAACACATGGAAATAGGATGAATCAGATGAGGATGAAATGAGGGACTGGAGCTCTTTTGCTCCTCAATGAATAAACACTCAGGGAAATTACATTTTAAATACTTGTCTCCAGGAGCAATTTGCTGGACAGACAAGGCAATGGGCCTTACACAGTTAAAAAAGAATTATTGTGAGGGAAGTTAATCACTGGAAAAGCCATCTGAAATGAGATCATAACACTGCAGTGCATCAAACAACAGCAGCACAACAAATAATCAATGGCAAGAGTTGTAACAAGAGCTGCTCCTGCCCTGATTTTGTGAGCATGGGAACAGCTGAACAGGACACACTATTTTCTTCATGCTCTTTAATGTCCAATGTGGCATCTCAAATAAACATAAAGAGGTACTAAAGAGTTAAATATCTTGTGTCAGTCTCTATATCCTAAAGAGCAGCTGCTTTACAGTGAAATTTTCCATTCCTCACATTCCCTAGTTCTGTTGGTACAGCCAAGCACTGAAGATTTCCATCCCTGTTCCCTTATCTCTTTCCATTTCTCCAGGAAATCTTGCCAGCAGCACACCAAGGTATGAGATCCTCCAACACACTCGTGCTAAACCCTGTACTTGTGTTAACCCAGTTTAACACAAAACTTCAAAGGAAGAGACAACATTCTCCATGAGAATTTATTAAGAAAAATGGATTCTTGACTCCTCCTCCTTTTTCAGGTCCTAAAAAAATACCTCTCTTACATTCAAAATAGTTTGGTATCACAGTATCTTTTCTGTTTATACAACCCAATTAAAACCAAAGGCAATTAACCACAATGAAACCCCTCCCTCATCAGCACTGGGATATCAGGTTTGATATCACTGATTCCACACATGGCAGGAAGCAGGAGAGCAAATAAGAACAGAACTACTCCCCTAAATTACTGACCTGCTGGCTTAAATCAACTGGAAAATCTAAATGGGCTGAAAGAGTTTTCCATCTGGAACTAATTCACTCTTCCTCCCTCAAGGCCAAGCAGCAGCTGATGTTTACCAACAGCTGAAAACGTGGCAGTGGTTGGCAGTTGTTTCTCTTGGATTTCACACAAAGCCTCAATCTTCCAGCTCCAAAGAACCAGCACCATGCACTGCTTTTTGCACTCCTCGTGTCTCCTCCAACCTTTAGCTACACTACCAGTAACAGTGTTGTATTAAAGTGGAAAAAATACCCACAAAGAACTTTATCAAGTCAGCTTTACACCCACACACGCACAAAAAAAACCCCTAAAGCTCAAATATGTTGCAAGTGCTTGAGAAACTAAGGCTGACCTGACAGTAAAAAAAGAAACTTGTGTCCCTGACCTTTCATCTATTACGCAAAAGGTCACCCAAACATTGCTCCCAACACAGAGAACACACAGAATTCGGCAGGCTGTGAATATTAACAGTTTCACCACATGGTAACGATGTGATAAACACAGGCTGCGAATACAATGGCAAAACTATTAACAGCTCCCACACAAAGATGCCGAAAGATTGCAACAGTTTAAGACTTCCCCGCATTCCCTCTACTTCTGGTGACCCTCTCCTAGAGCCTTCCCTCCCCATTCCCAACCTGCTCCACGCAGGCAATTCCCGCTCGTGCTCCAGTGCCCCGCACTGGGAGCATCCCGCGCATCCCCAGCACCGGGGCCCTTCCGAGCCCACCTTCGGGCCCAAGGACTTTGCAGCGATCACCGACATCCCCCCCGGGCCGGCCGGGGATCCTCCTGTGCCCCCGCGCCCGCTCTGCCCTCCCTCCTTCCCT
>WEIV01016078.1:6136-22592 GCA_013390005.1 Calyptomena viridis | reverse complement strand
GGGATGAGGATGGAGAGGCGGAGGGGGATGAGGATGGGAATGGGGGGTTGCACTCCCGTGACGGTCCCGTTCTGTCCCCGCAGCGGCGCCGCGGCCCCGGCGGAGCCGAACGTGCCCAACCTCACCCCGCGGCACCGGCAGCTCATCCCCACGCCCTGCGGCCCCGTGAGTACGAGCCCCCCGCGGCACCGCCATCCCTCCCTGCCCGGCTGCCCCTCCCGTCCCTCCGGCATCTCCCTGGAGTTCCTCCCTCCCGGGGACACGTTACCCATGTCCAGGTTACTCTGCCTGGGAGGAATGGAGAAACGTGTCTCAAGTCCGTGTCCGCATTCAGGTGGACCAGGGAATTCAGGTGTCCACACTCCCAGGGTTGTCACAGAATGCACATCTCGTGACGTAGAATCACAGAATTATGGAATGTCCTGAGCTGGAAGGCACCCACAAGGATCATTGATTCCAACTCCTGGCCCTGCACAGACACCCCAAAAATCCCACCCTGTCCCTGAGAGGATCATCCAAACCCTCCTGGAGCTCTGGCAGCCTTGGGAATGTGACCAAACCCTGGGGAGCCTGTTCAGTGCCCAACCACCCTCTGGGGCAAAAACCTTTTCCTAATATCCAACGTAAACCTCTCCTGACACAGCCCCAGCCATTCCCTGGGTGCTGTCCCTGCTCACACAGAGCTGCAGACCCTGCTCAGTCTCCTCTCAGGCTCCTCTTCTCCACCTGAACACACCAAGTGCCCTCAGCTGCTCCTCGTGTGGCCCCTCCAGACCCTTCCCCATCCCCGTGTCCCTCCTTTGGATGCTCTCTAACAGCTTTACACCTTTTTTAACTCGTGGTGCCCAAAACTGCCCCCAGGACTCGAGGAGAGGCTTCCCCAGCACAGAGCAGGACACGAGCCATCCTTTCTCCTGAGCTGTGCTTGGTTTCAAAGCACCTTCTTGCTCTGCAAGAAACCAAACGTACTCAGTGTGATCTGAAACAATGACTGTGACCTCATCTCTCTGTGTTAAGTTCCTGCAAGGGTGTTGGGGTATTTTAGTAAAAGAAGGTAAGGACCTCACCTCACTGAGAACATTGTCTTTGCAGTTCTCTAAAACTAAAAGCCTGGGGAGGTGTTTCCTGCTGGACATCTCTGTGCTCTGACAGGGAGGTGGACATTGGCAATCTCTGTGCCAGGACCTTTGTGAGGCACCAAGAAAAGCAGAAAGGCTGTGGGTATAAACCAAGACAATCAAGGCAGAGATTAATTATGCAATAAAGTTCAACTTCTCCCCTCCTCAACAATTCTGCAGTTTCAATTCAATTGTGGAATACAAGGAAAACCCTGCACTGGCTTATTTACCCAACTTGCCTTCATGTGTTTTTTTAGGAACAGCAATGAGTTTGTTCTGCATTATGTGTTTAAAAATGTTCTTTTTTTTCCAGATAAAGCCATGTTCAGAGCTGTCATTTCCTGTGAAGATCTATTTCTGTGTCACTATCTTGTCTCTGCTGAGTGTCATAGGACTGACCATAGAGACACTGGTCCAGCAGACTGAGGAGGATTTCACCATTTCCTTTATTCAGTTGGTTGGAGTTGGTAAGAAACTGTTTGGGTTTTGAAACAAATACCTTTTTTCCCTAAGGTATAATTAAGCAGCAACTGAAGTTTCTAATGCAAGAGGTGCTGAATGTTCAGCTATGGCAGAAAAGCTTCTAGTTCCCATTTTAATGCCTGTCTCATCTGAAACAAGAAAATATTAAGTAATTTCCCTGTGTTAACTTCCTGCAAGGATGTTGCTTTGCCTGAAATATTTTATGAAAAGGAAATAAGGGCCTCATGTTTTTAAAAAATCTGTTTTTTTTCTAACTTTTTTTTCCCACTGGAAGCACAATCCAGACTTCCTTGGGTATTTTCAATTAGAGCTTCAATAGAAACTAATTTTCACGTTCTTGGGTCCATTTGTACTAAACAGAAATTAGCATGAAAATAATAAACAGTTTCAGGAAGTGGCTTTAGCAGGTCTTGGCTGGTCAGAGCAGTGGGAAGAAGGAGAAATTGTGGGTGTAACACAGTCCTGGCCTTCCAGCTTTCAGCCAGAGGGAACAAAGACAAGAGCTTTGTTCCACATTCTGTAATTGGACACATCCAAAAAATACTTTAATTCCAAACCTGTGGTTTAAGGAGCAGCTTTTCACACAGGACCAGCTGGAATGTTGGACCAGCCCAGTGGTGCCTCCCAGCTGGATTTGTTGGTGCCACTCTTTTGTGCTTCAGAGAAAAATGAAGAACTTTCATAATAAACCAAGTCAATCACAGGATGTTGTACCTGGGGAAGTGGAAAATGTTGTTGCCCATCGATTTTCCCCCAAATCATGTTTTCTGTATGGTAGACAAAGACTGACAGAACAGGTATTTCTTAAAAATAGATGCCCTGGCTGTAACAATCTCTTGGATTTACAGTTAGATATTTAATTTAAAGGGAGTTTGGGATTAAATTTGTTGAAAAATGTTCACCCATAAAACCAAGGGGGTGTCCTGTATTTCAGAAATGTGCTTGTGCCACTTCTGCAGAAAGCTTAATGATCAGAAAAGGGTTTATTTTCAAATTGTTTGTAGAAAATTTCTTTTGATTTAGCAGCTGAAATTGCATAACAAGGAAATACTGGTTTAAGTCTTTGAGGTCTTCCCGAGGTCATAAGCTTGTCCAAAAAATCCCATGATTCACTGTGTAATTTGCCAATCATTTTCCACTTTCTCAGCCACAAAAAGGAAGTTCATTCACTGAAGGTTTGTTCAGAGACTCAGGTTATTGTGTTACTTTGAAGACTTGGACAACACTTTGTCCCCGTGTCCCAACCTTGCAAAAGTGGCTGATTTGATGTGTGGAATCCAGGAAGCAGCACTCTGGAAAAAGAAACCCATTGTTACTTTGGCTGTGGTGAGAATTAACCAGTGTTTGCAGGAGCATCCTATAAAAAGCCTTTTCCTTATCTAAGCTTTGCCAAAACAGTGTAGAGTTCACAGTGACAGGTGACTGGGGGGTTGGTATTTTATAAAAACAGAGCTCAGACCTTTCCAGTTACTTTGCAGGGTGGGGTGTTTGAAAATTCCCACAGCAGAACTAAACTGAATTAAACAGCCTGTCCAATTCCACACACAAACCATGGGCAGTGGTCACACCACACAAACCTCTGCACAGGGGCTGTGTGAGTGGCAAACTGCCTGTTAGTCACCTGAGTTCCTGTCACTGGAAGGTGATGGAAAAGAATTTCAGTTCTTTTATAAAAATGGTGTTGTTTATTTAATTTAAACAGAATTGGACACTGTGCAGTGGAGTGTTAATGACACCCCCCTGCTGCCACTTTGGGTGCCCATTGCCAAAGTGTTGCTTCACAAGGAATTTAAAACCTTAACTAATGATTCCATGTCTTGGGGACAGTATTTGAAGTGTCCAACCCAGGCTCTTGCTCAGAATAAAAACGCTGTGGACTGAGCAGCCCCAGTTCCCTGGGTTTGATCCTTCCCCCTTGGCATCCAGAGCCATCCCAGAGGACACTGTGCCCTGGAACTGACCTTGCCTTGTCCCCCCAGTGTTCTGTGTGTACTATGTGAGCCGGGGGATCCTGCAGGAGAACCGCCAGGAGCTCATGGTGTTCCTGCTCTCCATCCTGCTCCTCATGTTCCGCTCCATCATCAACTTCTCACTCCTCCCTGCTGGGCAGCAGCCAAAGCTCCTGGTTAGTCTCCTGCTTTTCATCACCCTTTCCTCTCTGGTTTTGGTGAACTTCTCCTTCCTGCACACCTTGGGTTTGAAAATCCATAATTAGGAAGGGTCCATAATGAAATGTGTCTGTGATAAGGGCACTGGGAGCAGAAGTGTCAGGGTGGGGGGTTGCTGGGGAGTAACAAAGTGTGCACATCCACAAATGCACATCCCTGAGCTGTTCTGGAGTTTCCTGGGGGCACCAAAGAATTACACAGGATTTCTGCAGAAAAGGCCCTTCTCTTCACCTACTCAGGTTTCCAGCTATAAAATGTCTGGACTAAAGTCACATAAATTTAACCTATGGACAGAACTGGAATCTCAAGTCAAGGCAAGGACACAGCCATTAGTGCTCCATAAATGCAGCCTTGTGTTTTTATGAGATTCATGGGAATCTGCTGCAAGGAAACAAAAAGATACAACAAGCTTGGGGAGATCCTGCCATTCCAGGTTTATCTTGTTTGCGTTTCATAGCAATTAAATTTAATACAAGGATTGTGTTCTATGCCTTACTAAGATCTGTGGTTAAACTTCCACTTGCTGTGCTTCCCAGAATTCATCCTTGTTATCACATATTTATCACAAATGGGAGGAGGTTCCTCGGTGTGAAGTCACCCAAAAATTATTGCTTGATAGGAGAGATGGCAACCAAACTAGGAAGGTGGAGCAAAGGAGAATTTGCCAATTCAGTTTATTTATCAATTGTACATTCAGTTAAACAGGCTTATCTGCAGCCAAGTGGGTGGTTTGGGTAAAGAAGGAACAGGCATCAAAGGGCTGCAGGTTGCTTTAAGATGTGCAGCCAAATCATCAGTTTATATATTAAACAAGAACCTCAAAGTACACCCTGGTGTGGAAGATGTGAAAAGAACTGTTAAGGACTTTTTTTTTTTTACTAGCCTAACAGTAACTTGGATTGCTGTAACTCCTGCTTCCTGAGCCAGAATAATTCCCAGTATATTTTCATTTCTGTCCCTGTTTTGGCACAGCCAGTCACTCCTTTCTTTGCCCCCAGGCTCGCTTTGTCCTGATCCTGCTGGTTGGCTCCTTTGATGTGATCTGTGCCATCATCCTCCTCCAGAGCCAGAGCATGATGGCATTCAGGGTGGGGGGTGCCCTGGAGAGCCTGCAGTCCCAGTACTTCATGCTCAACCTCTGCTTCTCCATGCTCACTTTTGATCTCCAGGCACAGGTAAAGAGCTCTGTGCCCCAGGTTCCCTGTTTTTCCCTCTTATTAATAATATGTTGGACTGGCTGAGGTAATTATTAATTACCTTTTAAGTAATATTGGCTTATAATAATGGTCATAGCTCCAGATTTTTGCTATAGGGAAGCTCAGTTAAAATCCATTAAAATGAATCAACATATATTTTATCACTGTTCTGCACAAAAGGAGAACTGAAACTTATTTTTGGGGGGAAGTTTATCCATAAAAACAATGACATCCAAAAGCTCCATGGCTTGTTTTAAAATAAGAGAAGTTATTCCTGCACAACAGCTCAGCCTGCAGTCTCCTGCTGTTTCCTACACTTGGGGGAGTGACAGTGGGATGGGAGAGGGGGAGCTGAGCCAGCAGGGCAGGGTGAGGTAAACCTGAGGTTACAGGGGAGGGAACTGACCCAAGACCTGTCAGAAATTCTCTGCTTCTGTCCACTGCCCTTCATTCTTACTCTATTCCTGTACTTCCCTATGCTTTAGCTGCCTTCCCTGCCCTTGTTGTTGCTCTTATGGCACACAGGGAAGTACCTCTGTCCTCCTTCCCCATTCCACGAGGAAAAATTTCAGCCTTTACAACTTAGCCTTGTCCAACTTCTTGTCCAACTGCTGGGAATTCGTGTCAGAGATTTTTTTGGTGGCTGCACGGTGTCCAAGCCAGGATTTCAGCCACTCTGTGCCTCTTGCAGCTGTGCCTGTGCATCCTGCTGATCAGCCTGCACCACATCTCCCTGCTGCACAACCTCATCTCAGCCACTGGGGCCCTCTGGGGCTGCCTCAAGGTCACCGTGGGCATCGTCGCAGTGAGTGTTGAGCACAATTCCTGAGCCTGCAGGGTCTGCCCTGAGCAGCTCCCACTGGGAAGGGAGGGGAGCAGAGAGAACCAGGGCACCACTGACACCAGGCTTCTTCTAAATGTGTGTCTCTGAGCACACACAGGGTGAAACATCCTGTTGCTTCTCTCTGGGGAATGTTGTTTTATCCTCAGCCCTTGGTCACCTACTGTAGGACCTCACTGCCTGCAGTATTTGTGCCTCTCTGACAAGGTGGGGTGGAACTGGGAACTGCTCTGAGTTGTTGTGGTTGTAGAGACACAGTGAGACTGTGTGGCCTCAAATCCTTAGGAAACCACACCAGAAAGGTGGGTGGTGATTTATTGAGGTGGCTGCTTCAAAGTTCAGGTTAACATAAGGATTTGTGAACTTGAAATGTCATTTTTCGTGTCAGTGAGACTGAACCTCCTCTGAAATCTGGAGACACTGTTCCAAGAGAGGTTGCAGAATCAGGGACAAAGTATTTCACATATTAGATATGTGAGTCTTTTATTATCAGGAAGGAGTTTAGGGGGTTTTTTTGGGGAGTGGATATTTTTTTAGGCTCCTTGTGTGTTTGTTTTAGCTGTTCACATGAATTCCTGACAGCTGAAATACAGCTTTCCATGAGTTTTGATGGCTTTCCTTGCTAAAACTGGAGGCAGCCCCAAGCAAAGTGCTTCTAAAATACTTTGGTAACTCAGGTGAGCAGTTGCACAGAACCACCTTTCTCCTAATCAGAACCATGTCTATTTTCCTGACAGGATTAAAAGTTTAAAAAACCTTTGAGCTACTTTTCCCCACCATCAGAAACAAAGTTCATCTGGCCAGCTGCTGTTCACAGATTACAAGATCTTTGCTTCTCCTTGATTTGCCTTTAGGCATTAATAGAGGCACTGTTCCTTGTAAGAAAAGAGAGTTGCTTCAGTTAGATGGTCTCATGCCTTTATACATGATATTTCTCATGCTTTCATCAATGTAGATTTTAGAGAGTATTTAACAAGGGGTTATAAAGCTGTTATCTCATTTTACAGATTTTAAAAGAACTGAAGCCTCTGGTGTGGATTTTCCTGATTCAGAATGTCCCTGAGGTGGTTTATCTCCTCTACCTGCTGTACACGGTAATTCAGCAAATTCACTTGTTTGCTCCAAGGCTGGAGGGCTCTTAGTGCCCAAAACATGGGGCCTCCCCCCTGCTGTTGGATTTACAGCACCAGGCACATCCTGCCTCTTCAGGAGCAACTTTTCAGGACAGGAACCACATCAGCTTGATCTTGAGCTGATCACAGGGAGTCTCTGTTGGTGGCAAAGTGCCCAGAATAATTAGGGAAAGATGAATAGAACCTTCCAGTACAGGATACAGAGCTCCTGAAAGGTGCCTCCCCTCCTCCACAAGGTCTTAAGTGGGGCCAGAGCATCTGACCAAGGCCTTAGTTGTTATATTTAAGTATTTTTTAGGCAGCAGCCACAACAAGCCCAACCAACCCCAGTGTGGGGCATTATTTTGGCACTGTAACAGTGATGAAACCTTTGTTAGTGGGGCACCAGCACCTCCCACAAGGTGTGTGTGGAAGGAGGCAAGGAGAAAGGGCAGGGGCAAAGCAACCTGTTCATCCTGGGAAGGCCAGGATTTCTCCTACTTCACATCCAGAGTCTCCAGATACTGACAAAAGCCCAGGGGCTGTGGCCACCCACGGACTTGGGGTTCTGTTTATCAAAGTGTGCAATCCTGTGCAATGCCTTTCCCATTATTCCAGGCACAGCAGGACCACACACTTCACATCCTGTAATCAGGGAACTGAGGCAGCTTAAAAAAATGACCAGTTTGGGTTTTTCTTCCCCCAGGTTACACTTCTTTCAGAAATCCAGTGCTTTGATTGCATTCTTATGGCTTCCAGGTTTGGGGTGTTGACTGGTTTGTGTCTCCATTCTCCTGCAGGTGGTAAGGGAGTGGGGCAAAGGGAATTCTTACACTCTGGAAGCTGCTTTCATCACTGGCTCTTGCATTTCTGTGGCAATTAAATCTGTTCTGCTGTGGGCTCTGGTTCACGTCTATCGCAGCTTTGGGCAGGGGCTGAGAGAAAGAAGTAAGTGCTTCAAAAAGAACTGTGAAGGTTGGGGGCTCTTGTATCACAGTCACAATGAAGCAGAGAGCCAGGAAAATGGGGATGGGCACAGTAAAAGATCCCTGATGGCATCAGGCACTTGTGCAACCTCAGGATTTACTGGGCTGACCGAGCCCTGAGGCTTGGATGGAATAATGTGGTTTCTCCCTGAGGAAATCTGACATTAGTTGAAATTGCTGCCAACCTGTGCAGGAACTGCTGGTATCCAAAAAACCAGGGGAAAATACCTGTATCAGATACAAGCAATTTTCCCTGTCATGCTGTATGATAACAGAGACACAGAGGGACCTAGAGAGTCACTAACAACCTGTTACTTCACAGGCACTGCTGTGGTGCTGACTGACCTTCCTTTGTTCTCACAGTGTTTTCTTCCTATGGAAGGATCGACTCCTGACCCCCAGCACTTCTGACAGGGGCTCTGGCACAGGGGACAGCAGCTCCTCCAGGGAAGTGTCACAGTCCTGGTGGCAGCTGGGAGAGGAGTTAATCCTCCCCCCTGGTGAGTTTTGCTGACAGGACAAAGCATCTCCCACTCCTGGTTTTCCTGGTGTTGCTCTGTGACCACGAGGTTCCCTCCGTGCCTGGGAGTGGAGGATGTTGCTGATGGAATTCTGTTTTCCTGGACAGACACAAACACTGACAGTAACACCTGAGTCTGCAAGTGGATTGTCCTGCCCTCCTTTCTCAGCTGGGAGCTGCTGCTGAATAGGTCAAGCCCTGATGTTGTTTTTTGACAGCTGAGTTCCCTGTGTGGGGCTTTTCTTCCTCCTCTCACTTCAGAGTATTTCAATTACTTGTTTTTTAATCCCAGCTGCACATGAAAAGTGATCCTGTCATGCCCTGCCTTCCCCCAGTGTCTCTAACCAATGTCCCATCTCATACCAGGGGAACTGTTACAATAAGCCTTTAATACTGTAATTAAAGTTGGGTATTTTATTGACTGCAACCTTTAACTACTGGCTATTTTTAAATAAAGTATAAGCACAGTGTGTGTGGGGGTAATTATTTCACATATAACTGCATGAATTCAATGGGAAATTGCTTAGAAAGCAAATGGGAGAGGCTGGAATTGTGACTCACATGTGAAACACTGACATCACACTCCTCTTCAGGCACATCTTTATCTTGCAGGTCCCTGTACACTGCAAAAAAAGCAGCTAAAAAGTGTATTACAGCTTATTAGGGAAATTTACAAGGGTTATATAAAAACTATAAAACACCTATCAGAATTATATAAAAAATATAAAAATATATAATTATAAAAATACAACATTAAAGATATTATATATATAGAATACATACTTATTTTTAAATATATAACATTATATAGGAGCATAAATTTATAAGTATTATAAATACACATGTAAAATAATAAAAAAATTAGAAATTAATTATTTTTCTCATCCCAGTCTCCTAAAGCTGAATCAAACCTACTCTGCAGGTGGCCCAGGGGAGGCAGGAAGGGGTTAACTGTGTGTGGTCCCAGCTGACAGAGCAGCAGCTGATCCCTGACTTCATCCCACAGGCAGTGGGACCAGGAATTGTTGCTGAAATGGGGAAACACAATGGAGCACATTCAGTCCTTTTCCAAGCCAAGCCAGCAGGGCTGCCCAGAGCAGCAGCAGAAGGGGNGTTGTTTTTTGACAGCTGAGTTCCCTGTGTGGGGCTTTTCTTCCTCCTCTCACTTCAGAGTATTTCAATTACTTGTTTTTTAATCCCAGCTGCACATGAAAAGTGATCCTGTCATGCCCTGCCTTCCCCCAGTGTCTCTAACCAATGTCCCATCTCATACCAGGGGAACTGTTACAATAAGCCTTTAATACTGTAATTAAAGTTGGGTATTTTATTGACTGCAACCTTTAACTACTGGCTATTTTTAAATAAAGTATAAGCACAGTGTGTGTGGGGGTAATTATTTCACATATAACTGCATGAATTCAATGGGAAATTGCTTAGAAAGCAAATGGGAGAGGCTGGAATTGTGACTCACATGTGAAACACTGACATCACACTCCTCTTCAGGCACATCTTTATCTTGCAGGTCCCTGTACACTGCAAAAAAAGCAGCTAAAAAGTGTATTACAGCTTATTAGGGAAATTTACAAGGGTTATATAAAAACTATAAAACACCTATCAGAATTATATAAAAAATATAAAAATATATAATTATAAAAATACAACATTAAAGATATTATATATATAGAATACATACTTATTTTTAAATATATAACATTATATAGGAGCATAAATTTATAAGTATTATAAATACACATGTAAAATAATAAAAAAAATAGAAATTAATTATTTTTCTCATCCCAGTCTCCTAAAGCTGAATCAAACCTACTCTGCAGGTGGCCCAGGGGAGGCAGGAAGGGGTTAACTGTGTGTGGTCCCAGCTGACAGAGCAGCAGCTGATCCCTGACTTCATCCCACAGGCAGTGGGACCAGGAATTGTTGCTGAAATGGGGAAACACAATGGAGCACATTCAGTCCTTTTCCAAGCCAAGCCAGCAGGGCTGCCCAGAGCAGCAGCAGAAGGGGAAGGCTCTGGTCTTGTGGAAAGGCTGCACTTGGTCTAAATGAGGTGAAGACATTTTTTTCTTCATTTTTCTTCATTTTTTTCTGAAGAAAAAAAATTGCTGTGTTTTATGCACAGGAAATGTCACACAAATGGTGGGTTACCAGGAGAAGATGGAAAAGTCCTCCTAAAGTGCCTTGTAAAACAAATAAAACTGCATTTAAAAGCAGCTCCAGTACCTGCATAAGGTGCCTCCTCACATTTATCAGTCCTTTGACCTGCAGGAACTGTTGGAAAGGGTTACACATTAATTAGGGAATGTAAAGACTCAAACAATGATTAGTCACAAGTTCCATGGCAGAAGTGTCTGGAACATGGTCAGAATGTGCAAGGACAGAACTGGCAATCAAAGTAAAATACATTTTCAGCCTTAAACATGCCAGGTATCCAAATTATCACAGATTATCTGACAGCATTGCCCTTAAATTTCTATTCTTGGGCCTTCAAAGCAGTTCATGTGGCCAAATTATTTGTACACAAGGTTTGTTTCAACTTGCACAGCAAACCCAGCATTTGTTTTGAACTTTTTGGGAACAAACTGGTATCAGGTCCATTCCAAAAGTCCCTGGGTGCATTTTTGGAAAGGAGATGCCATGAGACAACATGTCAAACCCCACCCTGGCCCTCTGCCCTCCAAGCAATTGTGTTTTCTTTATTTTATGTTCTCCCCAGTCAAAGTGCTCCTTGACAAATCCAACTTTACAAAAAGATTTTATTGAAAGGATTGAAAAATATTTGTTTTCAACAATATTTAAAACAAGTCTTCAATGTGTTAACAATATGTAACAGGATTTTTTCATCTTTTAAAAATTCAGTACACTGCTTTATTCCGTGCTACACAGCTGTGAATGACTTCTTCAATTTCTACTAGAGGATAACTTGTTAAAAAAAAACCAAATTCATTTCCCAGCTTCCATTTTGGCCCTTTGCAGACTGGAAAGGATTTGTAGGTACAGTGACACAAACCCTTGTGTTAGAAACCCTATTTTTTTAGTACAGTTTAAACAAGTTACTTTGAATAAGCTACATCAGCAAAAATGAGGTTTTATTGCCAATAAACCAGGTGTGCATTACAGCTTTTTTTTTCTGGTTCAGCTCTGAACAGGAATCACCCACATTACAGTTAAACACACAAAGCTCAAATGCTGTTAAACCTCACTTTCCTGCCTGGGAATTACAGTTTGTGGATTAAAAGGGACCTTGAACACCCAGATAACCCTGTGATGCATTAGCACAGTTTGGGCTGTGTTCTGACACAAAGCAGTTGGTACAACTGGAACCAAGGCAGCTTTTGGAAGGAAAATAAAGGCTGAAGTCACTGTGGGACTGCCCTGCCTTGAGTCAGTGGCTGCAGCTCTGCCTTGGCTCAGCACTCACCCAAAAAGCTGCTCAGCAGGAAAAGTTGTCCAAGCAAAACTGCAGAGCCAGTAATGCAATTGCAGCAGGTGAAAAATTCAGTGGATAAATTTAAAGCCAACCCCTAATGTAGATCTAAAGCAGCTCAGGACACTTTGATTGCAGATCCTGTGCACTCTGAAAATCAAAAGTCTGGCCACTTAGTCAAGAATTGCTTTACTATTATAAAAAGCATAAATAAAAAGTGCTGAATATAGTTTTATCTTTAAAAAAATACTAGATAAGGCTCATAAATCATTTCACCTTGCCTCTGCAAAATGATTCCCACTTCCTAGTGTGCCTAGAACTCCCCTCCTTTTCCATTTTACCAGACTTTTCACCATACCCTGTTCCTTCTCTCAATTATTGCATGTTTAAATAAAGTAGTTTCAAAGCAAAAAGCCTGACACTTCTATAGTTCAAAAAGTAAACAGTTATCAAATAACTGGATACTCCACCCAGGAAACCCGTAAGCAGCTTCAGAACAGTGATAAAACAATTACTGCAGATTCAAGTGAAAGGGAAATCCCAAAAGCTACCTGGATATTCTCCAAGATATCACAAAATCTGTCTCTTCAGACCAAATCAAACTAATATTCTATTTTACAAAATTTACAAACCAACTATTAATTTCTATTAACACACTTCTGTTGTGATTTGAATCGTTAACCAAGAGTTTGCTTCTTTTTTATGGAAAAGTGCTCTCAACCTGCATTTAATAAACTCAGCCTAGGGCAGCACCCAAAATGGATGAGATTATTGAAACCATCACAGGGCAACAGGTCAGGCAGTTTGGAAATGAACCCATCTCCCTTTTCCACTTTGGACCACAGAAACAACATAAGACAATCATGAAAAGTTCCACAGAGCTTCTCACTCCATTCCCAAGGAAATCCCACCTCAACCAGTAAATTAATTCCACTGCAAGATTAACAGCTCATGTCCTCTCCTTTTAAAGACCAATGCAGCAAGACTCTGAAAATGCTGAAGTTTGGGTAATAATGATCATGAGACTGCACCACAGAGAACAGAAATGTAAACATTACCCTTGGGTTTGCTCCTTTTCAGGGAAAGGACAAACCCTTTTGTCCCCAACTCGTTCTTTTGTTGGGTTTTTTGTTCTTTCATAAAAGCACAGACAGTAAAATATGTACAGAGAGAAGTTAGAAACGTTTGAAAGGATCTTAAAAAAGTAAATACGAGACTTAGAATTTCTTGAGTGCTGAAGGCACCGTTGCTGCTCCACTGGGAATGTGTCCTCTCCAACTTCCCAGCCCTCCAAGGCAGTATCCCATCCTCTACTGATCAGCACCAAGAGCTGGAAGGTCTCCATGCAAGTTGAGGGTGTTCAGGGCCTGGTGTAGGATATTTCCTTCAAGACAATAGTGGAACTAGACAATATTGTAGCAATTGAAGTCCAGATTCTTCTTGAACACTTGGAAAACTTTTTTTCTTTTTAAAACATGATAGTCTCTAATGCTACCATTTATTCCAGGGAATCAAACAAACATAAGAAAAACCAACAAATGGATGATTCCCAGCAGCAGGAAGTGCAGAGCTATAAAGCTCAGCTACAAAACCAGAGATACCTGTAATAACTAATTCTATTTGTGGGTATTTCCACAGTGGTGACAGCAAAGGGTCAACCACTGTTCAAATGGGCACAAGAGATAGAAATGTATATATAAAAAATATATACTTCTTGCACTAGTTCCATCTATTAATAAAAAACATCCTTCATGGGTCTTTCTTCAATGTGTCAACATTTGAGAGTAAGGAATTATTTTCTGGGCAAGATGTTTTTAAGCTAACAAAGAGATTATTAAGAAAACTTCTTAGAGCCTTTATATTCATAGCAGTGTTAAATGGAATTACAAATATACCAAGTGAAAAAGGGTATTTTAATACCACTTTTCTCTGGTGGATCTACATTCAGCCTTACCACGTCAGGGTAAGTTAGAGGTTACAATCAAAGCTGCAGATGTGGCTGTTGGGATCAACCAGAAATGATCCCTTCCCAGGTTGCTCATCTGAAGGAAATTCACACCAAACAGAGCCCAGTTCCTTCCATCCCTACTCCTGGTGGGCAGGAAGGAACACAATTTGCAGCCAGATACAAACCACAGCCCCGGGCAGGGCCCAGGCGGTGCCACAACTGCAGCCAAAGGCTCCCAAATCCCAGCAGACACGGGATCCTGCCACATCCCATTCCCAGGGGGCTCGGGAGACGCAGACACTCAAAATTCCTCTTCTTCCACAAAGTTGTTTTGCTTCTTCCTGACATTCCAGTGCAAACACTCAGCCAGGCTCTCGAACCAGTCGCTCACGGGGTCTCGGAAGCAGATCGAAGGAAGGGGGTAGCACGAGGTAGTGATGCTGATACTGCAACAGCACAGAGCAGTGTGAGCACAAATGAACCTGCTTTTCCCCAGCTCACACAGCCCTGGGCTCACCTGCCTCACAACACCAGGGTTGCCAGAACCGACAGAGGGAACAACGGGGCTCGGAACTGTGACAGGCCCTGGGGACACGGTGTGGGACACACACACTCCAGGACACACTCCAGGCCTCTGCGTGGCCTCCACATCAACAAAGGACACCCAAGTCGCCACCTCGGCCTTTATGTTTCAAGTTTTAGCTCTAAATACCAGTACTAAGAAGTGGAGTGTCCAACCAAGGGCCAAACCTTGTGTTTGAATCCTCACTGTCCCCTGAGCTGTGGGTGTTTCAGAGGGATTTATGCAGAGGGAACACAAACGGGGCAGGATGGAGGGGTTTGGCAGCTGCACTTTCTCCTTGCTGGCAACTCGTGTGGGCCAAGGGGAAAAAAATCATCCTGAACAGCAAATGTACCAAAATCCTTCAATACCTCCTGTGAGGATAAAGTCACTCTATATTGTACATAAAACAGGAAACCTCACACCCCATGTTCTGCTCACTCCAGGCAAGAGCAAGTGAACACAAGCATTTATAAGTTGACACAGTTTAAAGCACAAGGAGTTTCAAGCTGTTCACAGGCAGCTCCTGTTTTACCTCTTCTACAACTCCTAAGGTTTATCTTGAAGTTCAGATTTACAGGATTTTTTTTAAGACATGCCATGTCTACATGCTTTTGTCTTTTATGGGAAAACCTGAGGAACCCAAGTTAAAAATTAAACAGTTTGTGCTGTAAGGGGTGCTGGGGTTTATAAAAGTTTGTTTTCTCACTGCCAACAACTCTTCTGGCAGATGTTAGAGAATGAGGGAACTGCATAACCAGGATTTTCTATACTTGGAGGTATTACAATCAAAAAAAAAGGCTTGACCTGTCTCCATGGCATATTTCCTGCCTCTTCCTCCCATCAAAGGAAACCCAGGCTGTATTCCTGGCATCTGGGGAGAGCATGATCTGAAAAAGAGAAAGGAATTGAGCTTCAGGTCCAAAACTTCTCCTCTTCCATGCCCTGAGCACACAACTGAGTCTTTGTGACTCCACAGTTGCACTGAAATTCATAATCTGAGCCAACCCTTCAGTTCATCTTGGGTTTACAGACACAGATTTTTCTGTATGTAATAAACCCCCTTTTTGTCAGTACAAGGTCAAAGCATCAAACCCCCTCCCATGCTTTAGTTGAGTTCCATGAGCTGACCTGGCTTCTCTTTCAAGAGTTAATCCAGAAAAATAGATTTTAATACAAAATGAACCCAAAGCTGTCAAATTTAGGACGTTTTGTTCATATTTAGCACACATTCCTATTAAGAGGTAAGAACTAACCACCATTGGCCAGTAACACCCACTGAAATGAAAATAATTGTGGACTGAGAGCAGTGCCAAGAATAAACATTCGATTTATGTCATGAAACAGGAACAGAAAGTCCAGAACATACTTATTTCCTAATGCTAATCCTCTAATAACTCTAGGAGAGCCCTTCCAAACACAGGAACTCTTCCAGCTTAACTGGAGGCTTGTAACAGACACAAAGGAGAAAGTTCTTCCCTACACAGGAGGATTTGTGAAAAATGCACATTAATTCCATTTTATATTCAGGTATTAAATGGTTTTTTTTTTCTGCAAGACAACACTAACAAAAGATAAATAGTGAATTGCAGATAATGCCACCAATATACTCAAAATCTGCAATATTTCTACATGAAAGCAGAATTTTTCATTCCCTTAAACACAAATGGTTTAGATGCACTTTAACTGAAATGATGTAAAATTCTGTCAGAATGCAAATGTAGGAATTCCCTCATTTTGCAGAATGTCCCACAGCCACAATTCAGTGTAAAGTATTCCAAAATATAGTGGGTATATTCTCCTAAACACAGACACATTCTTGAACCAGACTTGATCTGATCCTCCTACACATGGAAGGATGCAGGAGACACAGAGCATTTCCCAACCTCCTCTGCTGGCCACATTCACATGGTTATTGTATTATCATCATCTAATTATTTAAATAAATAATATAAATTATAATAAATAATTAGTGGCATGTATCATATTTTATCTATTTTTTTACATAGTGGCATGTGTCATATTTTATCTATTTTTTATATATTGGCATGTATCATATTTTATCTATTTTTATATATTG
>WEIV01016074.1:4585-56447 GCA_013390005.1 Calyptomena viridis | reverse complement strand
CGCCGATTGCGGCGCGGTTGCATCAGCCGCACGTGCTTCCCCGGGCAGGAAGGAGGAGGGAGGATCCCTGTGGTCACCCAGGCTGGGCTGGCTGTGGGGCCCGCCCTGGCGACCCTTCTGCTCTGGGGGGGCTGCTGAGGCTCTTCGCTGTTGGGAAGGGTCCGGGTGGTCCCCCGGGCTCCTCCAGCTGCAGAGATGGGGTCGCTGGGTGCACAGCGTGGGGAGAGGTGGCGTGTGCCTCTGTGTGTGTGTGTGCACATCCTCTGCTCCCGAGGGGCCACGGCTGTGCTGTCCCTGCCCTGCACCCACCTCCCTGCTTGGGGCCACTTGTAGTTATTTCTCTTACAAGTGCTGAATATACATATTTCTCTTCTTTTTTTTTTTTTTTTTTTTTTTTTTTTTTTTTTTCCCCTCTTGTTTGGTTTGGTTTTCTTTTCCCTCCACTTCTGGCTCTGCCCAACTCCGGACAGCCTGCAATGTAAAACCAAGTGCATTTTAAAAATACCGAAATGAGCTACATTGGAGAAGCACCAATTGGATTAAGAGATTGTGGGTTGGGAGGCTGCAGCGTGGCCCGTGGTCTGCGCTGCACATCCCTCTGTCACCACCAGAAAAAGCCTTATCCAAGGAGGGAAGGGGTAGCAGCCACAGCCCCCACAGCAGTGCAGAGCTCCTGGGACTGGGAGGCTACAACCCAGCCCCACAGAGAGCAGCTTTGGTGCCTCTGTGCAGCTCCAGGAGAGAACAGATTTCTGAGGCAGCTGTCTGACCTATTTTCGAGCTGCCTGCCAGGGGCCAGGCAGGGATTCACCCAGATGGAGCTGCCTGCAGGTGCCTGTGGATCCTGGGGGTCTGTGCATTGCTCTGGGGCTGTGTACACTGCTCCAAGGGCTCTGCATTGCTCTGGAACTCTGTACACTGTTCCAGGAGCTCCATGTGCTGGTCTAAGGGCTCTACACTGCTCTGGGGCTTTGTACATGGCTTTTGGGGCTCCATACACTTCTCCAAGGGCTCTGTGTGTTGCTCTGGGGCCATGTACACTGCTCCGAGGGCTCTGCACATTGCTCTGGGGCTGTTTACGCTGCTCCAAGGGCTCTGTCCGTTGCTCTGGGGCTGTTTACACTGCTCCAAGGGCCTCTGCACATTGTCATCTTGCAGTTTCACTTAACTGCTCATGCTGCCGAGGCTGCTGCCCTCTCCCGTCCAGCCACTCGCTGCCCGCAGCAGCAAGGCTGCATCACTGCCACGTCGCAGCCTCCGTCAGCACCTCTGCGACGGCCACTCACTGCCTGTGTCTGCAGACACAACCAGCATCAGCCAGGGCCCAGCAGGCCCAGCACCGATGGCCTTTTGCTCCTCCTGACCCCACGAGGACCCTCGTTCACCCGGGTGGGGGACACGCAGGGCAGGTGCTGCCCACCCTCACCAGCAGCTAGGGCTGAGCAGTGTCCCTGCTTGCCATGGAGCAGTGGGGTCCCTGCACCCTGGTGGGCATAGCACTGCCACGGGCAATCTCCTGCTGTACATAGATCCTTTTCGGGGTGGTTTTTAGCATTTTCATTGATAATCAGGGGGTTTGGTTTTGTTTGGTTTTTTTAAAGGACTCTCTACTTTTGGAATGTGGTTTCTCATTTTTACAGCTGCCTTTTAATTATTTGTAATATTGGTCAGTTCTGTCTTACTGTGTAAATAGCAGCGCTGGGCATTTCCCCAGGGGGGCTGAGCTGAGGCTGGCAAGGGATTTGTTGGGGAAATTTGCTTGAGATGTGGAGGTGGCTGAATCTACCCCAGCACAGACTCTACCCTTGTCATCCCCACCAGTGCCCAACCAGGGATGAAGCCCAAGGTGTTTTGGGCAAAGCCACACTTGCCCCTGCCCTGTCCTCCTGCTTCCTCTTGCCAGCCCATGCCAAGGTCGCATGAAGGGCACCTTCTGCCCCGATGACAGGCTCCCTGCCCACCCTGTCCTGCACTCCTGTATCATGCCTGCTTGTTGTTTGATGAATAAAAGCCCTGCAACCCCTCACCCACCCCCTAGATGCTGCCTTCCTGTGCTGTAGTGGGGGGACCATGCTGCCTGTTCTGTCTGGGGCAGTGCTGCTGTGGAGGGAGGAGTGGGTGATCCATCTGGATCCTTCCCTCTGTCCCTGCCATCCTGTCTGCTGCCCAGCCCACACATGGTGTCCCATCCTCTCCTCACCTGCCCGTCCCTCCCTGCCACCATCCCCACGTGCTGACCCCAAATGTGCCACACCACTAGGGCTCCTTGGCCTCACTGCCAGTACTGTGAGCCACACCAGGTTCCTCTCAGCTTTGCATTGTTCGTGTGATGCTGGTGTCCCATCCCAGCCTGCCCAGCAGCTCACCAGGCCTGCAGACAGACACTATATCCCCTTTTCCATCACTACTTCTTGCCCTTGTGCCCCTCAGATGGACTCTGTGGTCTCAGGGTCTTTTCCAACCTTAATGATTCTGTGATTCTCTGATCATCTGCAGGTCCCAGCCTCCAAGGCTCACTCCATTAAACTGTCCCTCCCTGAGGTCCTCCAATGCCCACCATGACTCACCCCTCCTTCTTTTGCTCCTCCATCATCCTTCATGTTACATCCCTTTCATCCCTGCTTTTGGATTCCCCGTGTCCTCTCTCTCTTTATTCTGCTCTTTCATCACCCACCTAACCCAACCCAGCTCTCCTTCCTGTGCTCCTTCTTGTGCTCCATCACCCACCTTATGCCATCCCTTCTCCGATGTACCACCTCTTTTTACATACCACCTGTCCTGCTGCCCTTCCATTGTCCACTCATCCCTCCTTACTGTGCTGTCACCGACTGTGTCCCATCTCTCCTGGCCATCTTCCATCCCTCAGCGGGTCCTATCTTTCTGTGCTCCTCCATCAGCCACCATGTCCTGTCCCTCCTTCCTGTCCTCCTGCATCCTCCATCATGTCCTATCATTTCTTGTGCTCCTCTGTCACCCATGACCTCCTATCCCTCCCTGTTCTCCCTCACCCCCTCCACACCCTATCCCTCCTTCCACACTCCTTCCAGTGTGCTGTCAGCTGTGTCCCATCCCTCCCTGCCCTGCTATGCTCCATTACCCACCATGTCCCCTCCCACTCTCTCCTGCTCCTGCATCCTACACTACATCTTCTCCCTTCTTCTCCTTCTCCTTTGCCCACCACCTTCCATCCCTCCTTTCTGTGCTCCTCCATTGCCCTCCATGCAGTCTCCCTGTCACATTTGTATCTCATCCTGCTCCTCCTTCATGCATCACATCCTGTTCCTTATCCTCATTTCACCCCCGCCACCTCCTCATGTCTTCTCTTTCTTCTTCCATCCTGTCCCATCCATCCTCATCCAGATTTGCCTCCAGATTTTCATATCCATGTCAACATCTGACCATCTCTTCTTCAGCTCCCACCAACACCATCCTCTGCACCTTACCATCATCTTATCCCTGCTTATCCTGCATTAGCTCCCACCTTCACCCCAACATGTGTCAACCTCCTCCACTCAACCACATCTTTCTTCACCCTCTTCTGTCTCTTCCTATCTCTTCACTCAACCTCTTCCACTACCCTATCCCAAAACCCACCCTCACTTCCCACCATTTCCCATCCCTCCAACTGCCAATGTCACCCAAATTTGCCTCCTCCACCTCTTCCATTTCCAATCCCCTACTTGTGCTTCTGTTTCTCACCGTGTCCTGATCCATTCTCCTCCATTGCCCTTCAGTCCTTGTTGTCTTCTATCCCCTAAATGTCTCTCCATCCCTCATCGTCCTCGTCCATCTCCCACTGCCTCCTCATCCCTCCTCATCTCCCCTCCCTCCTTTTTCTCCACCACCTGCCATCTCATCTCTCCTTTGTTTCCTCTTCTATTTTGCCCATTGTCTTCATCCTCCACCTCCCTCTGTTCCCCATCCTTCCCAGTGCCTCACATCACCTACTATTTGCCTGTTCTTCTTCGTCGTCCACTTCCTACTGTCAGCCCAGTTTCATCCTCCCCAACCTCTTTTCCTCTTCATTGTCCTTTCCACCATCTCCCGTACCTTCTCCCTCATCCTCTATCTCCTACTTCTTCCTCCACCTCAGTCTCTCTGTCCTTCCTGTGACCCTCCACCTCCCAATGTTCCTCATCCTTTTTCCTGCTGTTTCATCTCCTGCCTTGTCCCTCTTGTGCTCAATCTCTGGCTATCTCACCATCCCTTGTTTGCCTCCCACAGTCTCCCTGTTTCTCCTCATGTACCTCTACCTCTCCCTGTCTTTCCATCCCTCCTTATCCTCTAAGTGTCCTACCTACCTCACAGATTTCCCCTCCACCCCTCCCTCACCTCCAACTATCCTTCCTTACCTCACAGCTCTCTTCTAACTGTCCTTTCATTCTTCTTCATTTCTCAACTCCATCCTGACCTCCAATCTCTCTCCCATTCATCCTTTTCTTCATCCTCCCTGCACTTTTACTCCCAGCACAACTGACTGCAGCTGCAATTTTCTGCTTCTCTTCCTCCTTCCCCTGCCTTGTGTCCCATCCCTTACTGACCCAGGAAAGCTACCACCAACTCAGCCACCCCTGACTGCAAGCAGGAAGGGCCCTTCCTGACATCAGGAAACACTTATCCCCAAGGCTGGTGCAGCTGGAACTGGTTAGTGGGGAAAGGGGAGATCTCTGCCCTTGGAAGGTTTCAATAACTCAGCTAGATAAAGTCACCAATGCCCTGATTTAGCATTAGCAATAATTGTTTTGGAACATGGAGCTCAACTAGATTCCCCTGGGATTCCTTCAAGCATTCACATCTTTGAGAGACTTCTCCAAGCAGTGAAGGATTTCCAAGAGGGGCAAGACATGGCTTTGAATGCATCACTTGGGATGCTGCAGCACATGAGGAATTATCGCTGCCACTTGCAGCGGCTCCATGGTGCTCAAGCAGAACCACCACATTCTCACTCAGGACCATCCCATGCTGCCTGAGCAGGACCATTCCATGCTTCCCATGCTGCCTGAACAGGACCATTCCATGCTTCCCATGCTGCCTGAACAGGACCATTCCATGCTTCCCATGCTGCCTGAACAGGACCACTCCACACTGTTTAAGTTGGCCACCTTATATGTCTAGACCAGGACCATCCCACCTTGCTTGAGCAGGACCACTCACTGCTGCTCCAGCAGGACCACCCCAGCAGGACCATTCCATGCTGCTCCAGCAGGGTCACTCCAGGTTGCTCGAGCAGGACCATTCTAATGCCACTCCAGCAGAACCATCCCATGCAGACTGAGTAGGACCATCCCACACTGCTTCTGCAGCAGCTCCCTGTGCTGCTCGAGCAGGACTTTTCCAGGCTGCTTCAGCAGGTTCTTCCAATGTAGCTGGAGCAGGATTTTCCCATGTTGCCCAAGCAGGATCACCCCATGTTGCTTGAGCAGGACCACTCCAGGCTGTTCATGCAGAACTCTCCCAAGGCTGCTTGAGTACCATGGACCAGACCAAAGTGGGTTCTGGAAAGACTTCCAGCTCCCAGGCCAGTGAGATATCCCTAAGTTTTCCTTCAGACCCTAGAGCCAGGGATTCTTGCATCAGCTTTGATTTCCTTCCCTCGGGCTGGGCCATGCAGGGACCTTCCCCTTCCAAAAGCCTTATGGCTGCACTAGGGCACAGGGCTGCTGGCACTGCTGCCAAGAGGAGGACAGATCTCCTCTCCATCCCAAGGGAGCCCCAAATTCTGAGGGACCTGCATGCGGGGCCTTTTGAGAGCATCCCATGTCACTCACGCACAAGGGCCAGCCAGCCTCGCTTCTCTGCAGACTTTGCCTTGCAATGTTGGAGGCTCCCAGCCATTCCCTGGAGGGGACCCTGCCCTTTTCAAGGTGTTTCTGAGGGACTGTCCCACTGCAATACAGGCAGGGACAGGGCAGCCAGTGTCTTCATGGGATGGGGGTGACATTTCTAAGGCATTCCTGCCCACATGCCTTCCTGACTGGTAAATCTGGGGGAGGGTGGAGGGAATTTGCTACCTGTGTTAGGAACTAGCTGAACTTACTTGTCTCCCCAAGCTGGATTTCTTATTGCAAATGTTCGAACTGTTGTATATTGTACTGGGATTTTTACATTGAATTATTGTAGAAAACAAAAATTTAAACCAGGTCTGTTAAAAAATAAGCATTAAAAATCTCTATGAAAAAATAAATACAAGCTTGTCTCCAAGTCCTCTTCTTACAAATGTGTCAGAGCAGGGATGTGTCTCCAGTGGTGGCTTTCCTAAGTGAGACCACACCACCCTCTGGTGTCAGCACCGACCTCAGCTCCGCGCTGGCCCTGCTCCAGCCGTGTCCCTTTGCTCCCAGCTCTGCCTGGCTGCCAGTGCATCCTTGCACCACTCCAAGCCCTGCTCACTCGGAGCACATCCCATCCTGCTCCCAGCACACGTGGTGTGAAGCAGGACACGGCCAAGCCAGAAGGAAGCAAAGCAAGAGCAAAGCAGATCTGTTTTGTTGGGTGCTGTTCCCATCCCTCCAATCCTACCGGTGCAGTCCTGCTGCTGGAATATGGGATGTGCTCCACATGCCCTCACCTGTGCCTGTGCTTCATGTCCGAGCAAAGTATTAGGTGTGGAGCTGGGCAAGAGCTTCAGACCACCCCGTGCAGGTAGGGAATGGCTTTCTTGCTGGTGGATACTGGAGAACCATCTGGTGCAGCTCAGCTCCTGGCTGCTCCAGCCTCTGGGCAAGGCAGAAGCAGATGGTGCCAGGGGACAGTGTGAGGACACGTGTGCCCAGCGCCCATGACTGGGCTGAGACTGTGAGGCCTGGCTGCAGTGAATTCATGCCTGGATCCTGTGTCTCTGGCACTTTGCAGCTGGCATTGCTGGCACCTCAGACCCTGCACCACTGCCACCACAGACCCTGCAATGTCAGCACTGCAGACCCCACATCCCTGGCACTATGTGCCCTGCATTGCTGGCCCTGGTGACACTGCATGGCTGGCACCACAGGCCCTGGATGGTTGGCAACTCATCGTCTGAGGGCACAGCCACTGCCACCTGCCTGCCCATGGGCCTGTGCCATCTAAGCAGGACACGGCTGCTCCATGGGCCAGTCACTGTGTGCCCCAGAGCTCCAGCTATCCCTTACTGCTCGACAAAACAGGGACAAAAGAAGGCAGCTACAGTTATGGATGTGCAAGGACATGCTCTGAAGCCTGGGGACAGCTCACATGGGGAAGCTGATTATTAAACCCAACCTCCTCTACGTGCTCTGCTGAAGGCACCGCCTCTCCCGAGCCCAGTTTCCCTTCCTCCATCAAATCCCTTACCGACCTGGCCCCTTCTCCCAGAATGAAAATAGATAGAAGCAGCTGGCAGAGCCCAAGTAAACAAATGAGCCACTGTGAGAGGAGGGAGCATCTTTATAAGTTAATTGGTCCCATCTAAGAGACAGACAGACATTTTCGTGTGGATAGATTGTGCAAGAAGCTCAGGCAAACAGCACTAATATGTCTCCTGGGTTTGATTTATAAGCCTGATTGCGTTGCTACCTCATCTCCGTATAAAATGATTATGAATATATTGTCTGTACTCTGCAGAGGGCTAAATTACCAGACTCTGATATGCATCAGCTACTCTTTGAAGCTTAAACAGCCTGAAATTCAGAGGTCTCTCTCTCCCACTGACAGCAGAGGTATAAAGGAAACAGCTCAAGCTTGATCCTTCTGTTCAGCACAACCTGGCCTGTTTTACACCCCAATTAACACCCTGATACCCCCAATGCCGGGAGCAGGAGGCTGGAGGGAAGGAGGCAGCTTGAGCCAAAGGGCTGTGGAGCCATCATGTGCAGGAACCCGGAGCCAAGCCTAAGGTATTGAGCAGTTACATTTACAAACAAAGGAGCTGATAACTCTCAGCAGGACTGAAGGGCTGTTATCATGGTGCTGATTAAAATTTCCTCTGCAGCCAGGCGAGGAGGAGGAGTGTCATCAGTGGGGAGACAGTGCAACACGGTGTTTAACCCTGTGCTGATTCATTCAGCACAAGTGAAGGGCTGTCCAGCCTGGCCATGTGCTGAAAATTAGCCCAGAAAACCCCAGCAGGAAGATCCACAGCCTGATCACACCCTCCCACTCCATCTTCTGTGCCTCCCACTCCATCTCACCCCTGCTCTCTGCAGGTCCCAGGAGCTTTTACTGGTGTCACTTGTGATTCCTTCCAGATCCTTTGCTCTTTTGTTCTGCCTCTCAATTCTCTGCTTTTGCCTATGGTTAAAGAAAACTTTCCCTTCCTACTGCAGAATATTCTGATAAAGCCTCCCACTGCCTCTGGCACGTCTGTGCAAGGCATCAGCTTGTTTGTGCTGTGACATGTTCACCAAGGGTAATAAGGTCCATGCTAAAAAGATGCCTTTTCTGATTACCATCACCAAACCTGCCTCACAATGCCCTGGTCCAGGTTGTCCTGTCCAGGAGATGGTCTGGGATGAGTGGACAGGCAGTAGGAGAGGAGGTGGCTTGCTGTCCTCCTCCATGCAAGCACATGAGCCTCAGCCATCACACTGACCTCTGTGTTGCTCAGACACCTCCGTGCCTTCTAGGATTGCTGTCTCCACTGTTGTGGGTTGTGTCCTCCCTGCCATGCTGCATCCTGCAAACCCAGAGTTTGGCAAAGAGGAAAGGATATTCAGCTGACCATCACCATCTTCCACAGGTTTTGCTCAGAGCTGGTCCCAAAGGCAGGTGACAGTGACAGCACCCCAGAGCTGACCCAAACCATCCTCTACACAGAGCCCATCCCAGGCAAACTGGATGACCTCTCCCAGTGCACAGCCCAGTGACCTGGGCATGGGAGAGCTATCCCACAGGACACCTGGGACATGTCCCAGCAGGATCCCTGTGGTGGAAGGGATGATGAGAAGGCTGGAGAGACCCTTTGAGGTGCTTTGGCAACATGTCCTCAGTGGGACAAGGAGGCTTTAACCACTCATAACTCACATGGATTTTAGAGTGGGAGGATGTTTGGATCAAGTGAGCAGCATGAGGAGAAGCAAATGAAGAGAGGTCTGCTTGTTTCAAGCTACCACCTATCTGACATTCTCAATGATTTGCATGAACAGGGGTGTGATTCCCATACATTGTTTGACAATAAGGTAGCCAGAAGGCAATGCCCCGTGACCCCAGTTGGAGCCCCCAGGTAAGTCAGCTGTTCTGCCCAAATTAACAGAAGTTTCCCATGTGAGGCTGCCTCCTGCTCACCCCACCATGACCAGAAGGTCTGAGATGCACAGACCATTTCACAGTTTCCAGTTTCTTTCCCCCATCCCCAGCACCTCCAGGACTGGAGTCTTTCACATCAGGGAAGGTGCAGTGAAGAGTCCTAACACTGCCACTGAGCTGCTGCAGGTGCTGTACTAGAGAGGATATTTCCAGAGCATCCCAAGCAGAGTGTGAGCAAGACACCACATATCCTGGCCAGTATCTTTTTTTGACCTTCTGAGCCTCCACAAGGGACCTTAATATACATTAACATGTACCCTTTATGTGCTTTTACTCCTTTACAGGAAGAGGACATACAGGTGATTTTCCAGGACTGTCTGGTGAGTCAGGAGAGCTGGAAGTCAGAGCAAACCCTGCAGCATCCAGGCCCACCACACACCAGCTCCCAGGGCAGGAGCCCAGCTGGATGCAAGGTGCCTTGGGATGGAGGGAACTGGAGCAGCAAAGAATGCACATGTAGCAGGAGCCCTTTCCCTGGAGCCCATAAAATCACTGAGGGAAGCTTGAATGTGTATTCCGGGCCAGGTTGGACAGGGCTTGGAGCAACTTTGGATAGTGGAAGGTATCCCTGCCCTCGGTAGGGATTTGGAACAAGGTGATCTTTAAGATTCCTTCCAACCCAAACCATTCCATGATTCTGTGATATTTCAGCTGTGGAACACTGAAATGAAAGTGTGAGAAGGACTGTTTGTGCCAGGGGGTATCGGACTGATGGTACCAACTCTTCAGTTTGCAGACCTGTACACAGGCACTTGGGGAGTTACTGGGAGAGGAGAGAGCTTGGGAAAACACCTTGGGGAGGCTATTTGGAATTTTCCACTTTGCAGGTGTTTTCTGAGAGGGGATGCATCCTCTCCCCATCAGGCAGCTTCCTGGGCCCCAGCTGTGGACAGCTGCAGCACAAACATAAAAATTCCCTGGCTGCAGCAGCCAAACTGGACAATGCTTGGATGGAGGACAGCTGTCAGGCTGGTGGGACACGATTCTGTCCTGGCCTCATGGCTTGGAATGTCCTGCACACAGAGACAACAGTTGCTGGAGAGAAACCACACTGTCACCGAGCCTGGTGGAGAATTTCAGCCAGACAAATCACTGACAGCAAAAGACCAATGAGAAGAGAACCAGAGGGTGCCTCCCAGATCTGCAAACCATCTCTTCACTGGCTCTGGGACACCCATCCCATGATGGGGAGAACAACAAATCCCTTTGCAGCAGTGGGGTGAACAACAGACCCCTGCCTGGCACACAGGGGGACAGAGGGTTTGCTTAAGAGCTCCTGAGCCCTGCTGGTAAATACAAAATCCCTGAGACAGAGGATGCTAAAAAGTAAAGATTGGCAATTTGTAATAGAAAATTTTCAGCTTGAGGTGGCTTCTGAAGGACTTTGGAAGTGTTGGGTTTGTCCTGTTTATCAGTGTGATATCGGGATCAGTGTGATTTCCAGTTGGTGCTGGCTGTTGGAGGGAAATAGCTTCAAGGGTTTGGCTGTGGCTGTACTATGCCCACAGAGTGAGCCTGGGCTTGGGAACTGGTGATCCCAGGCTGAAACTCCAGCAGCTCCAAATGGGGCATCTGGATGGATGTGGACTTGTGCAAGAGATTTCACCTTCATGTGGTTTACTAGTAGAGATTGAGTCCTGCTCCCTAAGATCAAAGTATTCCTTCCTGTGATTTTTTTTTGTTAAGAACAATGAAATGAAGACTATGAGTCCATGCTGCAGCTTTCCAGGACAGAGATTTTATACCACATGGCTGAGGAAGCTTTGTTACAGTGTGATGTGGGGGTGGCTGACTCATTTGGGGTGTAAAGCCTGCTGAGGTCATGTTGGAGGGGTGTAGAGGGTGTCTCTGGGGTGATACTGCCCATGCAGGCAGATATCACCTGAACTACTCCTTGGTTTCACCTTGTAGGAAACCAGCTGTGTCCTCCTAAATGGAGTTCCAGAAGAACCTCTGCCCTTGAGCAGTGTGGGCAGACTGACATCAGAGCAGGGAGCTGCAGCACAGGTGTGCCCTTCAGAACTAGGGAGCATCCTTATGGAAAATACACACCAGCACCAGCCACTTTTGCTTGTAGAACTGTTTCTGACCTCTTTGATGATGAGAACATTGCTCAGAGTGGCAGGCAATGTTGGCCAGTTCACAGGTTTGCTTCTCCTCCCATGTACAGCAAGGCAGTGCTCCCAGGGAGAGCACTAAACCATGGAAAACACGTGTACCTGCCTGCTGACACCAGATCACTGCTCTCAAGCCTGTGCCAAGCTCAAGTTTATGGACTTTTATCTTTTGAGTGCTCCTTGGCCCCAGCCCAAACCACCACGAAATTTCCTACTGCTCCAGGGCAAGTGGCTCCCTGGGCACAGCAGTGCTTTACTCCAAGGGGTGATATTCCCCAGTGCAGAAGAGGAATTTGAGGTTTTGGCAGCCTGTCTTGGCAATGCCACTGGGGCGGACAATGCCATCAGGGCAGGCAATGCCATCGAGGCAGTCCGGCTCAGCACAGGGAATATTTTAAGGATTGGGATTTCAATGGGTTTGCTACAGAAGGTACAACCACAGGCAACTCCTGCCTGTAAGGCCAGACTCATGGAATCACATTGGTCCTTGGGAGATGCGAAGTCCAGCCTTCTGCTCCAATAGGGCTGATTGCTCAAGATCTGCTTGACTTCTGTCTGTGTCTGAGGACTGAGGCCCTGCTGCCACTCTGAACCCCTGCTCCAGCATTTGACTGCCTTCCTGGTTAAAAATTTGTTTCATTTCTCACTAGCTGCACAAGATCTGTACAATTTTTGCAGGGGGAAGGTGCTCAGTGAACTGCCACAGCTCACTGTGCTTGTGCAGCTCACTGGCGGGGTAGTGGAGGGTTGTGAATCCAAACAAAGGTTGTTCTCCTCAGGAGGACCAGGCACAGAGTATGGCCATGGCCTCTGGATTATGTTGGGGCTGGTGAAGGAGGATCTCATAGATGGTGCCCTAGTCTGCTCCCCTGTGCCTGGCAAAGCAGTAGGGACTGGCACTGGGGGAACACTGGATCCTGGGGGACGCTGCTGATGAGGGAGACGTGGCTGACAGGGCAGCTCTGTTCATGGGGCACGCTGCTGGCATGAGGGGACACAGCTGGTGGTGGGGGGACATGGGCTGGCATGGGGACACCAATAATGGGGGAGACATGGCTGACAGGGGCCATGGGCTGACAGGGGACACCACTGACTGGGGGGACACCTCTAATGTGGGGGACAAGGCTGACGGGGGCCATGGGCTGACAGGAGACACCACTGATGGTGGGGACATGGCTGATAGGGGCCATCACTGACATGGGGACACCACTAATGGGGAGGACTTGGCTGACAGAAGGAGACAGCAGTGACAGAGGGGACATGGCTGAGAGGGCACACGGTGGGTGGGGAAACACGGTGGCTGGGGAGGTCATGGCTGACAGGGGGTCATTATTGACACAGGGGACACCGCTGACATGGGATCACCACTGACACTGAGGGATCAGGCTAACAGGAGCAGCACACTTGCAGGACACACACAGCTGACGTGGGGGACATGGTGGGCAGGGGGACACCCCCGACAGAAGTGACATGGCTTACAGAGGGACCCCACTGCTGGGGGGCACATGGCTGACAGGGGCACTCCACTGACACAGGGGGTACACGGCTGCCGGGGGTCACGGCCGCAGGGTGACATGGCTGACAGGAGGACAGCACTGACACAGGGGACAGCACTAACAGCAGGGACACGGCGTCTGGGGCTGACATGGCTGCAGTGACACACCACTGACAGACGGGACACGCCTGGCAGTGAGGACGCGGCTGCCGGGGGCTCGGGGCTGCCGGGTGCCACGGCCCNGGGGCGGCGGGGCAGCGGTGCCCCGGGCCCTCCGGGGGCTGCCCGCGGGGCTCGGGGTGTGTTGGGGCCGCGGGGAGCCCTCCACGAGCCCCCACGTGTGAGGCGCTCAGGGGATGCCCGTCGTGTCCCCCAGAGTGTGACCCGCCTCAGTGCTGCCTGTTTCCCTCATCCCTGTTTCCCTCATCCCTGTTCCTTGCTCGTGAGCTCCGGCCTGCCGTTGCCTTTGCAGAATTTTGGGGTGACATCGCTAAAGAGTTCTACTGGAAGAGTCAGCACACAGGACCCTTCCTGAAGTACAACTTCGACGTGACCAAAGGGAAGATCTTCATCGAGTGGATGAAAGGAGCGACCACCAACATCTGCTACAACCTCCTGGACAGAAATGTCACTGAGAAGAAACTTGGAGACAAAGTTGCTTTTTACTGGTAAATTTCTGTTTTTATTATGGTGTAGAAGGTGTGTAAATACCGAGCTAAAGTTTACAGACAGTGTCTATTTCTAAGGAGGTGAATGAGAGGCTGAGAACCTGGGAGGCTTTAACCTTTGGGTGGGTAGAGCAGGAGTTTGCTTCCAGTGTCCTTGGGAAGAGCTGTGCCATGGAGCTTCTCTGCCCTTCCTGGGATGCACTGAAGTGCCCAGCATAGCAGTAGGGAGCACCTGACTTCCATCTCTGCCTTTGTAGTTGTACCTGCTGAACGCTAAGAGCAGTCAGACGGGAGTGAGGAGGGTGTCACGATTCCCTGGTGAAGGAGGTAGATGTGAGTAGAGACCTGGGATGAGGAACAGCTAATAGCTGATGGCTAAAAGCTAATAAACCTCATATCTCCTATGTTTGTGTTTTGTGGGTCTGGCAAGTTTCCACTCCTGTGGCAGAAAGATTCTTCTAATATATGAGCTTACAAATGGACTCTTTGCACTTGAGCTTGGTGCTTTAGAAAGACTGGCTTTTCTATCTTTGGGAAGAAAAATTGCTTCCAGCTTTATCTAAAGTATGTTTCTGTTGATTTTAACAGAGTAGTTTCAAGTGTTAAAAGCCATGTGAAACATAATTTTCATATTCATATGAAAACTTATTTTGAACTTCATATGAAACTTAATTTTCATATTGATGAATAGGTTTCAGTGGTGATGTCTGAGCTCCAGAACTAATGTTCCCTGCTGTACAAGCTCAGCTGGCACCACAGCTGTGTCCTCAAACAGAGCCATGCCTGGCTCTCCTGTGCATTTTGCTGTTTCGCTTGAACTGGCATTTCTGTTCCCTGGATGTGACTCTGTGTGGCAGTGAAGAAGCACAAATTAAATGTGCCTGATGTTAGGGAAGCAATAACTCCTTGGGATACAATGAGTCCCATCAGCAGAGCAGCTGATTGCAATAAAGGTATCAGGTGCTCTAAGTGCTCTGAAGGTGTAAAGGTGATGGGAGCTACCCTGCTGCAGGAAGGAACATGGTTATACCAGTGGTGCTCTGGCTGTGGGCTCTAAAATTGGGCTCACACTGGAGTTTCTATCCATAGGACTGCTGCTTCAGTAGAGAAATTACATGCACTGCCTAGCAAATAATCATATTGATAAGGCACAGGTGAAATGTTGGAAAGTGTTTACTTCCTTGCTGGTTAAATACATTCTCGAACTCGCTCTGATGTAAAATGACTGTGGCTTCTGAATGAAAACTCCTTTGTAAACTCATTCAGGCAAAGGTGTGCCAGCAAACAAAGCCATTTGGCAGCCAGTGCTGGCCCTGTGCTGAGCTTTGTGGAGGGACTTGGGTACACCATTCTTCTTGCACATAAATCTTTGGGTGACAACGAGACAGCAGCCTACAGCTTTAATTTGGGCTTGGTGCAGATTTTTCTTAGTTATTCTGGGAGCCCTTGTGAGGGTATTTGTGATGCTGAGCAAAACTTGGAGCAGATACGAAAATGGTGAGTGTCTGTCAGTCGGGGTGTTCCCAGTGCTGAAAAATAAGGTCTCTTCCTCCTTAGCAGACATTTTTCCCTGGCTGTTTTGAGGTAAACTCTGCTAGTGTGAGCCTGTCACAAGTGACCTTGCACTGGGGTGTGGAGCTGTCAGCTGGGAATGCCAGTGGGAGCAAAGGATGAGGCACACTGGACATGTCATGTGTGGTACTGACCTGCAGAGCTGTGGCCTTGAGGACTTGAAATGGGACTGAGGGCTGTGACTTGTAAAATTACTCCTCTCCGGGCACGTGCTGTTCTTTAAAACAAAACGATAATTTATTGCTGTCCTCTTGTCCTCTCACTTTTTGTGTTTCACACTCTGGAACGAGCCCGGCTCCCTAAAACACTTGAGACTTGTCACACTGTATGAAAGGTCAAAAAAAGAAATGAGAGACTCTGAAAGCCAGAGAAGATTCCTGGGAAAAACTTGAATTTTATTTTTTTTTTGGCCACTTGCTTGCTTCTGAGAAAGTCTGTAACCTGCTAGATGGGAAAAAGTGCTGAGCTGATATCAAGGTAGGGATGTCTGCCCAGCCCTGAGGGCTCTGAATAGGTACAGGGGCATGGTCTTTGCTTTCAGAGAGGAGAAATTAGGAAAAAGGTGAATAATGCTTGGAGGCATTGCTGGGTGTCTCTGAGAAGTGATGTGTCCTGTCAGAACTCAGCTGCTGACTGGCTGTCTCCAGTCTTGCATGGATTGGAAGGAGCCAGCAGTTCATCTGCATTTGTTATGGCCAAGCTGCTCTGAAGGTTCCTGCACCACCAGCAGTCCAGCACTGCCCAAATTGGCTCCACTCAGAGGGTCTAATCCCAAGCCACATGGAATTGCATTTTCAGCACAAAGGGCAGTGCAAGGGATTGCTTCATGCTGCAGAAATTGTACATAGGTGATGTTTGCTGTTGTGGTGTCCTCGTGGTGCTGTTAGAACTATGTAGTTCAAAAAGACTTGGATTTTCCCTGTTTCACTATGGTATCTCAGGCTGCTTATGAACCTTACAAGTATTTCTGTTTCTGCTGCTTTTGATTCCTCTTCCTCTGCTTGGTGTTGCTGATGTGGCCTAAAAAAGGAACAGAAGCTCCAGGAAATGCTTCTGATAAAATGCTGCTCTCAAAAGTGAAATCTCTTTCATAATTGTGTGGAAAGGCTGAGGTCAGTAATAGTGGTTGCTGTGCAGGTGGGTACCTATGGTGACTGTCATGGGCCTTGCTGGCAAAATGCACTGGACAAACTACTGGGACACTGAGGGGACTTGGAGCAGTGCTGAGCACTTTTTGATGGGTGGTTAATTAGGGCAGGAGCAGAGTATTCCTTACTGTGCTGTAGACATGTCTGTGTCACTTGGACAGCCCTTAGTCCTGTGCTGAAGTGTCTGTTAATAATCTCATATAAACTTCAACCTGGGCAGCTGTAGAGGTAAAAATATAACCAGATGGGAATTCAAAAAGAACAACACCTATTGCAAAACTGTAATTAGACCCCAGGGTGTGAAGGCACTTGGATGAAGCCTGTTCTGTGTATAACCTGTACCTCTGTTTCTCAAACCAGTCATTCCAGCTGCAGTGCTGGTGGTGCCTGATGGGCTCAGGGGACAGAGGCAGGAGCTTTGCACAGTAGTTTTGGAGTCCCTGAAGCCAGAATGGTTACCAGGCTTAGCAGGGTGCTGCTGGCTTCTGCCATCTCTGGGAGAGTTTATTCATTTTCTGCTTTCTTATGTTGACATATGATGTAACACACCTAGAGAGGAGCAATAAAGATAGTAAAGGCTGCCAGAGCTCACTGGAGCTTTGTTTAAACAAGAGAGTAACTGCCTATGGTTCCCATTCTGGGCCTAGAACAAACAGGACATGCAAATACAAAGTGAGGAGATGTGCTTTGTTTGGTTTGGGTTTCTTTATTTTAAAATGTAATAAAGGATTTGTGGCCTTATAGCTGGAAGATTTCTTCCAATAGAACTTTTTATAAGGAAAAACCCAAAAACTGTAGAGCACTTAAAAAAAAAAAAAGACCAACCAAACCAAGCCACACATCTGTCATATGCCCAGGTGTTACAACTGAGGATGTTGGCTGTTAACACCCAGCTTTCAAAGTGCTTAATTGCAGCCAGGCTCTACATGATGCACTTGGGTCTGCTGCTCCCACTGGCTTCAGGACTTTGGAGTGTTCTGTGTCAAGCTGACTTTTCATTTCTTTGGTAACTTCCTGGATGACTTGTTATACTTGCAGTGATGCAGCCTCTTTCAATGCTGTGCTGGTGATGAAAGCACCTTCCTAAATCACACAGTTTGTTTAAAGAGTGTAATTCACCACTGGGAAGGTTTTCACTGATCCTCACTTGCAGGTGTGTGCCTGGTTTGGTTCAGGGTCACAGCACTGCCCAGGCTCAGCACAGCTCCTTTTCTGGTGGGATTCTCTGTGGGAAAAGGGATGTTCCCCTCATCATCCTCAGCAATCCATGTGATCTCCTTGTTGCATGTGCTGAGTGATAGATTGGTGGTTTTGACAGATATTAGTTCTTTTGGAAGCATTGCTGGACAGTACAATGCTTCTGGAAATCAAGCAGTTGGGTGCACCTAAAGTAGGCAATAAATTACATTGACTGTATTTGTATTTTATTAAACCATAAATCTCGCACCCTCTTCAAGGGCAATGATAGCTGCAGTTTCCATCACAGAAAGCAGAGCTCTCTTCTGGTGGGCTTTGTGAAATTGCCAGCCTGGGAAGGGGTTACAAAACTGGCTGCATGTGCCTGAATGCTGCAGACAGCATTTCTCATCCCTCCAAACCAGAACGTCTCTGCATCATGGGGCCCTCTCTGACTGAGCTGTGTGGGTAGTACAGGAGTGGTGGGAGCATCAGGAGAAACATTGTGTTAAAACAAGGAGTAAAGGGAGTAGTGTAGTAGCTCAGACTCATCCAAATCATGTGCTTTCCTGATTTCTTTGGGATTCTTCCTCTCCCAGTTCTGGGCAGTCACCAGGCAGCATGGTTAGTGCTGTGGCAGTAGTGCAAGCAGCTGCTGTGTTTGGATGCTCATATATAAGTGCAGACTGGGACAGGAGGGTTTTGTAGCTCATGCTCAGGTGTAGCTCCCTGGCATTTCTCCATAGGTGGATGGAGGCTCCAGCCTGAGCTGTGGGCTGTTTACAACAAGGCCGTGCTGGGCTGACAATTAACCAATTTCGTGTAACTGCTCTGTTCTACTGTGGGTTTGGTTGCAGATGAGATGTGAAGACAGTGCTGCCTCAGGGCAGCAGAGTGATGTCTGGTTAAGGCTTTGGATGTTCCTAGTTTGGCCTGAGGGGCTGGAAAACACAGGGATCATGGTCTGAAATTTGTTTCCGTGGGCTATATGTGTGTGCACTGAAACCTGAGATCCAGCAGCTTTCTCCTGTCATATCTCTAGGTTCTCCATTCCCAAGTGCTTCTGTTAACAGCTTGTACTCCTCATGTGCTGCCTCCTCCATCCTCCTCTTTACTAGTGAAACCTCTGAGATTCCCAGGTGAGCAGTTGTGCCAAAGGGATGAACTAAATATGTGACAGCAGCAACATCCCCCCTTCAGACAAGTACTGTCCTGTGGGAATCCCATGTGTGGGGGGTGTTTTCCTGGATGCTCTGAGTCAGGGGGTTGAGCACTGTGCTACTCAAGCAATTGACATGCATGGAGTCACTTGAAGCTGTTTTTCCATTCCAAGGATGACTTGGAAGCAGAACTTGACTCATCCCTGTCGGGTACACTTACTGGTTTGCAGGGAGCTGCTGGGAAGGGTGATTAGTTTGGTGTTTTGGAAATCTCAAGCCCTGTTCCTGCTCTTGTGGAGCCTTTTCCATCGCAGGAGAGGGAGCTGGGAAGTGCTCTCAGCCCCGTGCTGTTCTGCTCTGCAGTGCAGTGGAGCAAAGGGACAGGTATGAAAGGTTGGTGACCACTTGATTACACAGTGCCTGTGGTTCCCCAGGGTTTTGCCCATTCAGAAGCACCCCTGGACTTGTGCCTCCATGGGAGAGTGTTCTGCATTATTCAGGATTTTCTTTGGAAGTAGCTTTTGCGGAGCTCAAATCACCTGTAGTCTTGCTCCTGCAGACAGAATGAGACTTTTCTCCTCTATTAAGGCAAATCTGTTAAGAAAGAAGCACTCAGGCAGCACTTCTGTGGTTGCTCTGTGGCAGAGAAGTGAGAACAGGGGTTGTTTAAGCACTCCTGCTTAGAAGAGCAGCTCAGCTGCCTGAATCAGGGGAGCAGCTTTCATTTGGGTTTTGTTGGATCTGTTGTTCCCAGCCTTTTTGCTCAGAAACCTTTGGTAGCTGTTACTGGCAGGGATACAGCATCCATCTATATAAATACAAGGGAATATCCAGGAAGTATTTGACCAGATAAACAAGTGGGATGTCTGTAAATGCCCAGGATTAGATGGCATGTGCCCCAGAGGAAGGCAGGAACTTGAATGTGGAATTGCAGAGCTGCTGCCCAGGGTTTGCTGGTGGTATTTGAAAAGGGCTGGTGTGCCAAGGGCTGGGAGGTTGCCAGCCCCTCTCTGCTCAGAGAGGGCAATGAAGGGGGTCCTGGGAACCAGTAAATCTGACTTGCATCCCAGTGGAACAGGGTCAGTTTGTGCATGGACCAGCACAGGCTGCTGGGAGAGGTGCTGGAACTCCTGGAAGTGCTGGAGTGTGAGGTGGGAGGCAATGAGCACATGGATATGGCTGTTTTCCTTCCGGAGCTTTCCCACAAAAGGTTGTTCAAGAAATGGGAAAATGGTGTTTTTATGGAGCTGGTTTAGCCTTGCCCTTTTCTTCCTCACTTTCAGTGGTCACTTTTCAGAATCAGCAGCAGGTCTCTAAGGACTGTGTTGAACCAAACTGCTGGTGGTGGCCAGCCTCACGTGCCCTCCAGAAACAGCATCTCCTGCTGCTGATCCTGGAGACAAAACACCAAGGGCTGCTTCTGACCCAACATGGCATTTTGTTTGGTCAAAGAGGCTCTTGGCTGAGCTGCTCTGAACACCCCAGTGCTGATGTTGAGGTGTAAATGATGCCTGTGGCAGCTTTTATGTTCTTATTTAGTACTTTTTCCTCATGTTGTTCATTGCTCTGACAGAGGCTCTGCCTCTGTTGATTCAGCACAAGGGATTAAATAATTTTTCATGATTTTCATCTTACAGCCATGTCCAAAAATGTTGGTTTATACCCTATCCAAAGCTGCCTTTCTGGATGGTTCTGGTTGTGTGTTTGCACAATTTGCTGGTGATAAAACCAGGACACACAAAAACTACCTGGAGGGGTAACGAGAGGTGTGTGTGCACAGACAATAGTGCCTGGATTTTTCTCGTGCCTGTGAAACTTTTCTCTTGTTGTGCTGGCATGTATTACAGGCAACCTGATATGTTTTAAGAATACTTGGTGACTGTTGGGAGGGGCACAGGGGTTGTGCAATGATGGCATATTGCAAATATTGGCAGCAGAGTTGAAACTTGGTGTGGATAAATGGAGTTCATGGACAGAGAGGATGGTGAACTCCTGTACAGATTCAGGACATGGAAGATCAGAGCCTTCAGTTTGCTCATTGGACTAGAAAACCTGATTATTTTAGCTGTGTGAATGGCTTGTGTGTTCTTCCCTGGCACCCTGGTGTGAATGGAGCAGCAGTGGACAAGGACTCGGGCTCCGTGTGGATGACACTTGCTCCAAGTAGGGGATGAATTGCTCAGGCTTTGCCAAAAGAGGTGTGAGTGGATGCTTGTTCCAAGCGTGGCATTTTTCCTGTGGGCAGTTGCAGTGGCTGTGCCTGGTGGGCTCTCTGTGCCCAGAGCTGTTGGGCTGTGGTTTCACAAGACATTTTGCTTCCCCCAGCACAGTGAGGTGGAGCCTTTCAGAGCAGAGTTTCAGTTCTCTGTTTGCATTTCTGCACCTCATTTGTAAGTGTCGAAATGTGGAGTGATAGGAAATCGTGAGCCCTGGCACTTTTCCATGAATTCAAAGCTAATAATTTTCTTAGATGTCACCTCTCTTCTTTAGGGGAATTCCCTCAAGGAAATCTAGGGCCTTCCTGGTTGCTTTTTCACACCTGGATTACCTGATAGTGCCCAGAGAGGCTGTGGCTGCTTCATCCCTGGAAACGTTCAAGGCCAGGCTGGACAGGGCTTGGAGCAACCTGGGATAGTGAAATGTGTCCCTGCCCATGGTTGGAATGAGATGAGCTTTAAGGTCCCTTCCAACCCATTCTGTGATTCATTCTCTGACAGTGAAGTATATTTTGCATCCCTGTTGCCAGTGACCACCTTCTCTGAGATGTTCTTTATAGAGATGACACTCCAACAGGAGACATCTGGCCATCACCACTAGAGGATTCTGAGGCATGAGGTTGAAATGCCCACCAGAAAATCTGATTAAAAAATTGATTTCCTGTCAGGATCTTGATGGATACTGTTTGAGCCTCCACTGAAATCAGCTTGCCTGGCTTTCTGTGTTTCTAGGAGGCCTTCAAAATTTGGCAGTATGCTCCATCCAGAGATGGAGATCCCATTTCCCAAAATGGGATGTTTCTCAGCTGCAGGCAACTTGTTGATTATTTTACTTATAGAAGTTTCATCAAGAATCTGTTCCATGGCCCAACAGTAAATTGTTTAAACAAGGAATCAGCTCTGTTGTGCTGGAAATAAGCTCTCCTCCTGTTGAACTGGTAAAAATAGTCCGTGCTCCTCTGAAAACCTTACTGATGATAAACATCCAGAAAGTTTCCTCTCATGTCAAACTCTCACATTCCTCTGCAGTGTTCTGTGGGTTTGGCTCTCAGAGTTTTAGTTCTGGCTGAGGGCAGCCAAGCTCAGTGATGTACTGCCTGAGTCTTGCACACAACCTCTGTTGCAACACCATGCAATCATTTTGTTTGTCTAAAAAAAAGTAATTCAAATTTACTTCAAAAAACTTTGCCCTAAATAAAATAGGCAAAAAGCTGTCATTTCCCTCCGTTGGCTGTTGGAAAATAAGAACAGAAAGTAAGAGCATAATTAGAGTTAGTTCATATCCTCTTGGCTGGATGGTTACTCAAGGAATAATGTGAAGGCCCAGAGGAGCAGAATTCCCCTTGCTCAGCCTGTCAGGGTATTTACATGTGAGCTCTATTACTTGTAAACTGACTTATCTTGTCAAATGTGTCAAAAGGATGGTAGATTTCCCTTGAAGAAGGGCTTGGTCATTGCTCTATTCCCTAAATCTGTTACCCTGGAGTGTTGTGGCTCTCGGGTGTGAGCACAGACTGGACAAACCCTGTTGCACTGACTTTACTTGCCCATGTTGGCTGATGAACCAGCAGCAGTGGTGATTCCTTTAGAGATGTCTGAGCATCCCAGTGCCTAAAGAAAAGGGCTTCAAGTAGATTTTGGGGCGTATCCTGGCCTAAGTGGGAAAATTGGAGGGAATTCTGGCAGCTCAGTAAATAAAGGAGTGATTTTGGAGCAGTGTCCACCTCCAGCTGGGCTCTGCTGTAGGAACACTCAGGATATGGCAAAGTGAATAGTGGTCAGGCCGCACAAGATAAATATTATTTCTTTAGATGCCTCTGGTATTTGGGTTCTGAGAGGCTGTAGATACAAAGGGTAGCTGAGAATGTATTTCATGAGAAGGAAGGACAGGAAGATGGATGTGGTTTTCCTATGGGACACCAGCAACCATGCAGGGTGTTTGCTTTGTAGGCTGCATTTCCGTATGGCTATTTTTAAAGGTGATTAGAAGACTGATTCCTTGATCAAAGAGCAGATGGTGGCCCAGTGTCCCTGTAGAAATAAGCTCTGTTTTAGCTGTTTTGTGCAATACAGGCGCAGTAGTGCCTGTGTTTGAGTCAATTGAGCGGGAGAGGATGGGCCTGGGGCTGGGCACAGCACATCATGTTCTGCAGAGCACAGGGTTCCTGTTTGCCAGCCTGGTTGGGGTTTCTTTATGGCAATAGGAACCCATTCATCCTAAATACGTGGTAAATTTTAAGTTGTAATGCTTTGGCTCGTGGATGGATTTGGAGCAGAGCTTTGTTAGGCCCTACCTGTGCGTATGGAGGAGAAAATCGTGGGGTGGTTTGAATGCAGTTCTCAGAATTAACTGTGGTGTTTTAGGAGGTGATGCTGTTAAATTGGCAAGATTTTTCTTTTCCCTGGGATTTCTGTTCCCAGGTTTACTCAACAGTGTTCTCAGTGCTGCCAAACATTTCTGAACACACTGGGAAAACCTTTTTACCAGCCCCTCCCAAGCTGTGCTCCATCATTACACAACTTCTTTCTCTATCCTTGTTGTGATGCAATGGGATTCCAGCATGGCTGCAGGGATGGTAGAGGCTGAGCTTTCTGGTAAACCTGCTGCTCAAAAAGCCTCTCAGCCTTCCTAGAACTGCTTAGGGAGTTCACTGCCTTGCATTACTGTGGTGGGAGATGGGTGACGTTGAGCATGGGCAGGGCTGGGCTGTCTGCCCTGTCATTATGAAATGTTCTCATGAAGGTTTTTTGCAAAGCTGTTCCAGTCCCCCCTTGTCTCCCTCCTGGAGTCAGTGGTGCAGATGTGCTGCAGACCCATCTGCTTGGGGAGCCTGTTTAGGAGCATTTCCACATTGAACAATCCATGAAAATACTGGCATTTTTTTCTGATGAAGCCATGTCTTTTTCTGACTATCTTGCACAGCTGATCTCCCCAAACCCCACATTTCAATGTAATCTGTTTTCTCAAGGACAGATTTTAAAGGCTGTCTCTACTCGAGTGCCATTCCTGTGTCAAATGGCATAAGCAAGGCTGGGGTGGCAGGACAAATCCTATTTTTACCAGTTTTGGCTGCTGTTGTTCCCAAATGACCAAGCTGTCTCCAGGCAGCCCCTTTTCAGGCCAGGGGTGTCCCAAAAACAGCCGGGGCCGGGCGGTGGCAGGAGGTGTGTGAGCAGCTGCCAGGGCAGGAGCTGGGCAGGCGTCGGAAAGGCCCGGAGCTCTCACTGCCCATGCGACACACACGTGAGCCCATCCCACACATGGCAGGAGCTTGGCTCGGCCCGGCTCTGCCTGGCATTCCACACATGGCAGGAGCTTGGCTCGGCCCGGCTCTGCCTGGCATTTTGGCTGCTCTAATTCTGGACGTGGAATGGGTCGCAGAGCCATGAGCCCGCCTGGGCACCCTCAGTGACCTTGCACGTGAGGAGCTGTCCCTGTAGCAGGAAAATTCCTTCCTGTGCCTTGTACCCTGCTCTGGGAACAGGCTGCTGGACATCCTGCTGTCTCCATCCTGTGCTTCTCATGCACCAGCTTGGTCTCATGCTCAGGAGGGATCTTGAACTCTGAGCATGTTTTAGGTGAGATGACACCAGAGATATTTTAGGGTGGACATTCCCAGTCTTTGTTCTGTTGGAGTCTCTCTGTGGTTCCCCACTGCGCAAATTCTTCCGGTAATGTTGCGTCATATGGTAAAGGCTTCTTTCCCTCTTCCAACACCTTTATCAAACTGAGAATGCATGTTTTCTTAAGGGTACTTTCCAGTAGCTAAAATGCAGAGCCTTCACAGGGCATTAAGCAGAATTGCTCTGTGGGCTTCCATTGCCTCCCTGCTGGTTGGGAAATGAAACCTGATGACTTTGAACTAATTTCCTGTTCTCTGAAACTTACCTTCCAGGTGCCCACACCCCAGCAGTGCTTGGTCACTTTGGTTTAATGCTTTTGCTTAATCACAGAAAGATTTGGGTTAGAGGGGACCTTAAAGCTCATCCCATGGGCAGGAACACCTTCCACTATCCCAGGTTGCTCCAAGCCCTGTCCACCCTGGCCTTGGACACTTCAGGGATGGGGCAACTACAGCTTCTCTGGGCAACCTGTGCCAGGGCCTTCTCACCCTCACAGGGAAGACTTTCTTCCTAATACCAAATCTAAACCTACTCTCTTTCAGTTTGAAGCCATTCCCTCACTACATGCCCTTGTGAAAACAGAGTGATGTGGTCAAAGGAGTTTAGAAGAGAAGCTTAAATGATCTGCAGCCCCTTTGCTCCTTGGTGGGAGTATTTCCAGGGGTCAGAAAGGCTTTGGCTTTGTCCCTAGTTTGCTGTGGTCTGTGATTTTTCTGTTTCCGACTGTGCAGATCTGCAGATGGTCTGGCAGATCTTGAAAATTCTAACGCTTCCCTTGTTTGCCATCAGTTCATCCTTTTCTCCCATACACCAGCATCTCTTAGTGGTTTTATGACCCTTGTAAACCACAGTTATCATCAGCAATTACCTTGAAGACAGTAATTCCCAGTGATGCAACACGTGCTTCCTGCTGCTCCATGCAGATGCAGCGTTACACAGGGAGGCTGTAGTCATCCATTACTCAAACATGTTATGCAAATAATTTTTCTTTGGAAATCTGGTGAAAAGGAAAAACCAGACAGCATTGCTAATTCGTTTTTGGGTCAGCTTTCCTTAATCCATTTGGGTGCTCTGGGAAGTTTGTGTCCCCTTGGCCCCAAAGCTGAAGTTCCTGCCCCTCCTTAGTGCTTGTCATCCTACAGCTGAGATGGGCTGAGCTCTCCTGGTTATGTGATGGGTGGTTGAAGCAGACCAGTGCTTTGGAAAGTCCTGTAGTCAGCCCTGGTGCCTGGCAGAGCACAGTAACTTCTTAACCTGCTTTGGTGCAAATATCCAGGAGGACATGTGGGCACAGCTTCCCTGTCCCACAGTGCTGCTCCTCACCCCTGACTGCTCCTCAGGGTCAGTGCTCGGGTTAGTGGGGCTCTAAAGAAATGCTTGCCTGCCCCTACAGACCCCTTTCCCTACTACACAGTGTATGTACAGCACTAAATCATTTGCTAACCTGTGTGGTCCTCTCACAGGGAAGCTTAGTCCTGATTTACTACCTGGGTGCCAGGTGAAACAGCTCTGTGGCTCTGCATCTCCAAGGTCAAACTCTCAGCTGGGCAGGCAGTCTGTGAGCCCCCTGTAAGCGTGGTTGTGCCACAGAGGTGACAAATGTTCAGGTTCCCCACCTGATGTTTTTCTCCTCCCCTGCCCGGGGTGATTTCTTCTCGGGATCATTCCTTGCTCAGGCTCTGGCAGGGCCATTGGAGGCCTGTTGTGTCATGGTGCCTGTTCTGAAGTGGGGAGCCCCTTATTTTAACTGCTGGCAGAAGGGAGTGGTATAAGAGCTCTGCAAAGCCTGTGCTGCCTTTTGTATGTTGACAGGGATCTGTTTTATGGGGAGCTGGGCCCTGCTGTCCTGCCCACCATGATGGTGCTCCCCTTGGGCTGTCTGACCCTGGCAATGAAGGGCTGCAGGCAGCTAGAAAACGATCATCTTGGCATGAAACCTGACTTTTTCAACAAAGCAGGATTTCTAGGACAAGGCCTGCCTTGGCAAGTCCCCAGTTGTGCATCTGTGTGTTTAGCTTAAAGGACTTGCATTTACTGAGTTGGTGGCTGGTTCAGTGGAGAGCACAGAATTATAGAATAGTTGGGTTGGAAGGGACCTTAAAGTTCATCTTGTTCTAACTCCCTGCCATGGGCAGGGACACCTCCCACTATCCCAGGTTGCTCCAACCTGGCCTTGGACACTTCCAGGGATGGGGCAGCCACAGCTTCTCTGGGCACCCTGTGCCAGGGCCTCCCCACCCTCCCAAGGAAGAATTTCTTCCATCTTTATTCCATATGGCCAAAAATTGCCTTCGTCCCACTGAGCATGCACACAACACATAGTATGTAAAACAAGGACTTCTCAAGTGCTAAAAAACTGATGCATTCCTGCTGTGACCCAGATGATACTGTAGAATTTTGCATTACGGTTGCTAAATGCAGCACTCAGTTTGAAGATTGTGAGAAAAACATCAGACTCAAACTATGTTTCACCATATATTTCATCTAATAATGTATCTGGGAAGTTTAGGGAGCTGGGAATTGGATTTCCCTTTCAGAAGAGGCCTTGCTGTTTGAGCAGAGATTGGACATGAGCAGTTCTTAAAAAAGGATTTATCTGGGAGATGTTGGGTTCTCTGGGCTTAGAACTTCGTGCTGTAGGCATGGAGGTGAGCTCTGGGGTAATGTTTTCAGAGAAGTGAGTTTTTTGTTATATTTTTATTCTTTTTCAGTTCTATTTGGAGAAGCAAAACCTTTTGAGAAGCTCAGGACTGACTTTCTTAGGTCCAGTGGGTGCTGTAGGGAAGATGCTGCTGGCAGAACATTGATGCCAGGAATTTACAGGCTCGCTTTTGACGCAGAGAGTACTTGGTAGCGGGCATTGCTTTAAATGTCCTGTCTAAAATACATCATTCTCTGGGCTTTTGTGCCAGAGCAGAGGACAGAGCAGTCTGAGTGCTGCTGAGTATAGCTGTGGGCACTCCAAACTATTTTCAGACACTGGGAGACTTAAAGCAATTGCCTGCTCTTGAGAGACTGCTCCAGGCCTTGGCTGTGGATGCAGTGAAGGGAGCATTTTGTCCCATGGAAACAAGGATGTAACTTGTTTCCCATTAAACACAAAATCTTAAAATCCAAAGCCTGAGGTTTCCCCCCATGGTGCTGGTGGAGCTCTTTTGCAGTCACGCAAATAGATGGGAAAGGCTTTGAAAGGCCCCTGAAAATCCTTGCAAAAGTTTTAACTTCTCTCTGACTTTGCTCTGCGCTTCTCCTGCAGTGCCTGGGTTTGTTCCCTGGCCTGGATTTCCCTCCCAAAGCCTGATGAGGAAGAGGACTTGATGTATTTGAGATGTGCTTGTCACGTGCAGGTGTGAGTGGTGCCTCAGGTCCGTGTCCCCCGTGGGCACCATGTGCTGGAGGCAGCACAGCTCTGCCCAGAGGGGACTGCAGGGCTCTCACCTGAGAACCCACACTCTGGGTGACCTGGCTGCCATCTCCTCTCAGCTGCTCAGCCCTCAAATAGCACACAGGGCTGTGGGCTGCCTACCTGCCTTACATGGGAAGCCTTCCAGATGGGACAGCCTGTGCTGGTCTTTGCTCCTAATGTGTTTCTCTCTTAGTAAAGGATGTAATTAGATCCTTTGCTGCAGCTGAGCACGGGCAAAGGGATGTCCCTCCTCCCTGCCCTGTTCTGTTGGCCTTGGGGGGTGGGCTGCACAGGGGCTGCCTGCAGTGCCCAGCACATCCCAGTGCAGAGATCTTCAGGGGATTCGTGGGCTGGGACACTTCAATTGTATTTGGAAGCATTATATTGTCTTTAAGAGCCATTCCATAGTAAGGCTCATGGCTGAGGGCAGAGCTGCACTGGCAGTGACACTGCAACCCAAGCAGGGTTGCACAGCACCAGCTTTGATGTTGCTGGACCTGCAGTTTGGCTGCATGAAGGAAAACCTGGATGGTGAGGGAAGGCACTTGGCATGCAGCCAGACACAGCAGAAGCACATATTCTTCTTTCAGCCAGATCAGTTACAGCTGCTCAGCCCAGCACTGAAATCAGCTCTTGGATTTCCAAATAATAAAATCAAAAAGGAAACTCTGTGATTTCCTGGTTTCTCTTTCCTAGCTGGGAGTCATGCTGTAAGGGACCTTGTCTAATAGTTTCACATCTCATTTAGCTCAAAGTGGTGCTCATATCTGTGATGGGGAAAGGAGAGGAAACTGCTGGGTGCCAGGGCTGAGCCACCTGCCCTGGGAACTGGTTTGCATTTCCACACTTCGCTTTTTCTTTGTGTTCTTGTTCTTCTTTGCACTTAGAAGGGGTCACACTTGCATAAAAAATCAAGCAGAGAATTGCCCTTCCAGCAGCCAGTGATGGGAAGATTCCCTGTCCCGTGTCAGTGCAGGTATCCAGGAACAGAATTGCTGCAGTGCTGTGGGAGCCAGGAGTGTAGGTGGGTATCAAGAGATGAGATCCATGAGTAGCTTTTGAATGGGATGATCTAAGTGAAACCACCAGTTCTGAAGACCCTGTTCTACACAGGGCAGGAGGAGCAGAGCTTGTGTCAGTGGGACTCTCTCAACTCTTGTGTTGTTTTCACCAGAATCGTGTCTGCCATTGGAGCATGTGGTCACAGAATGACACAGAATTACATAAGAAGTTAGGTGTTACTTTATGCATTTCTGCATCCCAGAAACATTCCTGCTTTTTGTGTTGCTGAGGGAAGTGGTTAGTTTTCCCCAGAATTCAGTATGTGTTTTTGGTATGCTCTGTTTGACATGTTGAAGAAGTGAGGTTTCTGTTTCCGAGTTAGATGGAGTCTGGCTGCAGTTCCTAAGGGAGCACAGGCATGGAGATGCCTCCTGGCTTCTCCCCAGCACCAGTGTTGTTTTTCATTTGGCTGCACATACTCAAGGGGACACTTTTCCAAGGAGACTGTCAGCTGAGAGTGATATGATACCCCTATTCTTCCATAGATCACTAGTGTTTCTGTGCTAGCTGCCTTGGAGAAACCTGGGAAAGTCTTCCTGGATATGGGATAGCACTGCTTCTCTGAGTGTGAAGTGATATCAAATTCTTTAGTCATCTCCTGATCCATTGGGAGTGCCACCTCATTTGGATGGCTGAAGTGTTGAGTTACATTAAAATCAGCTGGTGTTCGTTCTGGTACCAACCATTTCCCTGGGGATATGACATTCCAGTCCCATCTCCAGGTGCAGCCCTTGGCTCTTCTTCCCATCAGTGTGTCTAAAGGCCATATCCCACTGAACCATTACCTGGCAGGACCCCGGAGTTGGTTCATGGAGGAGCACAGGGAGAATAAGGTGGAGCAGGCACTGAACTGACATAGATGGGTGTATTTATATATGACCTTGGAAAATAAGACAGCCCTTGGCATCCCATCCCAGTCCATCAGATGTCAGGTATTTGGGGCTGGGTGTTGTTGCTGAAACATTGGCCCATGTTTCATTCAGACATATCTGCAGGCGTAAGCACCCGGGAGTGAGGGAGCCATAAATGCCAGAGTGCTCTTGAGTTCTTAGCTTTGGTTCTGTTGGACCTTTCTTGCCTCTCTGAAAGTGCCATGTATTTCCACTTACCACATTCAATTGCTTTCAGTAGTGGTCTCCACAGGGATGAGGACTTTGAACTAAATTTTCCTACCATTGGAGAACTTTAGTCCAAATTTGGATTTCTGGGATTTGGTTACTCTGTTCTCAGAAGGGCAGGTGAGGACACAGATGTTGTTCAAAGCAGTTTTCAGTGTCACTCTTACCTTGTAATGCTTGTACAATAACAAATACTATCTTGCTTTTCCAGGGAAGGCAATGAACCTGGGGATTCAACAAAAATCACATACCAAGAGCTCCTGCACAAAGTGTGTCAGTTTGCCAATGTCCTCCGCAGCCAAGGTACAGGGCTGAAGCAATAGGAGCAGTGGATACTGGGGAGGCATTTGACCAGGGATTTGGAGATTGGGTTCAATTTTTGTGTGGTTGCCAGTCTGTTGAGTAATTCTCATCAATTTGCACTGCAACACGCAGATTAATCTGTGGCTCTGTTGGTGAAATCTGATCAGTGCTGGTCATGTCAGCTCTATAAGGAAGAAATCCATGCTCAAAACTTCCTGCTCTGGGATTTTCCAACAAGCAGTGGGCTCTGGTTACTTTGCTGCTCCCTTCAAGGAGGCAGATGAGAACATGGGGTGTTTATTGCCATCATCTCTCGAGAGCCATAGTGCTTGAAAGGCAAAACCCGAGGCTGCCTCAGCTCTAACTCCAGCTGAAGCTCTATTGTGTGCATATAAATATGGAATTAAAATCATTAATTTCTTTCTATCATGTTCTTTTAACATGTCATGTGTTCGTTTTTCCTCCATAGGTGTGAAGAAAGGAGACCGGATTTCCATCTACATGCCAATGATCCTGGAGCTGGTCGTAGCCATGCTTGCCTGTGCCAGGATTGGAGCTCTGCACTCTATTGCAGTAGGAACAAGCTCTTTGTGCTGATCTTGGTGCTGAGCTCTGGGGGAAGCAGCTCTTGGTTTTGGGAGAGGAGCTGGAAAGATGAGTGCTGACCATGAGCAGGATGGAAACTAAATTAATTCACTGCTGTCTCCTTGTGTTAACTGTGGAATGAGCTCCTTTAGCTTTCTCCATGAGTGCCTGGTGGTATCGTTTGCCTTGGGTGAACTGCACAGCAGCTGTTGGGTTTTTGGGTTGGGTTATTTGTGTGTCCTTGCTGACTTTGTTGTGTGATCTCTCCCAGTTTGCAGGTTTCTCCGCAGACTCTCTTTGCGAGCGGATCCTTGACTGTAGTTGTTCTCTCCTCATCACAGCAGGTAAAACAGGCATCTGTGCATCTCTTGCTGTTTCCTGTCTGAAAGGTCTTTATTTTAAAAGCCAGATGTACTTGGAAACTGCAGAGGCAGTGCCTCAGCTGAGCCTCCCAAGGTGGATGCACTGCTTCCCACTCTGGACACCCAGGGAAGTCTCTAAGCAGCCCTCCAAGTTTGTCCTGTAAAGCTTGATGTCACAAGCTGCTACTAACTTGTTTCCAAACACTTGTTATCCATGTGCCTCCTCAAAGTCAGCCAGATGTTTGCAAGATGTATCATGAGACAGTCCTAACATAAGAATTCCTACCCCTGCCAATTTTAAGGACATTTCTGCTGCAACTTCCCAGCCTTGTAAAGCCAGGGATCAGGAACCTGGCAGTGGTTGCATGTAAGGCCACTGCATTTCCCCAGCTGTTTTTTGCAATAGTGAAAAAGATAGTGTGTTTATTAATTTCCATGGCATGGAAAGGACACACTAAGTTGTTCCATGTTCTGGCCATTGGATTATTTCCCACAGAATATTCCCAAGAGATGTGTTGTGTCAAGCTGGGACCTCTCTCAGGGGAGGAAATTTCACCGTTTCTGTTGACATCTGTTTCTCTGGGCTAAAAGGATGCATTAGGAAAGGTTTCCCAGCAGCTCCCTGTCAGCTTTTCCTCACTCCAGTGCAAGAGCTCTGCTCTGCCCTCCTGAAACTCCTCATTTCTCCAGCTGTCCAGGCTGCCTTGGCTGGGAAGCCCCTCTGATGTTTTCCTCACTGTTTTCCAGATGCCTTTTATCGAGGGGACAAACTGGTCAACTTGAAGCAGATTGCAGATGAAGCCATCCGGAAATGTAAGGACAGGTAAGTTTGGATTCCCTTGTAAGAAGGGCATTGCTGCTGGAATCTGCTCCTGCACAAATGGAAGTGGAAGTTTTCAGGTCAAACTCTCATCAGATGTTACAGAAAAATAAATAATCATGGTGAAATGACTTTGCCAGGCTCACAGACACAGCATCTGCATAGCTTGTATGAGGCTGAGTGTGGGTTTGTGTGTTAGGTCAAACTTGAAAATTCAGGGCAGATAATCTGCGTGTTAGAAATTCAGACTCTTTAAAAGCCTTTAAAACTCTAAAATTTGAAAATATATGCCTTTAAAAATAGGTACCTGGGAGGACAGAAGTGATCCTGAAGCTGGGAATTAACTGGAGGAGACTGTTGATACCCTGACAGGACTGAAGAGAAATAAGACCATTCTCTTGGCATTTCGTAGGCTGTGTTGGCCCGTATGAGTGGGCAAACACTCACTCTTTTCCTTGGTGTATAATCAGGCTTTGGAAGCCTTCCCTCTGACATAGCTGGTCATGCCTAGGGATGGGAGCAGCCATCCAGAACCTCCTGGGTGCTGTGGGATGTCCTGTTCATGGTCACAGGCAGGAAAATTTGGGATTTGTAAGGAATCTCCCCAACAATGGGTTGGGAGAAAGACTTGTGGGATCCCCACTTTCTCTACAGGCATTACATCTGGTAAATCCCCACTAAGCTGTGCACGGACCATTCCTATTCTCCAAGCTCTGTTCCTGTGGCTGGTGTCCTTGGAAGTTCATAGTGTGCCTGGAGTTTGCATGGCAGCATATGCTCTACAAAAGCAGCTCCAGGACTGCCTGTGAGTCCCAGGAAGGGCTGGCTAAGCCCCTGAGCAGCCCAGTCTCACAGCTCCTGCCTTTTACAGGGGATCCCCTTTGACAAAGTGCATCGTGGTGAAGCACCTGGGGAGGGAAGAGATAGCGGTGGATGGGACCTGCAGCAAGTCCCCCCCTCTCAAAAGGCTGTGCCAGGATGTACAGGTATGTTCCTGGGGGGATTAGAGGGGAGTTTTATTGCTGTGGGCCTGACCCAGCAAACCTGTTGGTGTGAAACCACTGCTGTGGTTCCCTGGATGCTCCTGTTCTGACTCCTGTTCCTGTTTTCTCCCCTCCTTGCTGTTGTTGCATTGTGAGTGATCTGTGCAGTGGTTCCTTTGCCTTACCAAGATCCTCTCCCTGCTGCTTCCTTTAACACCATCACAAGCTGCCAGCCCACAGGACCCCTGAGCACAGTGGGGTACATCTTCCAAAGCCACTGGGACCAGATGCACATTTTCCTCTGCCCAGTAAAGGATATTTCCTTCCTAATTCTGTATCTGTCTCCCCTTTTGTGCAAAGACCAACACTGTCCACTGTAGCTGTGACAGTGGAAGCAGATGAGGACAACAGGGAGATTTGTGCTCATGGTGTGGGTTCAGCACAGCCCCCTGCCATGACAACCACCATCCTCTGAGAACAGTGCAGTGTGTGCAGCTGGCAGAGTAACTCTGTCAGCTCTGGGGCTGGGGCTTTCCCTTGCAACTGAAAGCAGATGAAAAGATGTGGGCCAGAGGAATGTGGTGAGATGGGGGTGGAAGGAGGAGAAGGTTTCATGGAGCTGTGGCTGCCTGCTGAGCTCCTGAGGCTGCTGTGCAGCCCTGCTGTGCCCAGCACCCACCTGCTGCCTTCACCGCTTCAAAGGCAGGTTGTTTTCAGCTGCTTCACAGCTCTGCATCTTGCAATGGTGTCTTCTCCCCCTCTGTGTTTGGTGATTATTTGCATTGAGTTATCCCCAGGCTGCTGGCTCAGCAATGGGTTGTATTTGGGGGAGTATTTGAGCTTTGGGCTCTGAGTTTAGAAAGGATGATTTGTGCATATCCCTGGAACAAGTCCAGCAGATTCTCTGTCTTGGAGTTAGTTTTCCTTGTTTAGCTGTGTTAATTTTATTGGGTTTTTACCATGTTACCTTGGCCTCCTCTGTCACTGCCCTTGCAAGGTGCAAAGGGATGGGAAAACTGGACCAGACCAGCCTTCCTGTGTGAGCTTTCTCTGTTTGGGTGGTTGCAGGGAAGCCTGTCCCTGTGCTGGTTCCTGTAGGTACGGTGATGTTCTTGTGCAGAATGTCCCAGGAGAGACTGAAGGAGGTCTCTTAGCCTTTGGCTTTTGCTGCTCTACTTGTTCACATACTTTATTAAAGATTCTTTCCCTTGTGGATGCATCTTTCCATGCCGTTGGCCTGTGTAAGGCTATTGGATGGTCCACGGGTCAGATGCTGCCTCTGTCCCCCCATTCCCAGCTGGCCATGTGCAGGGGGTGGCCTCAGGGACCTGCTGTGGAGGCAGCAGGTACCCAGGGAAGGTGATGAAAATGAGCAGGCTTTTGCTCCAGAGGGCATTTCCAGCCTGACAGGATGGTTTCCCAGAATCCAGGCCTGTGGGCTTCCACCTCTCTGCCTGCAGAGCCCAGTGTGGATCCTCCACTTCCTGACTTTCACTCCCTCTTTGTGGACTTTTGACAGGAAAAAAAGACTGAGAGCTCACAGAGACTCCATCCCAAGGTATTTACACACAGCACTGCCTTCCTCCTTATGGCACCTCCCCTCTGCTTCCCCTCCAGCTCTCCACCTCCCTAACTGCTCCGACTGCACGGCCACACGTGCCTTCCTAACCAGGGGACCAGCAGGTGCATGTTAGTGACAGATCCCACCCGCTGCTTGCTGGAGCTGCCCACAGTGTGGGGGTGATTTCAGGCCACCAACTGCTGCCAGAAACAAATCCACATCCATAACCCCCCAGGTGCAGGCCAGCGTGCTGAGGGGGAATGCAGGGCCACTGGGATGCACTGTGAGGGTGAGGGTTTCTCTCTGCCTTTTAAAAGCAGCTCTTGCAATGCACTTCCCTTTGGGGTGAGGCTGGCAGGGATCACCTGCACTTGCTGGCTGCAGGCAGCAAACCTGGAGCTCCAGACTCAGCATGTGGACTCTGCCTGCCTCATCCAAGGAGCCGTGGCCTCAGGAGCCCAGACCAGGCAGGCAGAGGCAGGCCTGGCCCCAGGGGCTGTGCTGTGGGGCTGACCTTCTCCATGGGGCAGAGGAGTTAAGTGCTAAATCAGAGGAATCCTTGAAGGAGGGATGCAAGAGAGAACTGTTGGATGGCCTGGTGTAGCCTGCCTGGAGCTCATTTACCTGGTGCTGGTGAGAGCTTGCTGGTAGGACAGACTTGTGGAAACTGCTTCCCCAGGTAAAGCCAGGAGCCCTGGGGATCTGTGAGAGCTTTCCAAGTGGGCTCAGTTGTGCTAAGCTGTCAAGCAGCTGGTGTCCCCTGCACCACGTGTGCAGGAGCTGAATGCTGGGCTGTGGGATGCCAGTGCCTCCAAACGGCACAGGAAGATCTCCAGGGCTGCAGTCACTGTTTGACCCCATGGCTGCTCTCTGTGCCTTCGTGCATCCCAGCTGAGGGAGCTGTGGGGAGGTGATGAAGAGATGTGCAGGGCTCTGGGTCAGGTGTCTGCCCTCACAGAGATGTGGGAAGGGGAGAAATGAGTTCAGGCTGGGGAGTGTTGCCTGCTCAGCTTCCCCCAGGCTGCTCTGAGGAAAGGTGAAAGGATCAAGGGAGAGCTAAGTTTTGCCCTGAACTGTGCCACCCTGGAGAGGTGGGCAGCCAGCAAAACCCTCAGAGTGCCTCTGTCAGCTGCAAGTGTTGATAGCTCTGTCACAGCTCTGGCATCTTCAAGCAGCCAGTGCTGGGTGGCTCTGCACTGGACCACTCAATCCTTATCAGGGTAATTACCTTAAAATCCAGAGAATGCTTTTTTGGGGGTCTGCTGGGCCAAGCAGTGTGAGCCCACCATGTTTGTGTTTGTCTCAGGCTGTGCTGCCATAGGGGTCCCTGCAAGGAGTGTGGGACAGGTGGCTGTGTGGCTGTGCTTGCTGCTTGGCTGAGGGGCTGCAGCTCAGGGCAGCCCCGGAGGGCAGGAGGAGCCTGACCGTGGGGAGAGCCTGGAGCAGCAGCTGCTGCTGCCCAGAGGGATTTGTCACCATTACCTGTGATTTGGACACTGTGCTTCAGGTTTTGCAGCCAGACAGTGTTCAAAAGTTTTCCTCGTGGCTGTGGGCTGAGAAAAGAAGCTCTGGTGCATGGTTTGCATCAGGCTGTGCTGTGAACATCTGCCTTGATGGCCCGTGAGGTTGGGGCTGCACTCCTTATCCCACCACTCTCTTGATTTTGGGCAAGCCTGATTGTAATCTCCTGCTTTCCTCAGATCCCCTGGGACCCAGCCATTGACGTGTGGTGGCACGAGCTGATGGGCAGTGCCAGCACAGAGTGTGAGCCCGAGTGGTGCGACGCGGAGGACGGACTGTTCATCCTCTACACGAGCGGCTCAACTGGAAAACCCAAGGTGTGCTTCCAGCTCCCTGGCATGGGACAGGCTGGACCAGTCACACCTCAGCTGGGGAAGTGGTGAGGGTCACACTGGGAGGCCCCAGGAAGACGAGGATCCACAGGGGTCTTGGGGAAGGGTTGTGCTGGTCATTCCAGCTCAGCTTCTGTTTGAGCTCAGTGATGCTCAGCTTGGCCTGGGAGGGTGAGGACCTGGGTGGGAGCTCACCCTGACACTTGTGTGGCTTCTCCTCACAGGGTGTGCTGCATACTGTGGGTGGATACATGATTTTTGTTGCCACCTCATTTAAATACGTGTTTGATTACCAACCTGAGGATGTCTACTGGTGCACGGCCGACATTGGATGGATAACGGGCCATTCCTACCTCACCTATGGACCCCTGGCAAACGGGGCAACTAGTGTGGTAGTAAGTGCTGGGTGCCAGCTGGGTGCTTCCACTCCAAGATTGTGGAGATGGTGTTGAGCTACATCCCTGCATTGCTCTGTGGGGGTGTGCAATGCCCTGGGCTCTGCAAGGAAGGGTGGTGGTCCCCAAGGAGGGCATGGTGACTACTTGGGGGTAGTTTCTGTGTGGCTTCTGGGGAGTTAATTTTTCAAATGCTCCCCTGGTTCTTTCCCTTAAAAGTACCTTGTGTACCAGAGGAGACATGGCTGCTGTGGGGTAATACAAAAGCCGGGTCAGGGAGTGATGTTTTCATTGCTGCTGCTGATTTCACAACCTGTTGTTTAACTCCTGTGCCTGTTTCTCCCATGGCAGTGTAACTTTTATATAGATCAGGGAGCCAGAGATCTGTGCCCAGCAGTCCCCAGGGAAATGCAAGCAGGAAACCCACTGTTATGTTGGTGGGAGGCCTTTTTGGGGTTCTTGGTACTTTGAGTTGTAGTTCTGTCACTGTGTTTGGACCTCTCACCCTTTGCCATGTGGGCATTTGGGCTGGTGGGACTGTGTTGCTGTGGTGGCCACCCAAGTGCCCATGCTGCAAGGGAGTGTCAGGGGACATCTGCTAGGACATCTGGGGTGGGGTGAGGCCAGATCCATCCCAAGGAAGCAGTAAGGGGGTCCCTGACCTTGGGTGGTTTCACTGCATGGTACTCCTGGCATTCCTGTGGGCATTCATGCTGGAGTCCAGCTGCTGTTTGGCTCTTCCTGCTTGGGCTGGTGCTGCAGGTGGGGAGCAGTAAGGAACAGCTGTGTCACTGCTCTGTCTCCTGCTCAGTTTGAAGGTGTCCCCACCTACCCAGACGTTGGGCGGATGTGGAGCATCGTTGACAAGTACAAGGTGACCAAGTTCTACACAGCCCCCACAGCCATCCGGCTGCTGATGAAGTACGGGGAGGAGCCAGTCAAAAAGTGAGTGCCAGTCCCCATGGCACAGGGATACCTGGCTCTAGTTGTGCCACAGCAGAGCTGAGTGGGAGATGCCAAAGTGACCGAGGTCTCCTTTTGTGCCCTGTGGAAAATTGCTGAGAAGGCTCTGAACTGTGCCTGGAAGGCCCAAGTACATTTTGGGTGGCCCAGGGGTTCCTGCAGGCTCTGCTGTGCAGCAGGCTCAGAGCTGCTGCTCTCCATGGCCTGCTGAGCCCTTGCCAGCCTCCTCCTCTCTGCAGGCACAGCAGGAAGTCCCTGAAGGTGCTGGGGACTGTTGGTGAGCCCATCAACCCCGAGGCCTGGCTGTGGTACTACCGTGTGGTGGGAGAGGAGAGGTGTCCCATCGTGGACACCTTCTGGCAGACAGAGACGGTGAGTCCTTACCCAAGTGTCCCTGGCACCTCCTTCCCCTGTGCCCTCCACAGGTTTGACATAGTGGTTTTTTAGGTCTATGGGGACTAGTCGTTTGGCCTACCCAGGAGACTTTGTGTTGATTCCACTTCTCTTCCTTTTCTGGACCTCAAACAGACACCAAGGGGAATCCTTCCTCTCTGAAGGGTCTCTGCCAAAGTCCGCTCTCTTCCCACTCTTTCTCTCCTGCAGCAACTCCAAAGCTTTGTGCCCAGACTCCCCACTCCCTGCCATATCCTTCCCAAGGCTCTGTCTCCACACCTGCTGAGCAGCCTGTGCCTGCCTGGGATGATGTAGCCAGAGCTGATGCAGACAGCCATGGGATAGGCTGGCACGGCCCAAACTCACTCAGTTTTGCCTCTCTTTGCAGGGAGGCCACATGCTGACACCCCTTCCTGCTGCCACTCCCATGAAGCCAGGCTCTGCTGTGAGTACTTGTGTTCTCCTCCTCAGGGGCAGGGATGGCTCCCTGGGAGCCTCAGCAAGGCTCTATCTGTACCATGGCCAGGTGATTACAGCCTGCCAGGGGATGGTGGGATAGTGGTGCATGTGGGGAGGTGACCACCACCCAAAATCCCAGGCCTGGCCCTATGCAGGTGCATTCACAGCCTCTCCAAAGCTGCCCTTGCCCTGCCTTCCACTCCCTCTGTTTCCCAGGGATTTCATGTGTGGGCTCACCTCCCTGTCTCCTTGCTCTCTGGTCTCCATGGCAGACATTCCCCTTCTTTGGTGTGGTCCCTGCTGTCTTGAGCGAGTCGGGGGAAGAGCTGGAAGGAGAAGCAGAAGGCTACCTGGTAAGGAAGGGCTCATCTTCCCCATCCTTCCCTTGTCCATTCCCCATGAGTTCAGGGACATTCCTGGTAGCACACACACATCTTTTTGCCCAGGGAAGTGGTAGAGTTGTCGTCCCTGGAAGTGTTCAGATAACATGTGGATGTGGCACCTGCGGACATGGTTTAGTGGTGAACGTGGTGGTGGTGGGTTGATGGTTGGACTTGTTGATCTTAAAGATCTTTTCCAACCTTAACAATTCTGTGATTCCACTAACTCTGGGTCCACACAAGGCACTCCCTTGGGTGGTGGGAACTCCCTGCAATACCATAACTCTGGGAGCTTCCTGCTGTAAACAAACTGTTCAGCTGGTCACTAAAAATGCACAGCTGGGCGAGGCAGGAGGACAGGAACACCTCAGCCAAGCTCCTTTTCCCTTGCCAAGCCTGGAGAGACTTTCCCAGTGGATCAGCACTGGGCAGCAGGTGTCTGAATGCTGCTCTCTGGCACACCTGGGTCATAGGTTTGGCTCTCAGCGACCCAGGTCTGTGTTTCCCCCCCAGGTGTTCAAGCAGCCGTGGCCGGGGATAATGCGCACGCTGTATGGAAAGCACCAGCAATTTGAAACCACCTACTTCAAGAAGTTCCCTGGGTACTACGTAACAGGAGATGGTAAGATGGTCTGGGTGTGTGTGCCCACAGGGGCCAGGGGCCAACAATTCAAATCTTGCTGTGTCCTGGCCTCAGAATCCCTTATCAGTTGCTCCAAGGGCTGTCCCTGCCCTCTCACACTGTTATTTCTGGCTATTTTTAGGTTGCAGGAGAGATAAAGATGGTTATTACTGGATCACAGGACGAATTGATGACATGTTGAATGTTTCTGGTGAGCAAGAGCTTTGTCTTTAGTGGGGACCAGTGTGCTTTCTGACACCTTGCTGTGTGGGGGACACTTCTGCCTCCATTTCTGACACTACTTGCAAGAGCCACCTGGTTTATGGGGAATGGTTCTGCATCTGTGACTCTGCCCAGCAACCTGTCCTCAAGGTGGCTCTAATTGCTCAGGGTTGTTTCAGGGACAGACAAGCCTGTGACTTTATGACTTTATGCATCGCTTCCCCTGGAAACAACACACTGGAGGGAAGGAGCATTCTGTAACCAGCCACAGTACCTCTGTGCTGAAGGATTTAGGGCCACAGGGAATCACAGAGGTTGGGCAGGACCATGTGGTCCCTAATCCAGCCTAATCCATGGAGGGCTAACTTTAAAGCTGGATCAGGCTACTTGGAGCTCTGTCTACAGAGATGAAGATTCTCCCACCTTCCTTGACTGAGTCTTTGAGATTCAACTGCTTCTCAGACCATCATTTTCCTGTATTTAATAGTTCCCTCCCTTCTTGCCTGGAGGCTGTAGCCTGGCTCTGAAATGTTGCTGTGCTTTGTCCCTGGATCAAACTAGATCCTTTCACCTGACCAGCAGTGCTTAATTCTCCATCAGTCATTCTGGGAGTTGACCACCTTCTTATGGCTTTTTGTGACAGCAGTCACAGGGTGGGATGTGAGAGCACAGGTACAGGAGCAGAGGTGTGCAAGAGTGAGTTGTGCCCCTGCCCCAAAAGGTGGAGTGTCATCCATCTCTCCACAGCAATGAGCTGGAGCCTGAACTCTGCAGATCCAACCCCTTCCTGCTCTGCACCTCCCAGCTGAACACATGGACAGGTCTCCTCTTGCCAAATCCAGCTCCTCCTCAGCCTGTGCTGTGTTTAACCCTGTGGCTGTGAACTGTCCACAATCTGTTAAAGGAAGAAGCCTAAAGGTGGGAGGGGGAGCAGCCAGGGGAGGTGGCCTTGCTCTGCAGGCCAGTGACAACTGGGAGCTCTCAGAGCACTGCTGAAACGAGCTTCTTTCTCCAACTGTTGTCCTTCCTCAAGCAAATCAAACTGATGCTCTCAAACCTGTAGTTCAGGGCCTTTTACACCCACTTGCCTCTTCCTTTACTTCCAGGCCACTTGCTGAGCACGGCCGAGGTGGAGTCGGCCCTGCTGGAGCACGCGGCTGTCGCGGAGGCTGCCGTGGTCAGTCACCCCCACCCCCTGAAAGGAGAGTGCCTCTACTGCTTCGTGACCCTGAGGGAGGGCCACGAGTTCACCCAGACCCTGTCGGATGAGCTCAAAAAACAAGGTAGCAAATCCAAATGTTTGGGAGGCTGGGCAGGTGATGGAGGGGTTAAGGGCTTGGGTGCATATGGCTGGGGAATGCAGCGTGGACAACTGTGACAAGGTGCCCCCTTGATTAGAGAGCACGGCTTGTGAAGACTAAAATTAGTTCTCCCAGCCTTTGGCTGCTCATGTGATGCCATCTCTGCCTCGTGGGAGCTGGCAGTCGTGTGAGGGACTGGCTTTTGTTTGCAGCAGAGCTCTCTGGTGCAGGGCTTTATAGGGGTCTCTGGAAGATGGAGGGAATGAAAAAATGAGTGCTCTTGCCACTGGGCAGATGTGCTTATGGCTCTGTTGGCATTGCAGGTCTTGCTGCCTCCTCCCACAGTGCAGAGGCTCAGGTGCCCTAAGCACTGCCCTGCCGGCTGTCCCAGGGGCTGGGCTCTGTGTGTCTTAACCTGGCCATCCTGACTGGAAAGGATATGTGTGCTGTCTCCTCATCCCTACAGTGAAAATATCTGGTTTTTTTCAGTCAGAGAAAAAATTGGACCGATAGCAACACCTGATTACATCCAGTATGCCCCCAGCCTGCCCAAAACCCGCTCAGGTAAGGGGCCAGTGAAGGTGCCTGGGGGGACTGGGCAGTTCCTGCCAGTGGAAGGAGATCAGCCCTACACTGCTTGTCCAGGGCCACTCAAATTAGGGGAGGAACATCCCAGGGCAAGCAGGATACACTGGTCTGGGCACTTCCCACTGCTGCTGAAGAGATCCTGAATCCTGGGGAGAGGGACCTTTTATATGGGTAGATAGGGACTGGACAAAGGGGAATGGCTTCAAACTGAAACAAGTAGATTTAGATTAGATGTCAGGAAGGAATTCTTCCCTGTGAGAGTGGGGAGGCCCTGGCACAGGTTGCCCAGAGAAGCTGTGGCTGCCCCATCCCTGGAAGTGTCCAAGGCCAGGTTGGAGCAACTTGGGATAGTGGAAGTGGCAGGAGGAACAAGATGAAGGTTTAATGTCCCTTCTAACCCAAGCCATTTTTGGATTCTATGATTCCTGCTTCCTTTTCATGGCTGTCATTACAGGAAAGATCACCAGACGGATATTGAGGAAGATTGCCAAAAATGACCAAGATCTGGGGGACATCTCCACCTTGGCCAACCCGGGCATCATAAAACACCTTTTCAACAGCAGATGTGACACTAAGCAGTAGCAGCAGGGCCTGTCCCTGCTCAGCAGAACTGTGGCAGCAGCAGCAGTGTCCTGATGAGCAGGTCCCTTGAACAACTGCTGCCTGCCCAGGAAGGAAACCTCTTGAATTGAATGTACCAATGCCAGGAACGAGGAGAGTTGGCTCTGGAGAGGCCGTGTCCATGCCCTGGAGGAGGGTGTCTCTCGTGTTCCAGTTGGATATCAGACATCTGAGGTTCAGCCTGCTGCACAGAGGCACTCCTCCTCCTCCCTTTGCAGCACCTCATTCTTGATTTTAATTTAATTTTGGGGGATAGGGGGTGTCAGTTTATGTAACCGAGGGGCCCTGACACCTTGTGCACAGTGGGAAGGAACTTTGGGGGCTGGAGGGGAAATGGTGCTGGAGTTACTCAATGCAGGCAGGCCAGGGACGTGCATCTGCCACTGCCCACACCCCAGCTAAGCTTCCCTTTCTCCTTGGAGTGGTGCAGGAGCACTCAAAACCCTCTCACATCACTGTACAGCTCAGCTTGTCTTGTATCCACTGCCCAAAACTGCTGCTAGCAGAGGTCTCAAAGCCTACAGGAGTGGGACGAGGCTCCAGGGAGCTCTGGGCTTTAAACAGGTTTTGGAGCAACTTGATACCAAGATCTGCTGCTTCCTTGCATGGTGCCAGGTGGTGCATTGTCCCCAGTGCAGGGTCCTTTCCTGGCCGTGGGCGCTATAGGGAGCCATGTAATGCTCCAGGAGGGGAAAAGCCTTGGTGTGACATGTTCCATGGAGCTGCCACCTGCTCTGCTGCCACCAGCTCACAGCTGAACCAGAGCAGGCACAGCTGGATGCTCCCTTTGCTTTCTGGGGGAGGAATGGGGGCTGTTACACCAAAGGGTGGTGGGGAAACAGAGCCAGGCTGGGGCACCTTTCCCATGGCAGGTGAGCCAGGCCCTGGATTAGGCACCATGAAGAGAAACCAAGGCAGGCAGGGCTGTTTGAGTTCTAGTTTTCTCATCAGGAAAAAATGGTGAAAGGTGTTCAGTGTTTGCTTAAATCTGACATGGGTTTAGGCTGATGAGAGCTAAAGACCTCCAACCTCTTGCCCAAGAGCGTGACCACCACCAAGGCACTGCCAAAGCCATCCTTCCTCCAGTGAAGGTCACTTAGCTCCAGCCTGGGTTGAGCTGGGGCCAATACCTCCTTTGCAATGTCTGTATGAACACTGCATGTGAACTCTTGCACTTAAACCAAAGGAGAACTGGGCTTTAGAACTTGCTACAGCAGCTCTTTTAGTGAGGGCAGTGTATGGGCTTAACCTGCAACCTGAGCTGACTTTGGGCTGGAAAGGAGGAGGCAGCTGCCTTGGGCAGGGGGCTCAGGGTGGGTGTTGGGGTGCTCTGCTGGGCTGTTGGCCAAGTCCCAAGTCTCACTTCCTACCTGCTGCTCTCACTGGCACAGCACGTGTGTCATCTGTACCCTCCGTGCCTGCCGGTGTCCCACATGCCCCCACAGCTCTGTACCACTGGATTGTGCCACCTTGGCGACAAGGATTCCTGCATCATTGCTGCTCCTCTCTTACTCTTTGTCAGCTGTGTAATTTTGCCTGGAAACAGTGAGAATTTCATGCAAAATAAAATTCAAGAAAACAAAATGGAAACAGGCTTGGAATGTGTGGGGGTTATAGGGGATCGTGTGCTGTTGAGGCTGGGGGACATAGGGGTGCTCAGTGCTGTTGGAGTGGCTGTGCCATAACCAGGGTTGGCTTTTGGGGACAGGCAGGTTCCTGCCCCCATGAGGCTTTTCCATGGACTGGGATTTACAAGCTCTGACTGTGCTGGGGCAAGGAAAGACACACTGGCTCTAGGGCTGCAGCCTGTGCCTCAGTTTCTCCCAGGTGGCTCAGGGCTGCCTCACCTCCACCCCAGGCCTGGTCCCCACCCAGGTACAGCCATGGGTATCTGCACACCTGGCCAGGTGTGCACTTTGTCTCAGACAAACCTGGCACAAGCAGCATGGTCAGATTGCACATTCCTTTTAATCTCTGGCTGGGGGTAATCAACACCCCCAACAAAACACCCAGGAATCCCAGGATCAGTCACACAGGCACAATGGGGCTGTTTCCCAGGTGACTGAAAGGTGATTGACCTGCACAGGGCAGGGCTGTCACTCAGCACATCCATTCTTCAGGAATTCTGGCTTTGTGCTGCTTCTCTGTGTCACTGACAGGGTGGGGCTGAGGCTGCCTGGGCTCTTCACTGCCAGAAAGGTGCAGCTTTTAGGGCTGAGGAGGAAGAGGGGCAGGAGAAGGAGGCAAAAGACCCTGAACAGGAGAGCCCACACTCCTCCCTGTCCCTCCATTGCTGTGCTGTTCCCACTGATCCATGAAACCTGGTGGTTGACATGTCTCTGGTCCCAGAGTAATGTGCTTGGAGCTGGGGCTGTGCCTGCCCAGCCTCTCCTGCAATTCCTCTGCTTCCCAGTCTCAGCCTGCCCCATATCCCAGCAGGACTATTTCCAAGGGTTCCCTGACAGGGAAGATGCTCAGGGAGTGACTCGCAGTGGGATGTGCTGGCACAAACCCGGGGGGATTTGGGGTTTATCAACATCCTGCCTGTGACCCAAGGGTCCAATTCACCAGCCCTGGGGCATTCCAATTCTTATGGCAGCCTGTGGAGATCTGTTGGAGAGGACTGTGGGAGGCAGCAGGAGCAGATGCAGCCCTGGACTCTGCATGGCTGCCTGCCTTGGGTGGCACAGAGGCACTGTCTGAGATGAGCACCCAGTCCAACAAAACANAGTGGGATGTGCTGGCACAAACCCAGGGGGGATTTGTCAACATCCTGCCTGTGACAAATGGGTCCAATTCACCAGCCCTGGGGCATTCCAATTCTTATGGCAGCCTGTGGAGATCTGTTGGAGAGGACTGTGGGAGGCAGCAGGAGCAGATGCAGCCCTGGACTCTGCATGGCTGCCTGCCTTGGGTGGCACAGAGGCACTGTCTGAGATGAGCACCCAGTCCAACAAAACAGGAGCTGGGCAAAGCAAAAGCAAAAGCAAGCAAGAGGCCCTTGGGCAAATTACCCCAGGCTGCTGTCCCTTGTGCAGGAATCCTGAGGATCCTCAGGCACAGGGAAAAGTAGAAATCAGGACAGCAGCAGCATGGGAAGGAGGGCTGGGGGGGCCATGGCATGTGGAGCTGGGCTCTCTTTAACCTGAAAAGCACTGAGGCACTGGGTGAAGATGAAGGCTGTTACTTGCACATCCACCTTTCTCCTCTCATTCCCTAGGCATTGTATGTCTCCAGAAATAAGGCAGCATCAAGAGCACGGAAGTGGGAGCTGCACAAAGGCCTGTTGTGGCACGTTCACCCTTTGCTGCACACATCCCCTGCCCCCAGGCCAGGGCCGAAGGGAACACCCAGGCCCAGGAGGTCACAACTGGGCTGTGCATAGGGCAGGGGCCCCTGAGCAGGCAGAGCAAGGGAATCCCTTATTCCTGGAGTGGGAATCACAGAGGAGAAGCTGGGGCTGGCACACAGGACCTTCGAGCAGTTGTGTCCACACAATCTCTCCTCACAGCCCCCAGCACGTCAGACCTTGGCGAGTGCACCCCCAAGGAGAAATCCCTGTGGCAGATCAGCTCTTCAGGCAGCAGGAGGAGGAGGGTGGACGGGCCATGGCTCCTCACACCAGGTATGGAGTGTCCAGCACGGCCACCCCGGCGGCCACCCCGCCGTCCGCGTGCTCGGTGGCCTTGGTGCGCAGGAGGTGACCGGCGGCCTCGTTCAGCACCATCTCCTGGCCCTGCCTGCAAAGGAGAGGGAAACTGAGCCCCTGCACAGCACGGAGCTTGAGGCATTTATCTTGGACAGTGATTCACCTCCCCTGCTCTGCAGACAGTGCCTTGGCTCCACTGGCCCTTCATGGGCAGTGTCAGGATGTGAATGCTGCCAGAGTACCTTTGTTCCTAAAACTCTGTGAGAAGGACTTTGATTTATATGCTGTGGAAACGTTTCTGTGGGCCTATGAGGGTTTTACTCAAAAGCAGCAGCTATTTAGGGTTGAACATGACCCCATTCGGACATTTCGGAGATCACCAGGGCTGCAGAAAAGCACGTGGCTGCATCCAGAACCTGAGAAGTGCTCCCAGAAGTCAGGGATGAGACACACCAGCTCCACGTGGCTGTTACATCAGTAACTGCCAGCACCAGCTCTGTGGTTTTACACCAACTCATTTGGCAGCAGGTTCAGAGCAGCAGTTCAGTGTTTGAACACGAGCTGCTACTGGGGCAGAGACTGAGCAGTCACATCTGTCCCCTGCACTGACACATCCCCTGACATCTGTCCTGCTGCTGTGCTCGGGCAGCACAGAGGGGAAAATGCTCCTGACCCATGTCAGGAGCAGGAACCACCCCCAGAACACAAGTACATCCCTCACCTGACATAGACACCAAAGATGCCGAGCTCGGAGATGCACTCGGACACTTGTAGGGGGCTGTGAGCCCTCAGCAAGTAATTCAGTGCTGGCTGTGGTCTGATCTTATCCATCAAGATGTAGGAGGTTCTCTCAGGGCTGTCTTTGATTTTCTCCAGAACCTGCCTGAGCTCTTCACCATAGAGGTTGTTCCCTGACAACAAAACCAGCACATCAAGCACTTCCCAGCACAGCAGAAGCCACTGGGCTCAGCTACAGAGCCCCAGAAGCCCAAATGACCCAGCCCTTGCCTCCACAGGTGCTGCCTGGGCTCCCCACACCCAGCACAGGGGCTCCAGGAGCTCCTCCAGGAGCAGCACTACCTTACTGCCATGACTAGTCCCCATGGCTACAAGTAGCCACAAGCCACCTCACTTTTTATCCCTCAGCACAGGACCAGGAGCCATCAGAGAGCTCCTGCCTCTCCTGGATACAGCACAAACCACACTGCAAACCCCCAGGGGCCCAGCCCACCTCATACCTCCACCTTCTCGCTGCGGCTTCAGCACAAACCGTTCGGGGTCAGCGATGGCTGTGGCAGCTATTTTGTCACCCTCTTCACCCTGACAGGAAAGGATTGGGGACAGGTTGGACATCAGGAAGAATTTTTTCACAGCAGGGGTAGTTTAGAATTGGAAGGGGCTGCCCAGGGAGGCGATGGAGTCCCCACCCCTGGAGGTGTTCAAGGAATGACTGGACATGGCACTCAGTGCTCTGGTCTAGTGGATAAGGTGGAGATCAGTCACAGGCTGGATTTGATCTTGAAGATCTTCTCTGATCTAAATGATTCTGTGATTGTGTGAACAGCATCAGGGGCTCCTTGACAGGCCCCTCTGAGCAGGATCAACAGGGATCCAACAGACCACGGCAAAGCCCTCTCATCCTCTTAACCAAGTAACAACGTCACGCAGGCCAAGCACATGTTCATTCCTGATCCAGCCCTGCTTCCACTCACCTCATCCAGGGAATAGAGTCCAGCAAACGTGGCTCTCACTCGAGCAACAGCCTCAGGGTGGCCGGGCAGCAGCTTCTCCAGCATCCCTGGGCGGCTCAGCTCCTGCTGCACCTTCTTGGTGCCCGCGAGCTGGGTGGCAATGTCAGGGCACTTCACCGCCCGCGACCTCTCCAGCAGCAGCCGAGCCTCCCAGTTCTGAGGCACAACCAGAGCAACCAGAAAATCAGGGAAAAAAAAACACTAAGAAACCCATTCTGCTCTTTTCTGTTCAGTTATCGACCCATGATTTGTCTCCTCCCTCCCTGCTGGCAGGGATGGGAGGGTGGGAATAGCAGGAGACGAGCAGACATGGATCTCACGCTGCACAGCCAGGTTGATCCACTGCCTTCACCAGTACTCCCTCCCCAGCTTGTCCAGTGCTGCCACCTCCAGGCAAAAGCACGATCTGGTCTGTATTACTGCCTGATAGTGCTGAGGGAGGCAGAGTGATCTGTAAATCAAGTCTGAAACCTTTAAGCAGGTGCTCTTAACCCTCTGTTAACCCACACTGTACAGAAGCAACTCAGTGCTGCACTAAGAGATCACCCCAGGAGTGGTGACTGAAGAAAGCCACCCATTTTTCTTACTGCACGTGTGCCTGGGTCACCCACAGGCTCTTTTGAGTCCCAGCACCCCAGTAGCTGGGCACATGGCACCCCAGGGGGTCAGGGGGACAGGGAAGATGCCCCTGGGGTCACAGGGCCTTTCAAACTCGCTGGGCAAGGCCACAGTGGGTGATTTCTCCAGCAGGATGGTGGGTACTGACCTGCTGGTCGTAGGTCTGTGGCACGTAGCCCTCTCTGTAGTACACCACTGCAACCTCCTGGCCATCTCTGGAACAGAAACCACAAGTGTCCACAGAGCCAGGCCAGCCCCTGCCCCATCCCCAGCACCAAGGGGTCAGACATGCAAAATGTTACAGCTTTTGCCCCTTCTCCTTGGCCTCCAGGCTGTTCTCCTCCTGGCTGGCTCTGCCACAGCAAGCTGAGGACTGCAAGCCCTGCCTGTTCTCCACTGAGCCCCAGCTTGGCCTGTCCCAATATGAGGAGCTGACACTTGGCCTCTGCTCTAACCAAAGGCTCAGTAATTCTGGCACCCAGCCCAGCAGGGAGGCAAGAACATAGGTTTTTAACAGTTTTTGCCACCTGTAACCACGACTAGGAGATCCAGCCTGGAGAAGAGGCGGCTCAGGAAGGACCTTCTAACTCCCTACAACTCCCTGCCAGGAGGCTGGAGTGAGGTGGGGGTTTGTCTCTTCTCCCAAGTAACAAGTGAGAGGACAAGAAGAAAGGGCCTCAAGTTGCACCAGGGGAGGTTTAAGTTGGATATTAGGAAAAATTTCTTCACTGAAAAGGGTGGTCAAGCAGTGGCTCAGGTTGCCCAGAGCAGTGGTGGAGTCCCCATTCCCGGAGGGATTTAAAAGTCGTGTGCATGTGGCACTTGGGGTCATGGTTTAGTGGTGCTGGGTGAAAGCCTCTCCAACAGTCAGGGCTGTTACAGCAAATATGTGTGGAGGAGGTAAAGATCCCACAGAGCAATAAAGGCTGTGGCCTGAAAGAGGGAAATTAAGTTTTGTGAATGCAAAATCATGTCAGCTCCAAGAGGAAACACACCCTGGAGCATGGAAGAGAACTGCTGTCTCACGTGGTCACTATTTGTACTCAAAACACACCACCAGGTTTGGGGAAGCCCCCATTCCCAGCCCTGTGAGCCCAACACGTGGCAGGAATGCGCACCTTGGCTCATACTCACATATACAGCCTCCTGCTGCCATCCAGAGCCCCCTGCTCAAACACATCCCTGAACCGCTTCCTGATCACCCGGATATTCCTGTGGGGACAGGACTGGGAGTCACCAGCCTGGCAGAGAGCTGGAAATCACAGGTGGCTGCAGCAAGGGGGATTTGTAGGTTCCTTCACAAGTAACCCCAGGATGGAGCCACAGGAATCCTACAGCCCAAGACAGGCTGTCTATGTTTCCTGTCTTCAGGGAAATACCATAACTGGGCAGCAGTTTGCTCTGCTTGCCTTTCCCAAAACTGATCCAGCTCCTTCCTTGCCCACATCAGGAAAATGTAAATGCAACCTGTACCTGTTCCAGAGCTCAAGTTCTACACATCGCTGATCAAAAATGTTCCTCTGGATTTCCTCCACCAGGAACATCACCACAGCCCTGCAAGAGATCCCAAGGGCATCAGTAAACCCACAAACACTCCACATGCACCCAGGATCACCAGCTTGAATGACCTCTGTCATTCAAGCTTCCTGCACTGCTCCTGCCTGTTTTCTGCTCCTCTCTCCCTACCTTTGGGAACCATAGAGCTCCCAGGCTTTGGCAATTCCCAAGGCCAGTCCCTTTGATGGGTTGTTGGGCAGCAGGTGTGAGGCCTCCTTAGTCTTTCCCAGCACTTTCAACACCAGTCTGTGGAACAAAAAACAGCTGTAAATGCCATGACAGGCCCAGCTGGACCAAGGGAGCAGAGTCTGGAGAGCACAGGAGGACAGGGAGTGCAGCAGTCCATGCAGGTCACAGGGGGTCCTTACCTGTGGACATCAGCCGTGCGGGAGGTGAGGCCCCCAAAACTGGCAGCAATGGTGTTGATTTCTATCTGCTTCAGAGCTGCTGTGCCACCCACCCCACAGTCAAACATGTAATCAGAGCGGTTGATGCCTAAAAACACAGTCTGAAACAGAGGGGAGGGGAGGTGGGTTCTCCTGTTGCCTTTAACTGCAAACCCCTTTGACAACCTTGCTTCAAAATCCTCCCAGGGCAGATCACAAAATGACAGAATGATTTGGGTTGGAAGGAACCTTTAAGCTCATCTCATCTCATCTCACCTCTGTGCCATGGGCAGGGACACCTTCCATTATCCCAGTGGAAGCCTCATCCAACCTGGCCTTGGACATTTCCAGGGACGGGGCAGCCACAGCTTCTCTGGGCAACCTGTGCCAGGGCCCCAAAGACTTTTTTTCCTAATATCTCATCTAAACCTACTCCCTGACAGCTTGAATCCCTTCCCCCTTGTCCTGTCACCTTCATTTTGACAAAAGCCTCTGCAAGTCATGCCCATGGGTGCTCTGCTCCTCTCAGTGCTCCAGAGGAGTTCCCAACACTCCTGAGAGTAAAGGATCTTCTGCAAGCACAGCCTGACTAGTGCAGATCCTGACAGGACACATGTTCCTGCACATTCCCAGGGCTCCCAGAGGACAAAGACAAACCACATCAAATCCTCCCACTCCAGGTCTGACTGTTTCCAGCAGCACTAACCAAAGGGCACGAGTGTCCAACGGGGCAAGGTCCTGAGCTCACAGGCTGTGACGAGACATTGCAGTGCAGGGAGTGACCAGCCTGGCCCAGAGTCCACAGTGCCACAGCCTGCAGCCACAGCCCAGGCAATCCCACCTCAATGCCAAAGGGAACAGACCACCAGGATCCCCTGCCAAGGTACCTGAGCCAAGCCTTCCTCCAAAACTTGCATGTAGATTCTGAAGAGTCGAGCTGTGAAGTCATCGACCTTGATGGTGCTGGAGAGAAACACAGACCAGATCAGTTCCCTGATGCTGCCACAGAGGAACAAGAAAAGTAATTCTGAAAAAAAAAAAAATCCTTAGCAGGGACATTCTCCAGCACAAGGAGCAGGGCTGGAGCTCAACCAAGTGAAACATCTCCCCATGAATGCAAAACCACACACAAAGCCAGTCTGCCCAGCACAGCCACTCCACAAAGGCCCTGCTGGGCAGAGGTGACTCACTGGCAGAGATGGGACAAGCAAAGGCAAAGAAATGCAGAATTCTGCAGCTACAGAAACCACAAGTCTCTTTGTGCCTGCACACACAGATCAGAGAAGCTTCACAAGCTTCATCCAATTCCCCCTGTCTTGTCAGGCTGCAAACCCCTGCCTTGCTAAAGTAGGTCTGACTTTTCCTCAGGGTCCCAAATCCCTCAGCTACCTGAGCAGCACCTCCACAGAGCTGCCCTGGCACAGGGCAGGCACCTGAGCACACATGAGCCCCAGGTGCTACATTCCTTAA
>WEIV01016073.1:23975-67078 GCA_013390005.1 Calyptomena viridis | reverse complement strand
TTAAGTGGGGTAAAATACTTAATCCCAACAAGGATTAGATAATGAAAATGCCAAGAGAATTTGAAACTCAAAGCAACATTTCTGTGTCATGTACCTGATGATTTTTAAAATTGCATTTTTTAAACGGTAGTGTCTAATCAACATGTCTACTTTGGACACTTTTTTCAATCTCGCATGATACACACAGTGAAAAAACTGTCCTCTTCCTCTTAGTGACTCTCAAAATCTACCGGTGGGACAAGAAAAAAATGAGTGGAAACAGGTAGATGGCACAATAAAAAGAAAATGTCAAATAATATTTTCACTGAAGTAGGGCATCCTAGAACAAGGTATATGGTGTCCAAAAGTTTTGTTTTGTTTACATAAACTTTCTAGTTCCATATTCTCTTTTCTGGAAAGTCTAATTTTAATGTTGTTATTTATAGGTGATCTTTCATTTCAAACCCTGAGATTAGATCGGTTAGTTAGAGCCTGGTGCTGATAATAGCAAGGTTATAGGTTCAATCCCTGTGTGGGCCATTAATTTAAGAGCTGGACTTGATAATCCTTGTGGGTCCCTTCCAACTCATATTCTGTGATTCTTTCTCCAGGAAGGTTTATAATAGAAAGAACTGCTGTATTCCTTTTGAAATTCTACTTCTGCATCTTCAGACTTTCGTCTTCCCATCATGAGAGAAGTATTAATATGTCTCACTGAATGTTACTCAGATAGTAATTGATCTTTATACCTGTGAGCCCCCTTTCTGATAGCAATCACTTTTAGAACCATTGTGAAGCCTTTTTGACCTGATTTGACCTGATTATATGATTCCAATCAGTTCTGCACTGAGCTGCCCGGAGTGCCAGCTGATGGAGTAGCTGTGGTTTATCTGTCAATTTTCACGTCACTGAGAGCAGCTACACACAGGCAGGCAGAGGTTGCTTTGGCCCTTCATGATGAATTCAGGTTATTTCTTATTTTTCTCTTTCAACTTCCACCTTTTTGTTTGAGACTGTGCATGTTCCCAAATGCTTTTTACATTCAGTGCAAATTCTTGCTGCGATCATCTCACTCTGAATGTCTCTTGCTGAATGAGACTTCTATAGCAGCTATCTTTTTATGCTTTAAATGTGAATTTCAGCCTTGGTTAAGCAAGAAATTAATTCTGACCTGCCTTCTCTACCAAACCTGCCAAATGAATGGCTATTAACTCTGGACTATTAAACGCCAAAAAGTTTTTCTGCAGCTTCTGGGAGCTGACCTGGAACTTCCTTTGCGAAAGGGAATGAAGAGCAAATCAGAAGCTGCAGAGGATTTCCTCCCTTCTGGTTCATTTTTTATTTCCTCAAGTTTCTGTCAGAAGGACTTGCCACTGTCTCTAAGTCCAAGGCAGCCCATGGTGTTTGCTACTGGCTTTCTTTGGCAGTCCTGTTACTGGTAGGTTTTCTAGTTCTCTCTAGACAGGTTAGATGAACTGACAGACTGCTAGTTGTGGGCAGCTGTCCACCCAGGCTTGTGTTTAACACAGTGTTGTGGTTTTAAGTAACCAGAGTTTTTTATTAGCTGGGGGGGCTAGGAGAGAGGCTTCTTTAAGAAGCTGCTAGAGTTTTTCTCTGCTCTAAGCTAGCCAAGGTCAGGCAACAACGCCTCTGTGATAACATATTTAAGAAGGAGTAGAGAAAAAAAGTCTGCGCAGAACATCATGGCCGCTTAAGAGACAGGAGGGTGCGGAGTTTGATTAGCACCAAGGTCAGAGAGAGGAGAAAGAGAAGATGCCTTAAACACTGGAATAGGGCCCCAGCAATCTGTGAGGAATCATAGGGGCGAAGATTCTTCAGCCTGTGAACCCGTGGAAAGACTGGGAGATTTTTCCACGCTGGAACAGAGACATGCCGGAAAAGAGAGGCTGTGATCCTGTGTTTGGAGCAGAGGGGCCNTTATCACAAAAGTCGAGGGTTTTTTTTCCCTTCTCTGAGAAATTTTAGATCTATGTGTGGGCTCTCGGCTTTTAGCCAGAGTCAAACCATGACACACAGCAAAGTTTTGCTTGCAGGCTTTGTTTTTGTTTGTTTTTTTTTTTTTAATCTGTAGCTGGAATAATTTTCTATGTATATTGTATGCTTTTTAAAGTCTGACATATAGTCAAGAAAGCAAACCCTCTTCCACAGGCGAGTAAACAGCTGTCACACAGATCCAAGACCTGCAGGTGGACATTCTTGCTTGCTGCACTCAGCACCCCATGCATGTGTGCACCTTCTCCTCCTCTAGCTGGGCCTTTTGGCTGTGTCTGCCTGGCACCAGTTCCTCAGCTCTTGTTAACTGATGGTCTGTCCTGCAGGTTCTTTCCTTTTACCCCTTTGTGTCTAAGTATTAAAAGAATTACTGTGGTATTCTGATTGTAACTGGAAATAATATTTATGGTGTAGACAGAGTAACCTACATCTCTACAGGCTGACTAATACAGCAGTGATGTTTAATGAAGATATACCAAGAAAATTGACTGATGCTGTTAATTATAAACAGAAACAGCTAGAGAAAAATAGGATATATACTTCAAAACTGTTAAGCAAGTGTAACACTAAGGTTACTCAGCAAAGCAGAGAGGGGATTGTTTTTTGAATGTTTGAGCAGTGACTCTCTGTATTATCTAGTTGCTGTCTGTATTATTTACTAAGCCCTTTACACACAGATATTCACTTTGCTCTGTATGTATTAAACATTTGGTTATCCCTACCTAATGCTGGTACACTGGAAAACCTTCTGCATACAAGGTGAGATGGGCACACTGATTGAAGGCCCAATGATTGACTGAGCTGTAGCATTCTCAAGGCTTCAAGAAAGGTTTTTACTTGACGTGCTTTCCCACAGGAGTTCACATTTGCTGTTTTATCTCTGGGAGTGAGCTTACTGACAGACACACACTGAGAGTCAGGGAGAAATGCCATGGGAGCTGCTTAACAGCATTCAGATGCAGAGATGGCATTTGATTCCCAGGTTTCTTTGCTGCAGTCGCTTTATAAGAAATCTAAATCAGGAAACTCTACAGGGTATCAGGAAAGCAGACCTCTGATCTGCATGCTCTCACCATTAAAAACCCAGTTCTTGCTTCTGAAACAATAAACAAATCTGAAGGTTATTATTGAATAACTCTTACTCATTTTGGTGCAATCTGTGAAGTGGCAGAATAGCAGGTGTGTAGACACACTACCACGAGCAATCGGACTGCAAGAGTTCTCTGACAAGGTGTTAACAGGTTGCCTGACATACTCATTGTAGCTGTTTTCATTTAATGCAGGAATTGTGTTAGTCTAATTCCTACATGTTGTTCAGGCAAAATGTTCTGGATGTGTTTAAAAGGAAGTGCCAGTCTTTTGAAATGGTTCCCGGTACCTGCGTTATAGACATCAAATACTCTGTTAGAGATAGCAGAGCTTGAAATATTTCTTTTGCATTTTATTTTTTTATGCATTCATTTTAATCTATATTTATAAATATCTGGAGGTGAGTAATTGAAACTCAGCAGCAATTTTTTCTTTCCCTTTAGATGTATAGAGCCTGAAAAATTTAAAATACCTTGTGAGTAGATGTGCTATGTTATGTTGAAACTTTGCCTTTCATTCAATGGAAAGGTAATTTTTTTGTGATTCATTTGGTGCAGTGAAATTAAGAAAGTCACCAGAAATAAATGTAAAAGCAAATGACTAGATGGCAAAAGTGATAAAAACATAAGCACTGCAGCTGTAAGATAAGGTACTCTATGATGTCAGAACTGTGAATTGTTGATCAAGTTTGGAGTAATTCCATTTTGCATAATATCTTTAAATTCTCGTATAAAACAATTGATTTAAATGTGGAACCTTTGAAATACAAAGAATTAACCTCACCTTCCAGACAAGATGCTTAAGGTTAAAAATAATAGAAACATAAATCTTGTGTAAGTCTTATTAGAAAAGAAATATCTACACTATCTGAGTTAGATTTCTTTCAACCAAAAACTCCTATTCTGAAATGCTACTGTTCTGACAGTGTGACAAATTGCTGGAACAAATGCTAAATAGTTAAATGGACAAGTGATGGATGGCCTCATAAGCCTTGCAGGGCAGCCTATGTAAGATACTAATTGGTTCTGTGGAACTGGTTTTGGTCAATAAATTCACTTGAGAGGTGCGGTGTTGGGGTTTTTTGGTATGTGTGTGTTAGATACCTTTAAAGAATGCAGTGTTGTAGGTGACAAACCACTTGCAATGTATTAGGCCGCAATGACTTTATTTTGCCTGCTATACAATCTACCTTCTTTCAAGGATATAACCTACTAAAAATCTATTATTGATGCATTGCTGTCTCTCAAATGCTTCTGACTTATGAGTATATTTGGAAGCCTCCAGAATTTTCCGTTGCTAAAAAATACCCATGTTAAATTTTCCAGTGTTTGCAATTGCTTTTTTTTTTCTTCTTTCCCTGGAATACATTCTGCCACCATTGCTCACTTTGAGCAATATTTTCTACTTCAGAGAGCCTAAATATTAGTGAACTCTCCTTGTAAAAAATATTGTCTAGGTGAGAAAAGGCAACTAGATTTTGGAATTTGGGATCTGTGTCAGGAAAGGTCTGAGCTGCTGGTTCTTGGACTGAACTCAGAGATAAGAGAGTCAAAGAAGAGGGGTTTTCAGAACTCTCAGTTTCCTTTGAGGCCCTAGCTGCTGTCTGTTCTGAAATCCCTAGAGTTCATGGAGCACTGCTGGTTAAGCTATGGATAGTCAGGTGTATTCACAGTGGTGCGTCTGTGCATACACCAGAGCATCCCTGTCCTGAGCAGGGGTTCCAGATTGAGCTACAGATCACATCTGAGCTCAACATGACTGAAATCCCATGAGGTGGCTTTGCACACTGTGTTGGTTGATCCACAGCACAGTGATGGCTGGGGGAGCACAGGCAATAGGACCCATGTCTTTACAGGCAAGACCCCAACTCTTGCACTGCTCCAAAGACTGGAAGAGAAATGGTGCTTTCTGTTCTGGTCCTGGACAGATCAGCTGAAGGGTCGAAAGTGCTCACCCCTTAGTTTCCCAAGGATTAGTGGTAGGTTTCCAACAGCTCCCACCCAGCAGTCTGGCTGCTGAGAACCCTGTGAGAGACACCTGCTCTGCTACTGCTCTGCAGGGGATTGTCTGGCCCATCCTGTCACCTGCTGCCTTCACATCCCCACCAGGCACTGAAAAGAAAAGTTCCAAAGTAATTACCTTTCAAGTGCTTCAGTCCTTTGTTGAATCTGGCCCAAATTCTTTGTTGAATCTGGAGTTTGTTTATGGTTGCTTTTGTTTTCGAGTTCATCATTTGTTTTGGGTTTTTTGAGCCTTTTTTCTTTTTTCCTCTTGGTGTGGTTATTTTATGTCTTGGGTTGTTCTTTTTTTTAATTTTCATTAGTAAGAAATTTTTTTCATGGGTGCTTAAAAAACCCAAACAAAATTGAAACCAACCTCAATAAGTGAGCAAGGGGAAGGGAGAAGAGTAGAGATGTTTTCACAGCTTTTCCTAGATAGCAGTTTCCTGTTTTGTAAGTTGGAATTGATTAATTCTGAAAAAAACCAAGATTTAGAAGGCTAATCTTTATGAAATAAAGGAAAAATCTGTAATTAATTTGGAATTTAAATATTTCTAAACTTAAAAATATATTATGTCTTTCTGATTGCTTTACATTCTTGCCCATGCTTGCGTATATGAGATGTTTTGTAATATAAACCCTATGTTTCAACTGCTGTATACTTAAACCAAATTTGACTGGCAACACACACTAGCTACCTTAGCAGCAGCATAACTAACGTGATCAGCTGTTTCATGCAGGTTCAGTTTGGTAACCATGAATCAAACTTAGAGAAGTGTCTCTTGAACCCAAGGAGGCACCTCGACAGTTACCTGATGTAGAATTTGGGTTTGTTTCCAGATTTCAGCCAGATTATAAAGACTTTGCAGCACAGAGTACTCTGGTTAATGGTCACGAGGCCATACATTAATTGTTGTGAAGATGATTGTCAGGTTTAAGTACTAACATTCTTTTGCTTGTGTATCAACTGGAAATGAGGGTCTTATGCCCATCTGGATATTGGAAATCTGTCCTTTTAATTCAGCTAATAAACTGAGATGTTGCAAGTGTAATGTATGTAATTGGGTGTAAAGAACTTGTTGTTACTATGTATGTCTAAAAATCAAACTCTAAAAGGCTTTGAGTTCCTGTGGAAACCTATTAGTCACCTCAGAAAGGAAGGGTAAGCTGTACCTTGGGTACAATTGACAAGGAAAAAAAAGCTCTAAAATGCTCTAAAAGTTTTTTTCTTATTTTCCAAAGTTTCCCAGCTAGACTGGAACTTTAAAACTTGAACAGTTTTATATTAAGAGTTTACTTTCAAATAGCTTATGAAACGCAAAGGTGATGAGCTAATATGTTTGTCACGCTTGTATATTTAGGAAGCCATGTGTTTATAAAGTATATCACATCTGTGAGAGACTCTGCAGCTGCTCATAACTTTGACTCTAAGAAATCTGCTAACCTGCTGGATTCCTTAACAGTTTAGAGTCATCACTTAACCTTTCTAAAAGAATTTTTAAAGAGTTTATGCAAGTATTTCTTTGCAGAAAACCTAAATGTGTGATGTTAGAAGAGAAAATGAAGAGATTAAAAGAATAAAATTGCCAAATGTCAAACTTGCAAGGACCTACTGAAATTCGGGACAAAATCCAAATCCAGGTAATTTCTTAAGTTACCATCTGTTCTGTTCACAAGTATCTTTTATATACCATAAATATACCATATTGTAACAGATTCCCAGCTGTGAAGAACCCATTTGCCTGACTGTTCTTTTAATTCTGCCATAAAATTTTGGTTTTGAAGTTGGCACTCTGCCCAGATGCCAGTGCGATAGACATTAATAAAATACAATATAAAGAATAAATTAAAGCATCTGCTAAAATTAATACGAAAAAGTTCTATTTGGCATAGCAGAAAATACAATAACACAGAGAAACTGAGCAGTTTGAATTGGAGCCCTGATTCTGAGATATGGAGATAATGAAGGAGGCACTTGGGAGCTGGTCCAGCAAGTGCTTGCACACTTAGTGTTTGACTGTAAGCCTGTGAGTAACCCTGCTCTTGGCTTACTTGCACATAAACTCAAGTCTAAGTGTATTATTTGAAAGAGTTTTTACATTCTGGTATAGCTATATAGTTATGGAAGATTTATTTTACTGTTGAGTATAACCCTTAAAAGGTGCAGTTTCGTTGGAAAGGTAAGAAGACTATATTTCTCTGTTTGTCACCACAGTGTTCTGGGTATATGCTGGGCTACAGTTCAGAACTGTAACTACACAGCCACCCAAAGCTAGGTCGAGGCTACCTTTGACTCCTCCAGACAGAGGAGCAAAGAGCAGGCTGCTTGTCAGGATTTTATCAGGACATGTGTGTATATTTTGCACTTCCTGAGGCAGCTGGACAGGAGTGCTCTGAAGCTGGAGCTGTCTGTGGGTGCCAGCCTGCACCAAGACCCAAGTGATGTATTTCCTGCAGGGAAGAATTTGCAGAACATGAGTGTACCATACTTTTAATGTAGACAACATAGTCTATACTCACTGCTTATGCTGCTCCAGCAACAGGAGCTTGGCTTGGGCTAAACATGGAGAGAATTAGGGGGATGATCAATGCAAGTTCATCTTGCTAGTTACGGCTGGTAAAACAAGGAACAATCTGCAAAGTTCAACCTGGACATCCAGAAAAGCTTCCTTGTGAGGAGGGTGTACAGCACTAGGAAAGATTATGGTTAATATTGTCATTCTTGTAAATTTTTGGGACTAGTTTAGTTAATGCTGTGGCTGGAAACTTCTGGAAACATGTTTCAACTGACTCGTTTGTGTCAATGCTTGTTCAGATCAAAGCAGAGATCTCTCTCTAGCGGAGATCGGGACCAGGCACTTAGGAAAAAGACAAAGCTCTCAATATTCTACTATCACCTGGCAACAACAGGTCGAGCATCTCCCAGATAGGTGTTGTCTTTGTATTTATTTAGTAAGTATGAAAAAGTTTGGTTGAGACATTTTAATTTTTTTTAATCCAGTAATTGTTTCAGTTTTGAGATATAACAGAGTTGACCTTGTTTTAGAAAGCATTTTGGTTTTGATAGTTAATGAAAGGGTATTTTTATGAGAAAAATGTTATGCATTTAATTACATTTTTTCCCTTGCACTCTGTCAGCTCTGACTTTCTGCTACTTTGTAAGTAGGCTGGAAAAGATGTGCAAATTCCTGTTAGTCAATCATTTGAATTCTTCTATATTGTCTCTCAGACCTCTGTGCTCAGTCCCTTAAATTGGCTGGCTTGGGAAAAAAATCTTGATCATCCACATCATCTATGCCTCAGTAACTGAAGTTAAACCAGGTTGTTGTTATATAATTTCTAGCATTAAAAACAGGCATCTCTGATTCGGTGTTGTTGGAGGCTTAGCTCGGATTTTAGAGTTTGCAGCATGTTCTCCAATTGCGGAGCACTGTATTGTTTGTGCGTCTCCTCCTGTAATCATGTATTCGTTTGAACTGGTCACTAGTTCTAGGCTTGTCTCCGACATGCCTCGAGTCTGAGTCTGTTTGATTACATTACTTCAGAAATCTGCTATGATTATTGCCTAATCACTTTGTGCTCATCTCTTGGCCTTCTGGAAACAGGGATTAACCTTCTGTGGCATTTTTAATCTAGCTAGCTATGGAATATGAATCATTTCTGCTGCTGGTAAAAGGCTTTGAATTGTGTGAAGTCTGCCTTGAGGTGCAAAGCCTGTTCTTTTTCCCTCCTGTTGCACAGCCCAGCCTGTGTCATACCCATTTTGATGTCATTGTCTCTGGCAGTGATTTCCGTGGGACAAGTGCAGTGCCCCACGCTGCAGCCTCTTGGGTGCTCTCAGCAGCCACTTCTTGCATCACTTGCCCACGGTGCTTGGTCTGGCAGCACATCTACCCTCAGGAGAGAGCTGAAGGGTCTGGCTGGGCTCTGCCAGCAGCTAATTTCATGTGTGGACTGCACCAGGCCACCTCCTGAAGCATCATGCCCAAGTGCAGCACTCTGACACTGGGGGAGAGCATCTTGTTTGTGCTTTGCCTTACTCACCAGCTCCTCATTCTCAGACCACTTATGCAGCAGTATATGAGAAGTATCTCAAGGGTTTCTCTATGTGTATCAAATCTAAAAAGATACATCACTCCTCTAGTTAGGATCTGAAGGTCCCTCTTTCCATTTGCTTCGATCTGGGCATTTTCTTACCAGCTCTTCATCACTTGAAAACAAACAAGGTCCCTTTGAGATGAACAGAATATTTCGTGTAGGACACATCAGTTGTGTATATTCAGGTCTAATTCTAAATGTTCATAGCCTAATCAGTTTGTTACAAGGGAACTTTGTTCCCTTATGGGAACTTGGTGAATACTCTGCTTACACACATACAATTAGAAGCATACTTTAGGATCTATCAGATACAATGTATGCACGTGCACAGATATACACTCACTTCTTTTTTTTTTTTTATCCTTCCTTTTTTAGCAGCCTACTTATGTATTTGATAGAGAAATCTTGACGAAGATCAAGGACGGAGACAAATAATAGAAAAAAAAATCCAAAACCAAATTGTAAAAAAGTGATCCAGGAAGCTGAAGACTGATATGTAAAATAGGAAAGACCATTGTGAAAAGCAGTTATTTTCTATAATTTTTTCTTTATGTTATGGATAAGTTTTAAAGTTGTTAGGTTGGGGATATTCTTGTGTGTGCAGGGGATCTTTTACTTCAGATAACAACTTTTACTGTCAATGTATGTTGTAGTGGCACTCGGTACCACTGCACTGGTTAAGGGTCTGTGAGCAGTATTTCTGTTATAAATCTGGAAGATTACATCTGTCTTCTTATATTGCATCGTCCTGAAACTTGACAAGTTGTCAGTGGAGAGGCAATTATTTCGACCAAGACATGGAGAACATAACTTACATTTCTAAAGTATGTAGTGCCATGAGAATATATGGATCTAGGAGAAAGTGATGAGGTTTGGGGGATTTTTTGCTTTATTTTGCCCCTACTATAAAATTTGCATGTTGAAACTATGAGAGTGATGTTTTTCTTGCTGTTATTTGAAAATGAGGTTTAATTGTGTTTGTAATTTTGAAGGGTGAGGGAGGGGGAGTGACAGAGTTGAAGTCCTAAGAGAGCTGAAAAAAACCCAGTGGGGCTGGCCAGAAAATACTGTTCTATCCTATGAAAGAGAGATAATATTATTTCCAGTTTGCAGATTGTTGTTGATTTTGAGAGCAGCTGGTGTTAGAGGAAGAGGCTGCATTTCCCAGTGATGACTCACTGGATCTCACGAGCAGCAGGGAGAGCGGGTGTGAGGAGAGCCAGGAGCGGCTGTTAGGGCTGGGAGTCCAAGACTATTAGCAGTCTGTAGCTTGTTATTTTTACTTTGCAAAATCCCAAGAAAAGTGAATGTTTTGGAAGAGTGAGACAAAGACTAGAGAGCCAGGGGAGCAGAGAGCGGGTTTGGAGGGGCAAAAAGAGCCTTGGGTGAAGAGGAAGGTGCCTTTCAAGTCACGTGATAATGTGCCAACTTAAAAGTCCATTTTGCATCATCAGTGAAATGCATTGAATTCATATGAACAGTGTAACCAATTGAGAGTAAGTGAACTGCAAATTCAAAATTCAGGTTACCCTGTATTTCAGGATAGTTGTTTATTGAAGAAGCCAAGTAGCCTTCGAAAAGTTATTTTTAGTTCTTCATCATTAATCACCTTTAACAATGCTTTTTACTCTAAATGGATGGTAATAGTTTTCTTATTAAAAATCTCCAAGGTAAAAAAACTCTTTCTTTTCTCCCTTGCTGTGAGATTGACTTTGGCCCTTTCCTATCTCCTTCCATAAAAAATAGAGGAAATGAATCTGTGCAGTGCATTTCTTGGGAAAGATGTGGGGGTTTGAGTCACATTACCATAGTGGGGGTGTCTCTATCTTCTGCGTCGCAAGTGGCCTTAACATTGGGCTCTGCCTCAGTAATCCTGTTGTAATAGTTTTGCTTAGTATTGGTCAATGAAAAAGAAATTTGACTGAGTTTGAGAGGTCAGCTAGATTGTTCATATCTCACATGACTGCAGAGGGCCACAGGGCTACTGACCAACATGCAAAGTAATTCTTACGATTTTGAGGAATATCATACTTTTAGAAATGTTCTGAGTACTTGCCTAGCAAATACTGAGATTTAGATGTTTTTTGGAGATACATTTGGGTCCCCAGCAACTCTATTAGTATTTTTATTAGAACCCTAGATGAAAATTGCAACTACTAACATACAACTCTTCAGAGAGTTTTCAAGGGACTTAATAAAATCTGTTCTCTTTCTTAAATCAAAAGAAAATAATGAACAGAAGCATTTATTTCTCACAATCGGATATGACTTACAATTTACATAATTATACTGCTGTATTGCATGACATACTGAAAGCAGACTGACACCATGTGGTCTATGCTGAGTGGATGGGAAGCAGAAATAGTTTGGGGGTGACAGGTTGCAGAACCCAGGTGGTGAGATGAGGGTCATCCCTGATACATTTGCTATTGTGTCTGTACATATGTCTTGAAATCAAGAAACCACTTTCTCTGCTTCCTCTACCTTGTTCATCAGTATTATTTCCCTGAAGAAGAGTGCTCGCTGCTTAAATGAATGAGGTGGGAATTAAGTAGTGTCTCAGATGAGCCACTGGATTTTGTGGGTGCCTGGGGAAGGTGCACTAGTACATTCCTCTGGGGAGGTGCAGACACGTTCAGATTTTGATGAATATGACAGCTGATACTTGTTTGCTTCACAGCTGGGACCTTCTTTTCTAGCTTCATCACCAGTGTAGAAGTGTTTCATGCATGTGCCATGTAGTATAAACACCAGATTGCCTCTCTGCCTGCCAAATTCCCAGGACATTGGTGTCTGTGAAGTTGCTCTGAGTGCACTGAGCAATCGTGACGGCATTTGCTCTGTTAGCATTTGTTCACAGGACTTGAACATGTTGAAACAAGAGTAGTGCATTAACAGCTCAGTGTCATAGTGAGGTTGCCACTGTTAGCATGATCTCACACCCTGTAGAAGGTAACACTGATCTCAATAGGGCTTAAAAGAGAGCCCATCGTAATTAATGAGAGTGTTAGCCTCCTTCTTGGAGGATGGCTGAGATCCACAGAGACTTGTCATGAGATGACAACAGCTAGCAGGAAGGAAAGAGAAATAATTGTTGAATTTTGAATTTTGTGGCTATTAAGAGCTTTTGTGTACTTGGCAGTTAAGCTGCTCATATAATGGATTTCCTCCATGTTTCCCCTTGATCCATTTCCTGAAGTTCCCAAATCAGCAGACTATAGCGATGCTGAGACCTTCCGACTGCATAAACTGTTTTTTGATTTGTGTACTTTTTGTAATTAGGTCTTTAACCTCAGTGACCTTCCAGGATTGCCTCTCACCATCCCTGTATCGCTTCCAAAAGCCTCTCTTTGGATACCTTTTCTGCCATTTTCTCCGATGACAGTATTTGTCAGCAGTTCCTACTTTTGTAGAGAGTAATAAATGTTATATGCAATTGCACCTGTCGGTAGAATTCCCTCCCCTTTCATTCTGACCAAATAGAGGTTTCTAAAATAAAAATGGCTTTTATTAAACATAGTTGGACATGATGTACACAAGTGCTCCTGTTAGAAACAGTGTGGTGTCATCATATGTTAATTTTTTTCATTTTATCTCCCAATAATTCGTAACGCTGAAAACTTCAAAGTGAGAAAAAAGAGAAAGTGGGAAAACTGAAACTCTGCAGAAGTAGAAACTCAGGATGCACAGTAGCAGTTCACACTCTTTCCACCTTGGTGTGCTAACACTTCTGACTTGAACCGCTAATTGCTTTTGTGCCTTTAACTCTTTGGGAACCATTGCTTTTAGGTGTCTTATTACAATGGGGAAAATCCATTGCTTATTATAAAAGGAGGGAGTGAAATACTTTATTGCCTTTTATTACCAGTCTCTTTTTATAGACAAAAAATAAGACACTCTATCTTGCTTACAAATCTCTTTCATATTGGATTTTCATCTTAGTTGAACAGCAACCACTTCTAAACTGTGACTATGTCCCTGTGATACCTTTCTTCTAAACAAGGCTTCTGCAGTATAGACTGTGTTATTGAATTTGAGGGGAAGCTGGTGAGAGGGGAAAATTTTCACTTCTGTTATCCTTGTATAGCCAGAAAAAACAAGAACATTAGCTGGATATTGGTCCGGTCCAGACAACATAATCCGAGTTGTTAAGTGAAAAAAATAAATAGTGCTCTAACTTATATCCAGTGAAATCATACAGTCTTATCTTGGGATGCACAAAGTTTCTCCTCTCATTATTGTAGGTCCAGGAAGAATCTTAATGTATTTTCAGGCCAGGTTTAAAGGTTTTACACTGGAATGGCGATGATGAATACAGATATGGCCCTAGTTATCAGACCTTAGCTTATATTTATAGTGATCTGGAGAGAAAACACACAGTAAAGATAAATCCAAATTATTTTTATGATGGCAAACTGAACAAATCAGAAACAAACAAGCAAAAAATTCCTTATTCTCTTTTCCTGGCTTTCAATTTCATTATCAGTCACTATTTTTAAATAGGCAGTAGTGGCTAACACAAAAGAAGTGTGTTTGCATGTATAACTTATAATCTAAAAGTAAGCATTCATGTTGTATATGACAGTTTTCCACAGAGAAATTTTATGTCAGAGACTGTATGCATGAGTGATCTATAAGAGAAACCCATGTTTAGTGTTCGGCTGAACTCTTAGATCATAGTAAGTTGTCTTCAATTTGTGAACTTGTTTTCCGTCTGTGTAGTGCATGGACAGCAGCCTACAGAGCCAAATAGGAATTTCACTACTGGGAGGACTCTCTGACATCCTGATTCTTGCACTGCCTCATTGGTAAGACTGTGAAGAAGATACATGACCAATGTAAGAAAAAACAGATTAGGCTTCAAGGGACATAGTTTACATCAGTTCTGAGAGATTAAAAAAAATATCCCAAAATAGGAAGACATAGCTGGCACTTGCATTGCTCCTTACTTTTATCTATGATGTACATTTAACTCAGCTGAGGAATGGGCATATAGCAGTGAAACTTTACTGTAGAACTGTTTTATCATCTCAGACTCTCCATGGAGGACAACTTGGAAGCAGAGACATGTTTGTGCATGTATGTGCTGGTCACAGACTGCTTTCCCCTCAGGTATGTTTTACAGGAATGAAGGCACAGTTAACAGAACTGGTATGTTTTTCTTGTTGACATTTTATGGTCCTAATTGAACATAGTAATTCTAGAGTAACTAAATTGTTTCTTCAGCAGATATATGATGTTTAGGGAGAGCCAAGTCTTATAAAGGTTCTGAATGACAGAAATACCCATTTTGTTGACTTTTTTTTTTGCTAATGTTGTAGGTAGGTTTTGACCTTATGGGACAGAAGAAATTATTCAGTTTTGTTTAAAAGCTGGTGTCAGATCTAGAATTTGTCAAAGTTCTTCTTTTTTGTGTGTGCTTAGGAAACCACTGGGGAAGGAGGGAGTGAAGGGGTATCACAAACCTCTATGCACACTCCTTTTTATACCTTTTTTAAAAGCCTTCTACTGCTCTGAAAAAGCAAAGTTAATTATTATACTGGGTTTGAACACATAAAGTGTACATCACAGCAAGTACAGAGATTACTAGTGAGCAGTGCACACCAGGTGGCAAAGAAAAGCAAACCTGTGTAAGCTGATGTAAATTCAGTTAACAGTGGTTCATATTTTGAATGAAAAAAATTTCAGAGGTCTACAGACTCTCTGGACTAGTCTGTTGCCTGGGAAACTGCTCTCTGTAAATTAGGGTAAGGGGAAAACCTGGTTATTAGATATGTATTTTTTATTATTACTGTAATTTTCACAATAAACATCCACACCAGGACTTTGCCATGGACTTGACGAGCCTTTTAATGTTTTTACAACACTGAGAATAAGGTTGGGACATTTTTTTCTAAGCAATGCATGGTTGCATAGGAGATTAAATATTGAGCAAAAAATAGTTCTTTTCCAAGTGTGTCAGAGTATGTGTTGCAGAATTCAAATCTCTTCCTCTTGGTATTAATGACTTGCTGAGTTTGCCTTATATGCAGAATGGACCACTAGAGGAATGGTTGAATCTCTTTCTCCCAAAACTGGCATAATTGAAAAAGCCAAGAGAGAATAAGGATTGCCTGAACTCTTATAGCTCTAATAATTTCTTATCCTGTAGGTGTCCTCTCTTTTCTAAGCACTTGTACATTTCAAGAGCATGAGCTTAAATTTTTATACGGGATATATAGCAGACAGATTTACTTAATATGTGGTAAAGCACAGAGCATCGACTTCTGTAATTGTTAAAATAGAATACTTAGACTGGGCACTCTAGACACTGAAACTTGATTTGCATACCATTTCAAATGAGAATTTTTGAAATGCACTAAGAGCATGAGATCATAAATACATCATTTTGAACCTTCTGTGAACAAGAGAAGAAAGCAAGATCATGTTAAATACTAAACAGTGCCTCCTGCTTCAGCTAATCAACACAACAAATTGAATTGTTTTTGCAGGCCCTAGTTCCTTGGGAGATACTAGTAGGAGATCACTTGCACTGACGAGGATGGAGAAAATGAAGGGAAAAGTACATCCTAGTTGAAACTAGATACTCATATAGAAATGGTGAAAGCTCAAGTGAAGATGAGTTTTGGGGAACTTCTTCCCTCTGAAAGGGCCTCATGAGATGCTGCTTCTAAAGTAAAACTGTAAGGATGGCTTTTACAAGAGCAGCCATGCCTCTGTCTGGGCACCAGTGGGTAGATCCAGTATTGGAACAGACTTCCAATCAGCATTTCCAGGGCTGGTCTTCCAAGAAGTGCAACTCATCGTCAGACCAACTTTTCATGTTTGCTGTCTCTTTCTTGGCCTTGGCCCACAGCTTCTGGAAATCTGTTTCCTTGCAGCTGGGATAGATACCTCACAGGCCACCTGCCTGCATGATTGTGATGTCCTGACTTGTGCTGAGCACTGGCTTTGCTCTCTGCACTCTTAGGAGAACCGCAGGTTGCCCAAAACTCTTTTTTTGATCTGATCTCTCCACATTTTCTCTTAGTGGGCTTTTGGTTTTAGAGGCTAAATGAATTCTTTGGCTCAAAAGGAGTTATCTTTAAAACTTGTTGGTTTGGAATGGCAGCAAGAGAAACTGCAGTTTTTGTATTAGTGCATGTGCAGCAGGAATCCCAGACACCTACTCTGACGAGTTTCTATGGAGAAACTCACTGAAAAGCTAATGGCTTTTCTTGTAGTAAATCCATTCCTCTCCTAGGGTTAAGCCATTCAGTAACTGTAGGCACTGATCTCTCTGTCAGGGTGTTCCAGACATGGTCTGTGCCTAAGTGTCAAACTGCTGCTGGAAAATGAATGCTTGAGTGCCCAGTAAAGATTATTTCCCAAGTCAAATGAAATTGTGGAATTGAGAAGTTGACATGGGCATACTTTCCAAAGTGTCACACCTGTGTACAAAAAGTAATAACATAGGACACACTGCACTCTTCTGGACTGCCAGAGTTAAAAATAAGCTCTGTAATTGGGGTAAGTTAGGGAAATTTGGTATTCATTACTACACAGCTTCCTCCTCAACTCTCTGGTGGCAAAGATTTGCTTGGTTGTTATTGTACTATATTTACCTACTCTCTCTATATATCCTCTTTTTTTTTGGTCTAAAACCGATTTATTGTTCTTCTGCATTCAGGAAAGTTATAAAAATCATGAGAATCTATTTTTTTAATGTGTGTGAAACCTGGACTATTCCATCTAGTTCTACCAGTGATCCCGAGTGTTCCCACTAAGAACACTTAGCAGGGTGAATGTAACTAATCTGTCACATATAGTTTGTTCTGTCATGTTTTTCCTGTGGGAAATTTGTATAAACATTGCAATGGTTTTCTGTGACAAGATGTTGCTTGTTTGTGAAGGTTTGCTATTTACGGGTCTGTTAGGAAAGGTGGCTTGGAGGAGAGAGTTAACTTGTTTTCTCAGTTCAGGAGTTTCATTCCTGGAATACTGTTATCCTCTGAGGATCCTCTTTTGCTACCCAAGTCATCTTTGTTACTGAGCATAGTTACTCACATGACAAAATGTAGTTCTTTGTGCTTTTAGAGGTGCTCTTACAATGGTTTATAAGATCCAGGTCCAATGGGTGATTTCAAGATAAAATCTGAAAACTTTTGGGTAGTTTGGTGTTTCCATAGATCTTTGATACAAAGAGCACACACAATAGCTTGTGGACAGTAGCAAATGATAAGTTAAAGACTGGTCTTGATTTGTCTTGTAATTGTCTAAAGACAGTAAAAAAAATCAGTTAACTTAGTAGAAGTGACTTCAGCAAACTCAAGATATATCAGTGTAATCTTTTGAATATATCAAAACCATTAGTGAGAAGTTCCACATCAAAGTTGATTTCAGGTGCCATGTTTGGCTTTGAAATCTATATCTATGTTACAAATTTTCCTCATCATTGGTGGTTACACGTAAAACAAAACTGGTTTTTGCTTTTACAAAAAAAAAAAAAGGGTCCTTTAGAGCTAAATGTGGCTAAAATATTAACAGTGTCATAAACTACAACTTGTATTCAGCTTTCTTGATCACGGTATCATTCCTTTCAAACAGAATCTCAGTTTATGACAGAGAATTTCAGAACTGCTTTAAAGCTTCATTTTCTAGTGCCATGGTGTTTTTCTTGAGACTTTTTTACTATGCATCTCTTGGCAGGTGTGGACAGGTCTTATTCCAGAATCATTATTATAATTCTTATTAATCTCTTCATATTGAACTGCTAATTCTATCTTATGTTTATAATGGGGCAGACGTCTCTAGGAATTTTTTTTTCTCTGAAGAAATGCAATATATTGAGTTTCTGAAGATAAGATTCAAAGGCTTAGCGGAAAAAAACCCCTCCTCAATGATTACTTGGAGCATATATAGAGTAGCCATAGTGCTGTGAGGTGGCCACACTTATAAGGAAATGAGAAATTCAACATGAAGATACGCCAAAGAAAAATACAGGAATATCTTATTTCTCTTAAATTTTGAAAGAAAAAAGTAAACACCTTATTAAAAAAGACATAGTATATCTCTCAGCCAACTGAATTGTATTCTGCAAGCACATTACTTCTGGGCTACATAAGCAGCAGTTATTAGCACTCATAGTCAGTTTAATCCAAGAGATGTATTTTCCAGCAGGCCTGTTCCCATAAAACTCTGCTTCAACTAAGTTTTACATTTTGTTTATACATGTCCCATCTGCTTGGAGTGTCTCAGCTCTTGTTCCTAAAATTATTTTCAGAACACCCTGTTTTTCACCTCCTTTTTTTTTTTTTTTGGAGTATCATAATTTATTCCTTGAAGAAACAAGGTTTGAGTCTACCTGAGTGTCAATCAGGGTCAAATATTAGCATGTACTTAACTGAAATTTCATTTCTTATCTTGATTTAATTGTAGAAATGGAACAATGGAATAATCTAATCTATTCACTATTCTAAATAATTCAAATGACTTCATTCAGATTCCTAAGAAGTGACTGTCAGCAGTGTGGGATTTGAAATAGCAAGTGTTGCTTTATGCTTAACAAAACACAGATAACTGACAACCCCTTCAAACAGGGAATGGTTCATTTTGTGATGCAAAACAGATAGCTTGGTTGGGAATAATATTGTGTATCTATATGCAGGATTAAATCCCAGGTAGAAAGCTCAGGCGGATGAAAAAGGTCGTATTGCTAGTCTCCTTTTTTTTTTTTCCTGCAGTAAAACTGAATTTTTCACAGCCCTCGAGAGAGTAAAGGCAAGTGAGTGGTTTAATGCATTGGCAGTTTTTGACGTACCTTATAACTATTTTTGAAATTTCAGCTCCCTTTTTTTAAACATGAGCAGATTGTTGCTGTGATTGAATAGCTTTCCCTGGTAAGAATCTTGTGATAGGAGATTTACATGTTAGAGAACAGTGTACCTCCAACCTAGGCAACCAGTATTCCTCACATTGTCATTAATCAAAGCATTCAAGATTTAGGTAGTTTTCTTCAACAAAGATTCCCTTCATCCCTTTCGTCAGTAATAGGTTTCAGTGACTTTGTTTTTTAATTTATTTATTTAAAGTAATTTGACATGCACATTTTGAGAAGTTGAGATTTGCATTCTTAGAACCTGTGGTCCATGGAGATAACTCTTAAAGTAATCAGTGCTTAGGAACCTATTAGTCCAGCTCTTCGCTATTGCACCGTATCACAATGGGGAGTTCTTCAGTATCTGTCATTTGTCAACCTGCCAGCATCTTAGTGCATGAAACGTCAGGAAAACGTTTCTGGGGATGCTGCCAAAGGGAACGGCTTCATGTGTTTGGCCCTTTTCCTCCTCTCTGGATGGTGCTTTGTGGGATCGCTGCTGGAGATCAGCCCAAGTGATATGCACATATCTGCCAGGCGTGGATGGAGGCACACATGTAAGGGCTGCTTTACTTGTTCAAATAATTTCCAGATGGGTGGGTAGCAGCGTCTTGCCCGTCAGCCTTCTGGGCTGCCATGCTCATTACCTAACTGATCCAACAACCACTTAACACATGAACTACCCTAAAAGGAACTGTTAAACCGGTGGGTTGAGTGAACTCCCACTGACGTTACACAGAAAATACTTTGAAATATATTTCAGGCCCAAATAAGTTAAAAAACAATCTATGCATTTTGAAAGTTGCACTGAAGAGGAATGAGATTTTTTTGTATTTTTGGAGTGCAGACTTGTATTTGAAGGATGTTTAAACTTGAAACAACAGGCTGGAGGAAAGTGAGTGGCTTTGGGTGCCTGGGCACAACTGCTGTTGGTGGTGGGAGCTCTTTTGCTGGCAGGTGAAGAGGTTTCTGCCTTGAGCTGTCCAAAAAGGTGCTCCCAGTCTACTGTGGTCACATTCGGATTTTCTTGGTTTAAAGTATAATTGTCCCAAACTACAGGCAAGTATTAATCCTTCAATCAACTGTCTTATTAGATTGCAAAAAACCCAAAGTTCATAGAACCACACAATAATTTACAGTGGAAGGGTTTCTGGAGGTCACCTGCTTCATTTTCCATTCAAATGCTGAATATCTCCAAAGATGGCATGAAGGAAAGATAATGCAAGTATCCCCCCGAAATTGCAGGAGTGGGAGGGTTTAGGAAAACTTATTTCTGTAGGTGAAAACACTAAAGAACATTAAACCTAACAGTGTTGCAAACACTGGGCCTTGGGAGAAAGACACACCTCTGTCCTTCTTGAGGCTTTTATTGCTTCTCCTGCCCTCACCCTGCTGCTGGGGCCTTCTGAAAAGTCTGCAATCTTATCTTCTTCCATGGTAGGGAGCCAATCCCTGGGAAAGTGGGAGGAGAAAAACACTAATGCATCCCTTGGAAAGATGGCGCTCTCTCCTGTGGGAGAATTCTCCTGAGTGAACATGCCTTAAACTCCTTGAAAATAAGTTTCCTGAATTCGTCTACCCCTACAGATGGATATTTCACAACCCTTCAGGTCTTCTCCATTGCTTACCTTATTACAAAAATTTTACTTAAACCACAGTTGCATTAATGTAAAAGTGCAGCATTCCCACATTTATCCATTCTAGTGCCCTTCTCTGTCAGCCAAGGGGTTAAACAGGAAAGCTAATAGTGAATAAAGAAACCTTGAAATGTGACTGTAACGTGGACTCAGGAGGATATAAGATCTTATTTCAGTACAGATTTTTTCTTATTTCGTATAGTTCCACAATAGGCTTTTGCATTTTCCTGCTTAAACCTCTAATAGATGTATCATGATTCCTAAATACTCCATGAGAAAAATAAAAATCTGCTCTTCATTGGAGGGGGGAAATAAGGGTATTTTTCAGGACAGCAAAATAATTTGATTTTGAAATTATTTCTTTTTGTTATCTTAATAAGTTTTGGAGATTTGATGCATTTTTTTTTGATTGATCTTGAAAGCCAATTTTTAATGGGGAAATACTGGTAAACACATTAAAAAAATGGAGAGCTTACAGATGTTTACATGCAACAGTATTTGCATAATGTACTGTTAGAGAAATGCATTATTAATATAGAATTTAAGTAACCAGGATAACTCCAACCATATTTATTTGCTAAAAGTCTGGAATGCTTTTGTCAGAAAGTATAAAATTGCTCTGGAGTGAGCAATAGTGTGTGCAGAACAGCTGAGATCAAAATGAGAAATATGAACAGGTCTTAAAAGATTTATGTGGTTTTAGCTTTTTTCTTAATTTCATCTATTTGATGAACCTCAAGTTAGGCTAAAAACTTTTTTCCTGGTAAGATGGTTGATGTAGCCACATGATAATTCTCTGTAGTTACTGGTAAGTATTGACCACTTTCTGCAACGATTAACTGAAATAATATTTTTTAGAACACATTAACTAAAATAAACAACTATGTGATTTTCTTAAAAGCTTAATTATGCAAAGTTTTAGTACTTTATCTTAGCCAATTCAAGGTTTCCATTCTTGCTGAAGCAGAATCAAAATTGAAGTATTTGAGTCTAAAGTGAACATTGAGGTTTTGGGGAGGGGAAAATTTGATTCTAGGAAACCTGGGATGTTGTTATTTGTCTCACTAGAAAATGTAATTCCTTTGAACTTGTTATGTATCACTAACAGGCCTGGGAATGTGACAATATTGCAAAGCAGGTGACAAACACTTCTCCAGGTTTTTGACTCCTGGTCAGAAACAGGGGCTTGCTGATGAAAGTTACTTTCTTGGTGAATGTGTAATAATTTTCAAACTAGTTGTGTCAGCCCAGTAACCACATCAATCAACAAACTTGAAACTTATAAGTACTGAATTGTGTGGTGAGGTAAAAAGGTTATGAATGAATCTGAAGTCCCACCTGGAAAACAAGAAGTATATACTTTTAAGATAACCAGAATCTGAAGGAGCAAATACAAATCTCTAAATTTTGTACTCACAATTGCCATTCATAGGACTACTTCAAGGCTTTTTAGAAAACTGAAGTCAAATATACCTGGGATTTTTGTATTTTGATGGATTAATTCACAGAATGCATCAAAGTAACAGTGTTAATTCCCACAACAGAGTTACTGGAGTTGCTCCAGACAACTCAGTCTATGATCTGGAGAGACTTGCAGAGATTTGTGAGAGGCTTAAATAACATTAAAGGTTTCCAGATGAAACGTGATCAAAGGAAGCAAGCAGGGGATTGGGTTGAAGACTGTCTCTCCTGTCTGCAACAGAGGAGACAGGAACCAGCTGCTTTGACCACAGGAGCAATGCCCACCAGGTCTGTTTCCACTGACAGTGAAAGGGTTCATCAGGGTGGGTGACACTTACTGTTTAGTGGATATATCCTTGCCCACTACATGACCTCCTGTGCCTCTCTGATGCAGAGTTGCCATCGTTCCCTCCTGGCACTGAAGACAGCCTGCAGCTGTGTCTGTGGTCTTCCCTTGGTGTGGTCAAGCCTGCCTTGGACACCAGTCCTGGATGTGTCGTGGGGCGGTGGCACAAGGCAAGCAGGCAAGAAAAGTTACTTGGGGCAGGAGGAGAGAGACAGGTCTGCATATTGACAACAGACACTGAGATGTTGCTTCAGATTCAGACTGAAATAATGTATTTTCTATTGGATTTTTAAAAAGTTACTTTTTTCATTATTAGATGATTTTTTGGGTGTTTTTGACTGCCATCTTTGTCAAAGCGTTGCTCAGTTCTGCTTACAGCCTTTTTTGAGAGGGTCATTCCTCTTAGAAGAAATATATAAAATCCTTCAAGGCTCTTCATTGAAGGTGGATTTTGTCTGTTTTGGTTGGTGGCCTTAACTTACTTTGTGTTTTTTCTGTCTAGTCTCTGAGGAAACTTCACAGTAACTGCCATCCTGGGCACTCTGTGCTTAATAGCTGGAGTGTAAAAAACTTGTTGGCAGTGTAGAGTAAAATCTGTGTAATCTACCTTATACAAAGCTACCTTTTACAAAGCACACTTTTGTAAATGGCATTTCTGTGAGGGTAAAAATTCAAGGGGAACCTCGAATGCACTTTGTGTGCAGTGGAGAAAAACCTCTCTTCTTGCTAGTATTCAGTCCTGTCCTCTCACTGATGCTGCTCCCCAGCTCTTATATTCAAGGATATTTCCTTCCTCCACCTTTCTGAATTTCTGACCTGAGTCCTCCCTACCTGAATATCCTATTTGGGCAGCATCAGGGAGAAGTCACAACTCATGCACGTGTGCATCTGAGGAATCACCATGTTCCAATGCCAGCATCTGTGCTGCATCAGTTGGTGTCTCAATTTAAATTATTTATCTTTGCTCTTGGCTTGCTGCAAGCTTTTCCACGGGCTGCGAGGAATACTGACATTGTATGTGTGGTTTTACCAAGTTATACAGCTTGTTATTCATGTTATCTGAAGGAAATGGGACAAGTACTGAAAAGTAGAGCAGTGGGTACCAAGGTATGTGCAGAGCCCTGGCACTGCCCTGGCAGATTGCCTTGGCGGAGGTTGCTGGAGATCTTGCTCCTTCTCTCCTGTAGCAGCTGAGCCACACCTGGGCTCAAGATGTATGAAGGGGCTGGTGAGAACTAGTCTGTTTGGAAGGATCTAGTGCTACAGATTTTAGAAAGGGTGTGGTTTGAGGTATTTAAAAGTCTATCATTGAGTAAAATCCCTTGTGATTAATCCATTTTTAGGATATCAAAATACATATATTTTTATTATATAATCAATGCTAGGATGATAAATACTTTGTCATCCATTCCAGGCAATTTACTTCAGTGTTTGGCATTAAATACATGTTATATGGTCAGTATAATTTCCATATATCTCCTTTAGCTGTAATTTCACCTACTTTTTTTTTAATTTATTAAAATCTACGTTTCAGTTTTCCTTTATATTTGAAATCTAAACCCCCTTTTTTTTCTTCGCTAATTAAAAAGTATGTTGTTGAGACTAACCTGGATTTACATAAATCAATAATGCTACACAGAAAAAGAGAACAAATTGTACCTCTTATTTGAATAATGGACAAGATCCAAAATGAATTCCTCAGGTTAATGAGTGTCCTCCGGGTTGTTTGTGAGGATATGCAGCTTTCTGTGACACCAGTGTGTTGCTGATTGAAATGTAATTCTCAGAGTCAAAGAAAAGAGGTGAAAAAATCAGAAGCAAGCTGGCTGGGGACTCCAGCATACTAAGCTTTTAGCTTTAGTGCATTGATTTTTGGCTGCCTGCATTGAGCTCCAGCATAAGCTGAGGATACAAATTCAAATTTACCCTTGCTTTGAGGTTCAAACTCAGTCTAATCTCAGCTGGGGTTTTGGCTAAAACGCAGCTGAGTCCCCAAGTTTCTGTCACACTGACGTGAGGCTAGTTTCATCTTTCTCAGAAAGAGAACAGTGCTCCCCAGAGGGAAGGAAACATGAACACCCTATGCAGGGGGTTATGCAGCTCTGTTAACTTAGAAGACTCTGAATCTTAGATGAGACAATCATGGGGCCAAAAATTGCTAAAACCAGGCAGTTAGAGCAACATTAAAATGTCTCATATTTCCTATTCTATTTCTACTCCATTACCTTTATCCTCTTATTCCAGGCAGTTAGCTTCCTCTTGCTCTTATTAGCTTGCTGTGAAATGGTAACATGGCTGGAGGAGCACAGGTCACTGCCACAGGTGCCCATTCCTGCATGGAGAGGAAAAAGGATAGGAGAAACCTCGATTTGGCTGGAGTGCAGAGCGGTAGCAGCTCAGCAAATGGAATTGCTTTTGGAAGCTTGTAGTGAGACTGCAGTTGGATGTGCATTTATGGACATGGCAAGAGGTAGATTGAAGGCAGAAGAGAAGGCCTATTACCTCCCCACTCAGTGTAAAATTTCCTATTCCAAACAGCAGGGAGCTGGTGCTACTCAAAGTTGAGTTGATGGCAGACAAAACAAATGTTTTGTTCTTAAGCCTTATTCTTGATAATGAACTACAGTAAGTAACTGAATTTTGCTTAAGCTATGCATCATGGAAAAGTCATAAACTACTGAAGAAGAGCTTCCAATACAAAAATTAAATGATCTATTAGTACATTTCACCTAACAGGACAGAACNCATAAACTACTGAAGAAGAGCTTCATGATCTACTAGTACATTTCACATAACAGGACAGAATTGGCAGATCAAACACAGCACTATGACTTGCTTTTTTCTGTTTAATGCACATCTTCAATATTGCAACATAAGAGATGGTCTCATTTAGAGGATTGTTCTGAAAAGGGAAACTTCAATGATCAAATCAAGCAGTTTTCCAATTTGCAATACAGTTACTTGTGGAGACTAGCCACTTTTGGTTCCTTATGATCCAAGGATCCTAGCTGGAAAGGGATCCAGTTGCAGTACAATTGCTGCAACCCGTGAGGTTCCTGTCTCTGGTGTTCTGATAGCACTGCTGTCACCAGTGCAGCACATTTCTGGGAGCTCAGAGGCAGACAGGTTTTTCATCTGCTGAAACACACATTACAAAATTATGTTCATCGAGGCCTTGGCATACCAAGAGCTCCATGTTTGAGGATTGATACTGGGAAGTTAGCTGACCATGTGGGATGAAAACAATTGGCCTGATTTATGAAAAAAAATTGGGATTTGGATCTTCTGTGTGTCACTGTCTTTTCTCTACACTGCTACACCAGGCACATAGGGCCAGGCCGGATAAAATGGCACAAGAGAGCAACAGGTTCCTCCAAACAGCCCAACTGGAGAGGAACCTGACCCCTCAGGTCCAGATGCAGGAGGCAGAGCTGCAGTGCAGTGGAGAGCAATGGAACATGTGGGTTCCCCAGCCAAACCCTGGGACACAAAAGGAGTTGCCTCTATCACTGCCCTGCAGTGTCCTGAGGCCAGAACTCTGCTCTGCCAAACTTCTCATGGCAGGCACAGCCCTTCTTACCTGCTCTTACCTACTCTTTCTGAACCGTTCAACATAGAAAGCTTGTAAATGGCTGATGAAGAGCTTCTGTGGGTATTTGGTGGATAATGATTAAGGAACATTTTGGGAAATAAGTCTGGTCTTCAGCAGTTCTTTCTTTCAGCTTAGAGCAAGGAAAAGGCTGCACAGGAAGCTAGCTAAAGAAATAACACATAAAGGGAAAACATTTTGTGCATGAATAAAAACCAGTGTAACTAAGTAACATCTCCGTGATCATGTTGGAGAAAGGTATTCACATCTCAGTCTGCAAACTCTATTCTATGTGAAAAATATGCTCCACAGATGTATTACTTTTCAGATGATGAATCCTAATGTAGGAAAGGTAGTGAGATGTTATTCCAGAATTACATATTTTGTGTTTACAGAAATCTTCACTTTTTTTTTAAACCGATGTTATCTGACTTTTCCAAACAACAGAAAAAACTTATGGTGGGTTTTTTTGTTATTCTTGATGGATATAGATTAAATGTGATACGTGCTTTTCAAAATAGCTGGTTTTAATTAATTTTCATTGAGGAGATGCAATTCTGTAAATGATTATTATAATTTCCTGTCATACTTTTGTGTTGTTACCTCAGAGAGGAAGTAGAAAAATCATGTCCTTATTTGGTCTTCACAATTATTTCCTGTCCTTTCTATTGTGTCACAATAATGCTGTAGGACAATCCCTCTGCTGCCACTTCTTGTAGTCAGCAAAGATGAGAAGCATTGTGATGGTAATGGTCCTTTCACCATAATATCCCTGAAGATTACAGTTGTGAATGATGCCCTCCTGCTACTTCCTTGTATGAATGAATCACATCCTGAAGACAACTGCTGCTTTCCTTTCTGGCCATCTAACTTGCCCTTAGCTATTTCTAAAGGGAACAGTATGATAATTGTTCACTTTTTCATTGTCATAAACCCCTGAATTATCAAAAGAAACATGATTGGTACCTTTTCTTTAAATGGTAAAGATTCTCATAAGATGCTATACAAATGAAATTGCATAAAAAACCAAGCAAAACCCCCAAGTTAATTTGTCAGAAGTCATTCTGGAGTGATGAGATGAGGAAATGATGCCTGCCATAAACCTGAAGTCATGGAGGGTTTCTATACTGGAAAATAACTTGGGTTGTCAAACTGATTTCAGTCTTTATCCCCCTGCAGAACTGCCTGTTACCAGAGTTTGCGACCTGAGAACCAGAACAACTTACAAATGCAGGTCTTCGAATACTGGGATCCAGCCCCTCTCCCATTTATCTCCTAAAGGGCTTTGTGCGTTGCCCCTTGTGGAGTGGCTGGGGTCTGGGGAAGATGGGACAGGGTCCTTCCATGGGAGCAGCTGGCACATGTGCTGATGCACAGGCAGCTTTGGGAATGGGACGGTTGCAGAATGTTAGAATGGGATTTCAGTGGGGATGTGATCTGGGAGAAACCTATCAGGGATATTTGATTCCAAAGGCTGCTGTTTCACAGCACCCTGGCCTATGAAGGGCTGGGTGTTGCCTTCTTCATCCCTTGTTCAGTCAGGCTGAACACTAAATGTAGCTGAAAGACTAAAGACTATTAGTTCAGTCTTGCAAGCTTTCATCCATTTGTATAGACAATTTGATTCTGAAAAAATGTTCAAGTAAGGTGTGTATGTTACGGGTGGAAATTTGCACCCATGCTTTTGTTTATTGAGTTGATTACTTACAAGTCTTCAAGTGTGTCGAGGAGGAATTACTGACCCGAAAAGAAGGGCTGGACATCTTCTTTTCTCTGTTTCAGTGAAAAAACTCAAACCAAAACCAAACCACCCCACACCAAGCCAAAGAAAAAACTCCACAAACAAACCCAAGCAAATACCAAAAAAAGTTATAAACCATTTCTGTTCCCCCTGCCTCAACTTCCATCCTGTATCTGTTACTTTTTTATCCTGATGACACTATTTCTGCTTTCTTCAAGTAGCATTGCATATGTCGTCATTTAGGGTAAGTAATTGTGGACCAAATTTTAGGCCAGATTCAGGAAGTGGACCACACAGGTGTCAAGTGAACCAGGGCACCCTTTTCTAGACATGGATATAATTCCTACCTGGTTGGGACAGAGGACTTGCTATACTGAGAGTCAACAGTTGTATCATGCAAGTTTATGAGGTCTAGTCTCTTCTTCTATAGAGGCAGAATATACATTAGTATTAAATAAGCATTTTCTCATATGTGGAAAATATTTGTTTATTTAATCTACTGTACATGCTCACAGTTATATCTCTGGGTTTCTTTTCACTGCGTAACAGCCACCTTCAAACTCTGTTGCATCTTGCCTATGATCTGTAAAGCTAAGAATTATGGCAAAACTCCCAGGGATTTGTAGACTTCTGAAAACTGAATCCTTCTGTAGAAACTTAGTGAATTAAATTTCTCCAATGCCTGTGGTTTTGAGAGTTTGTAAGCCTTCATTCTACAGAGGAAAAAAAAAGATACATGAAGTAAGGAGAAATTGCACAAGCTGAAACCAGCAGAGCTGCTCTGCTTTACCTATCATTCTTCAAAAGATGTTTGATCCTTAGATAAAACACTTGTTAATGCTTTCAAGATTTCAACATAACATCTTTAAAGATTTTCTCTTTTTCTACAGTAAAAACCTAATAATATGTCATAATTTTACTTAAGTGTTAAACTTCTTTCAATATCCGGAGCTAACTATTCACCCTGGGCATTCAATAACAACAATGTAACACAGAAACCGGGAATCAGGAGTTAAGAGGAAGAAATAAGGCTGGAGAAAATGAGATGGAGGTTTAGCATCATTTCAGAAATTGGATTTAACTCTCTGACTCTCTGCTAGCAACATGAAAAAGATAATCTTTTTATGTCATTGATAGGCAAATTATGGGAAATGCTGAATGCAGGGCACAGAAACTAATTAGAAAAAGAATTAAAAGATGAAATTGTCTTTTAGATATAAGATCATATTATTGAACATACTAAGGTTCTGAAAGCCTTATTCTCTTTTTCTTTCCTTTTTATTTATTTTTTTTAAATCAGTTTGCAGGGAAAAGAACAAAGCAGAGCAAACAGAAAAGAGTGGCAGGGTGTTAATTGAGATGTGATAATTAAAGTGAAGCATAGTCAAGAAACAGATATCCTTTTGGCTTTCAGCATGAAAATGATGATGGGTGGCACCTATGGACACTCAAAGCTGTTTTAATAACCCTGGGAATCTGCAGTAAGAGCCTCGGTGACACACAACTCTGGGAACAAACATTAGCAGGTGGGGAGCTTTAGAAAACTGATTTTTCAATTGATCATCTTTTTCCCATCTCTGCCTTGGTGTCTGGGCTGTTGATGGGTATGAAATGGAGAGGAAGCACTCCTTTAGTGACAAAAAGTGTGGATGAGCAGGCAGCAGTTCAGGATAATGGTAACAGTGCCTTGTGCCAGCCACAGCTGAGTGCTGAGAGATTAAATAGATTAAATGAAAATAAATGCAAGCTAATTGAATTCAGTGATAGAGGAGATGAAATCAGAGGAGTATAAAATTAGGCTTAAGATGGGGATTATTATTTTACTTTTTGCCAGCTCTATCTTTGGATTGCCAGAGGCAGGAGCTCTTTCGGTCAGAAATGAAAATAAAACAAAGAACACACATTGAAAGACAATGAGCCACTTTCTTATTTTGTTTTTACAACAAAACAGTTTTGTGAAACTTTGCTGTATTTTAGAAAAATAATCCTTTGAGATAACTTAGACTGAACTGAAGTTGCTTGAATTCTCTCTACTTTTTTTTGTTTTAAGTAAGATGACCTGCAGTTTGGGTGTCTAAGTGGCTGTTATCCTGATTGAAGGTAAAAGTCTCTCCTATAAAGTTAAAATGTTCAGAAGCGTAATGAAGTTTGAGACAACACAACTGTGATTCATTCTCTAGATTTTGTTGTAGGCTTAAACAGAGTTCGTGGTTGAACTCCCCTTCCCTCCACTTTACCCCTACCTCTTAGAATACATGTGTTTAATGGAAGAATCTAAATTTGTGAACTAATAAGTTTATATCCAGATAGCAGGATGGACCAATGAACTTAAGGGACAATACAGAAAGTAAAATCAACATGATAGTCCGAAGAGTATAATAGGGAGAAGGGAAGTTTTAAAATAATCAGAGCAAATTGAGAGCAAAGCTTTAGGAATGTGTTGTGTTTTTCTGGGCCTTGTATTTAAGAGAAGAACTGTGAACTTGAAGCAGAGGATGAAGAGTTTGATTTGAATATGAATGTTTGGCAGGGTCTTAGCAGCATGAAAGGGATAATTTTAGCAGCAGCTTTTGAATAGACTGGTTGGGTACAAGCTGAGATATAAGTAGGCTAAGCAGGCTATAGCTAAGATCAAGGATGAGGTGGGGGAAAAACCATGAAAAGCAGGTGAAATTCAGCTGTGTGCAAAAAGTCTTGCAGAAGCAGGCATGACTTGCAGTAATATCTGCATCCTGTTTTGTAAATTTTACTGGATTACTAGATTTCTGGGTGGCAAACAAATTTCGCTCAGGCAGTCAGGCTGTATTTTTTGGTAATACATTAACTTGCACAGTGCACTGAGGGTTTTGCTGAGGATCTGAAACACAGAGAAGGTTGTCAGGGTATGGGTTCTGTGGAAACATCTCATCAGCTGAATAAAGATGATTTGTAGTAAAAATGAACTTTAGTATGTGGAGCCAGAGGTTATGGCAGGGTACCCAAGAAAAGAAGAAAAACATATCCAACTTCGTTGAGGTCCAATACAGACCTAAAGCAAAGATTTTGAAATTCTTTTTCAGACCTGATCCCTGCTTGTCTTGTAGAAGTAAAATGTCAAGACAAATACAATGATTAGTGAACAAATCAAACCAGTAAGAAAAGTGCCTAACACTTTTTTCCTGTTCTTTTGTATCAAATGCTTTTTAAGTTCCACAGTGATGAATTATTTTAGAAGTAGAAACCATACAACGAAAGTCTAGTACGCATAGCTGAACATTGGAAAAAGGAGTGCAATGTAAAAGACTTAGATAATGTTTCCAGCCAAACCGTTCGGCAGATGAAATACTTTTCTCAACTGCTTCAAAATTTTCTGTCAGAGGACCTTTGTTTTTCTTGCTACACAGAAATATTTATTATCTTTGATTTGAAAACAAAACCCAAAAAAACTCACTTCCAGGTCGTACTTTCATTGTAGAAAATTTTAAAAATATAGTACTGGCTTCAGCAGAAGAAGGAATGAACTATTTTCAACTTGAGTTGGAACATTTGCAAGTTTAGTAGTTGATATAGCTGTTTCCAGGATCTAAGGTCTTACTTTATGGGTAATGGAATCTATAAAATCCCACCAGATGTCACAGAATGATTTTCGTATTTATTAACCAAGTAACCAGGGACAATTGTTTTGTTGGGTTTTTTTTTGGTGTGGTTTCTTTTTTTTAATTCTTTTTCTTTCTTTTTTTTTTTTGATTGAAGAGAGTCAGGTGTTAAATTGATCAAAAATGAGAGGCTAAGATCATTTATACTGTAATGCAATGAAATTAACGTTATTGGTTTAGGACTGTATTCTGTGCATTTAAGTACATTCCCAGTAAATATCAGTGACCATAATGGGTTCTTTTTTTCTACTCTTCAGTATTCCAGCCAATGCTACTTAATTTTTTTCACAAGGCTCTTTGAAATGGAATATATTAAGAGTATTCCTCTACCTTGTAAAACCACTTTATTGGCTATTATATCCTACACTCCCTTAATCTGGTGGCCCTGCTGTTTTTGAAGCACGATTGGCTTTCTGGGCTGCAAACACACCTTGCTGGGTCATGTCCAGCATCTCAACCCCCAAATCTTCCTCCTCAGGGAGAAATGTCAAATACCCACAAATTTTAAATAAAGTGTAGCCACATATTTAATTCTAAAAGTTGTACATGCTTTCAGTATAAAGTCAAATGAATGGGAAGATAATTTAGAATCAGCAGTCCAATTTAGAACATATCTCCAAGGAATACACTTGAAACTCAGGAGAATAGTGTTGTGTCTTTCCCTACTAAAAATAATGAAATCTAGCATGAAATTTCCAGATAAAATTAAATTTCAGTGAATAATCAGGGAATAGAAAATGAGTCTAGTTTACAACTTCCCTCCCCCATTGTTTTTCAAACAGCACAAATAAATTTTTCATTCAGAATTTCGATGCTTGTTAGGATCAGAAATTTGGAGAGCTTTCACTGATGAACAAATATGTGAGCTATTTCAAAATCTGAAAATCTGTAAGTTCTGTAAATAGGAAAAATTGAATGCTAAGCTGTAACAAAAATCTGGCCAGGATTTTATGTGCCAAGTGCTTAAGAATCTTTCCCTCAGAGTGTAAATGTATAGCCTTATCAAAGCAAAAATATTTGAAATATATTGAGAAAATTCTCCCCTTCCCCTTCATGTTTTTGTTGTCTTCCAGTCTGATGACTCTAACAACACAAGCAAGGCAAATCACCATTTCTTGGAATGTGTTTTTGTGTGGCATACTGTAATGGGGTACTGTCATGTGCACTAATCAACTTATAGTGAAAAACATAGTTAGAAAACAGCTAGAGAAAATATATGTTCTTTTGTGTGTAACAAAAATAAAACGTGATAATTTCTTTCATAATATTTCCTTAAGAAGCCTTTTGGTCTTTCATGCTATTCATATGCTGTAGAATATCCCTTTGGTCACTTCAGGTCACCTGTCCTGGCTGTGTCTCCTCTCAAGTTCCGAAGCATCCTCAGCCCCATTGCCAACACGGCAGTAAAAAAAGCAGAAAAGGCCTTGGCTCTGTGTAAGCACTGCTCAGCAATAACTAAAATATCTCTGTATTATCATCACCGTGTTCAGCACAAATCCAAACCACAGCCATACTGGACACTGCAGAAAATTAGCTGTACCCCAGCCCAGCCCAGCACAGTAATGAAAGGTGCAGGAGCTGTAGGTAAGCACGATTAGGCTTTAGGGTGGTTTGTGTGCCATGAGGGCTGCCTGCTGGGAGCAGGAAAGGAAAGGTCCAAGGACTGGAGATACCGATGAACACTGTTCTGAAACTGAAGTATGTAATAGAGGAGAAGAATGAACCAGCAGTACAATTAAGAATTTGTATGTGCTTGCTGAGTGAGATGAGCTCAGGGAATACTCTCTACAGAAGGATTGGCCCAAGAGAAGAAGCCTGATTAGTGGAGGAGAAATGGAGCTGAGGTGGTGTTTGCTCTGTCAGTAGCAGAAGTTTTGATTTCACTGATAAAGTAACTCTAGAGTCAGCTAAATAGACTTAGAGCAAGTTGATTCAGGTCAAATGCAGTGTAACTATCAGCAGTCTGAATCCCAAAGCAAGAGGAAAATGAGGCCTTTGGGCATCAGTGGCCTGTGGCTAAAGCACTTTTTCTCTAAACTGGTTTTAGTCTAGACCATAGCCATGTGCTACTTACCTGGAAACACACATATAGGAAACTGCCAGGTATGGAGGCTTCCCTGAACTTTCTGGTGCAATAGAACAGGCTGAAGAGAAGATCCGTTAAATAGATCGATAGAACATGGCTTAATTTTTCTAAAAGTTTTGGTAATTGAAAACTGTTATTAATTGCACCTGAATGAAACCTGAGAGTTAAATTTGGGAGTTCACTTGATTTACATCACCATAGATGAGGAACAAACCGAGTCCATTGTCCAACTTGTCCTTTAAACCTTCTATTACTAAGTTCAACAAAGAGCTTCCTGTATACATGATTTTTTTGAGTCTTGGAGAAAACCTTGAAATGTTGGAAACTTGAAATGTCTATTGAAGAGTATAGTCTCTGATTCTGATGAGAGAGTCGAGCTCCTTCTATCTCTAAGATTAAACAAGGATACCTGGAAATATCTTCAAGGGTGTTAATTGTCCTCTGAGAGTTTACAGGACAAAGAGACTGAAAAAGAACTTTGAAAAATGGGAAGACAAGTTCAAGAAGTAAGTTTAATCCAAAGTGTTTCAGAGCTGAACATATATTAACTATACTTTTATTTTGTTTTGTTTGTTAAAACTTTTGGATGATCTATTTACTGTGTTAGAATTAATCAGTATCACCACTTTTAGATCTTTTGATACAAGAGTGGTAAGGAGGAAAAGATAAAGACAAGGAAATAGAGGGTTTCATAGGCAGAGTAAAGAGATGGAATTAGAGCCACTCACTTCATTGGTGTTTGTAGGTTTCCATCTATCTTCCTTTCAAAAAATGCTTTGGTGCAGAGGTCAGGACAGTAAGTCTCATACTAGTCAGATCTAACAAGAGTTCCCCATATTGGGCTTTAGAGTCAGTAAGTGTCCTTCACAGCTCTTAAAAACTTTAAGTAATCGTGAAGAAAAATTGAATGACCACTCATCAACATGAAATAAGAATGCTTTTTGACGTACATTGGCCTATAGGCTTTGGAGTCATGTCTTTTATGTGTGCTTTGTTTGACTTATGGAGATATTCAACTGACTAAGAAAAATCCATACCACAGCCTAGAAAAAGTTTTCCTATTACACTCTGTGTTTCGCAGTTAGCCTTCATAGATTTTTGTAGCAGAAAGTTCATCCATGCAGCCTAGTTTAGGTTTCACATACTTGTCATGTTTAGACACAAGGTTTAAGTTATTACAGAGATGGGCGGTAGTATAAATCTTCTGTCAGTGACCTACTCTGGTGTATAATGTATATATTATATACACTATATACATTTGTATTGTAAAAACTTGTATTTTCTAGCTGGGGAAATGAAAATTAAATCAGCATGATATCTGTTTAAAAATAAAGAGTAAGATTACTTCCTTCAAGAGTCTTTCGTAACTATTTAGTAGCTTGAGATACTATGCAAGATGTGGATGGTGTGTGTGGGGAAACAAAGAATATTTCATCTCTTACTTACGTCTTCTTGGCTTTGGTAACTGCAAAACTGAACAGGAGCTTTGGAGCTGTAGTGTTTGAAGAAATTTCCATAACATTGTGGCTTTTCAACTTTATTGTGAAATGAAAGTCAGGGAATCTGACTGAATGTGTTGTTAACTTTCAAGTGCCTACACTTTACTTCTGGAAAAGCCCTGTGACATTTTGATCTTTGAGTATCCTTGTCATTAAACTGGGACAGAAAGAGAAGGAACAGGAAAGGAACATAAAGGGTGAATGCAATTTAAAGATTTCCCTGGAGAAGGTGAGCAAGGTACTATTTGGGCTGCCAGAAGCTGAAATCAGAAGAATGACTGTTTTTAGCATGTTGGGCATGATTTAATTCTGTCATCATCATCCAGATGGAAAATGTGCTGACAGGCTTTGAATTACCAGTGACAGGACAAAAGAGCACTGGGATGACAATGTTGTTATCTGGTACAACAAGAGCACCTTCAATAACTAGCCATTTTACTAGTTTAGTTCATTAATTTGTGTGAAGAATTAACATTGGTATTAATTATGATATTTTAAATTTATTTTTTTTTATATCTGGCTTTCTGCTAGAGTGCTGTTTTTAATATTGTATGTTAGGGTTGCTCTTTTTATTACTGTATTTTAGGGTCACATTCTGTTGTGTAACCATCCAGATGGGTGGAACTACAGTCAGAATTATTTGGCTTTTAATGCATTAAGGAAAGACTACCAGAAAAATTATTGAACTCATGATGTGTTTCTCAATAATTAAATATTGAGGAAAAGAAGGAAATAATATGTTAGAAATCAGTGTAGTCTTTGTGCCTTTATATTTTTCTGAAGGTGGTTTGTTTTCTGATGATATTTCAGATGTTTTGTGGTTACTTTGTGGTCTTCTTTTCCAGCTGCCCTAATACCAAACTCCCTTACATTTTCCTGATTCCATAGACACTCCAGGAAATACTCTGTTTTGCAGCAATGCACTTGCCTCCCTGGCTGGACTTTGGAAAAAAGTGCATTATGGTTTCTTTTCAAAAGTCCATGCATTTGATCGTAGTGAGGTCGAGATGTTCTTCACAGACACTTTTATAGTGTCGTGTCCATGGCCAGATATGCCCTAGAAGAGACAAGCAGGTAGTTAACCACTCATTAGCTCTGCATGTGTATGCAGGAAGAGATTATAATCACAGTCTCAACTGATCATTCAAGCCTTTTATTTGTACATAAAAATAAGACTGAAACACTTGCAGCTGTCCTTCACCAGACATCCTCTTCAGGTCTCCTGGCAGCCAGGAGCTGCTGGCTCTGGCCCTTGGCTTAGAACTGTAATATTTCTGGTCAGTTTATCTCACCTTTTCTAATGGTGCTGTTTAAAAGCTGGTTCAACCATTTTGCCACCATTGTTGGTTTGCTTAACTAATCCTTTAATCCTATTCATTGTTTCTATTAGAGGGCGAGGTCCTCATAATCCCCTTGGGAAAGTTTGTTTTCTTTTTATTATCTTGGCTGGTGTTCAGTCATTCATGAGTGGCTGCTAGCCATAAATATATGGTAAGTTTTTAGCTAAATACAGAGACAGTAATTGAAGGACTTTTGATTTTTTCTTTTCTGTCAGTAAGTATGAGCTCAACAAGTCATGTATTGCATGGCATTACTGTGACTGGTCCCATAAACCACACACTTACATTTCCAATTATAGGACAGTAGCATACATCTTTTAATGAGAGCTTGCAAATTTCTTCACAGACAGAAATCAAATATCAGAACTAGAGGATTTTAGAAGAGGCCATGTTTACATATCGTATTACTACTTTGCTGACAGTAGGTCCAGTTTAAGCAAAAGTTCCCAGCTTCTTAGGAAATATATGGTCTTCTCTAACAGTGGCTGAATTAAGAATCTGAAGGTTTGCCTCCCCGCCAGACAAGTGATGAGGCCCTGATCAGTGTCATTGCCTGCCAAGAGGGAGGAAGCGGAGCTGACAGGAGCTCTCCCAACAGATAACTGCTGGCCACCAGGACATGGGCTGTTGGTCTCTCTAAATACAGTCTTTTTTCCAGGGAATGCATTGTGAAATTTCAAGCATCCCTCTTTTTACTTTTTCTGGCATGCAGGCTCTTGGCAGTGTTACATTTATTGCAATTTTGTTGTTTTGGCAAAGAATTCAAAAGTGTGTTTGCATGCCTCAGTGGACCAGTGATAGACTAATGATACATAGCAACAGTAAATGTTCTTTTATTTTTTTTCTGCGCTGCAATCATGTTTCATAGGTGCTATGCTGGAAAATGAGATCGATGTTTGCATCCACTCTGGTGTTCAGTTGTGGAAATGCTGTTCTCAAGGGAGGCAGCTCATAGATACAATGGAAAGAGCCCAGGGACAGCCTGGCAGTTTTAGCATCACCATTTTTCCCAAGGGAGTTTTTCTTTTGCCTAGAGACCCATCTTGAACCATAACTGTGATTGAAGATTGCAATGCTTTGAGTGCCTGGGTGTTTGGACAGCTCATCTTCACGTGATCTGATAAAATGGTGTTGCAATGGTGCTGCACAGAGTCTTGCACTTTTGGGGCTCTGGAGATGCTGTGTTCAGCACAGAAACATGAGGTCCTTCAGCTGAATACATTCTGAAATCAATGTGATTTTCCTGGATAGCACTATAGGAGGAAAAAAAAAAAGGCCTGAAAATGTATCTTGCCAAAAGCTATACATGTGCAGAAAAACTTTGTACATATGCCTGGCACAGTGCATTCCCTGCCTGTAAGACTTATTAGAACGAACAGCTGGTTAATGGAGACAAGTGTTTTTTCAACTAAACTTTAATGCCAATTAAAATCTACATTGGTTTATTAAGAACAAAACTGCCATTTTTTCTAGACAATTTTTTGTTATTCTATAGCATCAGAATTGATGAGAGAATATAGTAAATATATAAATCTGTCAAGTTATGAAAATTAAATAATAAAACATACTTTTCAAAAACTATGAAGAATTTTAGTCTTAAAACTATCTTGCTTGATTTTTGACCTACCTTTTTCTAATAGTTTTGCTTTTAAAAATATCTGAATACCTGGTAGATGTTACCATAGCCATGTAAAAAAGTTCCTCCTTGGTACATGAAAATCTTGAATGTTCAACTAATATTTTTTTTTTGATTACATATAATGGTTTGTGATATTTTTAGTTGAAATACTTAGGGCAATTTGACAAAAAAAACCCCCAACAAACAAAAAACCTGGAACCATGAAGGTGCATTGCTCCTGGTATAGAAAAGAGTGTAAAATACTGACACCTTACAAATGATTTCATACCAGTCATCAGTACACTCACCAAAAGTAGTAATTATTTCAATTCCCTTATCTGAGTTGAGATCTCTGGGCACCAAACAAGCAGTCTGACCAAGGTACGAAAACTGAATTTATCACATATAGGGAAAGGCTCCATCTTTTCCATTCCTGTGTCATAGATCAAAGGGACCAGTTGAGCACCTATCCATGCAAATTTTTTGAGTTGTTGAGTTGCTGTATTGTAAAATCGTCCCAGAGTGCACCACAATGAAATTTCTCATTTTGGGGTATTTTTGTGGAAGAAAGTATTAATGTCCTTTTATGCGTTCACTCAATCTGAGTGCTTTGTGAGAAAGAATGTATGTATGACACAGAGGAGACCTGAAAGTTTGTGGGATTTGATCTCTGTCATCCTCAGATAATACTGGGGGGAGATCATGTACAGTGGTATGATTTTTGTTGTTCACTATCTAACCCTGTGTAAACACGAATTTAACCAGATTAAATATCTGCTTGACTTTATCAACAGAAAAAACCATATCACATTCCAGGCTAGTCCTATTTTATAACTGCTGAAGGTCTGCCATTGGAGGACATGCATGGATTAAGGACTGGAATGTGTTCTGTTCATCTATCACGTTTAATCCTCAATCTTAAATGTGTACCACATGATAGTATTGCATGGCATGTGATATCTCCATTGGAATCCTGTGGGGATGTGGGGGGAAGTGAGTATCCCACAGTGTTACCCAGGAATAACAGTCACATGGACATTGGGTTATATACTTCCAGGTTTGTGTTTCAAGTCACAGAGGTAATTGGAAAACTACAGCTGCAGAGTATGGAGCATCCTCTGTTAGCAGAGAATACAGATCTAAACAGTCTACAGAGACACCTAGATACCAAGGGGGTGTGTGTAAGAATAACTGCTTAATTATAGAACAATAACAGACATCTGCAGGGAAACATGGTATTCACTGCAGAGAAGTGTCACTGTGATATAATCTACATACCTTAATTGCTAGGTAATATTTTATCTTATGCAAATAACTAAACAAAATACAAACATGCTGTGGCCTTCAAAAGAAGAGTTAAAAGCCTACGACACCTCATAGTAAATCCTAACAAACACTATTTAGAAGTGATTAGGTCTGTATGCTATATTTTTTTAAATCCTTTCTATTATTAGGAAAATTTCAAAGGAACTGCAGTCTTTGTTCTTTGATATCTGGTTTTCAGAAGCCTGCATGGCTTCATCTTTTTGCATGGCCAATCCAAAGTGCACAAGAGCTGTGATTATTCAGGTAAGCTGTTGCATATGTTGATTTTCAAAACTTTTAGTGATAAGCTATTTGATTTCCCGTTTTTTCATTTTTTCTTTTTAGTTTACTTTGGTATACTAATCTTCTCCACTATACTTGTGCCATATTACATTATGAACATTATGTGTTCTAACAGACATGGCTCCCCTGGCAGCAGGCAACATTTCCACCAGTTTAATCTTCTGGATGCCTCTCAGATCTCACTTGAACAACATATGGAAATCATACTACACCAGCTAGCTATACTCTTTGGATGTAAATTCGTAAAGAAAATGTGATCTGTTTGAAACTTGAGGTGAGGGGAGATAAGAAAAACAGAATATAATAAAATATAGGGAAAGACACTTATCAAAAAATCTTTTGACCTAGCTTCTACACTTCCCTGTTGTAATTCAGTAACTATTTTTTTAGATGCAGCAAATCCTTTTATTTGGATATTTCTTGTTCTTTAATGACTTCACTACAGGGTTGCATGGGTCGATAGGAATGCCTTCTCTAAAATCCATTAACATGGTTCTTGACTGAATGCAGCCCAGGCATGTTAATCACCATTATTCTTCAAAAATGTCAGACTACTCAAGTTTTCTATATGTGAATTTTATGCCTGAGGATTGATGGGTTCCTTATTTATACACAGGACTGGGTACCTTGCTGGACATGATGGTATTTTGTTAGTTTAAAAATGGGCTATAGGAAATATGATAAACCAATCTCTTTAATGTTGGCAAAGACTTAGAAACTGAAATTAAAATTATAGTTTCATCTGTGCCTTTCTTATCTAGATGACAGTACAGTTCAAAGAAATATCCACTCTTTCCACTGTATGCCTCCTCTTTGACTCCAACACATGCATATTAAAGAGAAACTTCACATTTTTTGATGTGATTGCATCAGAAGAAAAGATATAGTATGATTGATGCCAGTGGGGTTTGACAAATAGCAACTCTACAGAAATTATACAAAAATTTCCTTCCATATTTCCTCTCAACTGTTCTGCCACTTTGATGAAATGGTAATCTCTCTAATCCATTTTTCCAGCTAGAAAAGTGTTTCAGAAACATACCCTTCCCTGCAGTTATTACCATGATGGAACATTTATTATCCAGCAAATGAGGCATCACATTCTCTGATAATTCTCCTAAAAAATCCTAGGAATAACTGCCCTCTATTGTGCATATCAATGATCAATTAAAATATAGAAAAAAGTATTTTATATTCTGCAAGGGACAGAATGCAAAGTGTTTCATTGATCAATATCCAATGCAGAAATATGTGAAATCTTGTGTGGACAAATTTCTTCCTTGTGTTGAAGGGTGGTTTGACACACCACTCACGCCCTAAACCATCCAGGTTGTGGATTGTGGAGTCATGAAATATTGTTTTCACATACATGAGCTCTGGTAAATTTTGCCTTGAAAAATATGTCTGTAATGCACTAAATGATTGTGGCTTTGGGGCCTGTGTGTCCCCAGGCTGTTATAGAAGAGTTAGAAACACAGCTCTTAAAAATGTACTACAAGAACAGCAGAGAAATAAACAAACAACCTCATCCCAAAAAACTCCAAACTAAAAAACACAAACAAAAAACTTGCCAAAAAAAGATGCTACAAAAATCATCAGTAGGCTTTGTACAAAACCCGGTCCTGTTTTATTGTTTGCTTTATTTTTAAAAAAGATAGATCACAAGGACTAAATCCACACAGGAACTCTAGACCCCACCACATTGATTTAATAATAATATTTTTTGTTCAGTCACTTGTATTATTGTTTAGTAAGCTTAAAAACATGCAAGTGAAACTAAAGATATTAAACAGTGTGTTAATTTTAATAATAGTTTTTTTCAATTATGAGCACAGTGGATTTTATAAAATGGCCTGAGTAAGATGAGAAAACATTTACTGAGTGACATGGGCTGTTTGCCTGTCTTCAATCATGTTTTATTTTATGTGTATACACATACATATATATGTATGTATCTGCTATATGCAAATGCATTCAAATGTAGAGCAGATACAGTTTGTTAACTTTGACCAATTTCTTTATTGGTTTCCTTAGAATATTATGCTCTTACATCTGTGTTATATCTGCTCTNNTTACATCTGTGTTATATCTGCTCTCTGCAAGTACCTTCAGAAATGTTTTTGTGGCAGTGTAGCTAAAACAACCTCACTATGAATTATTGTTCTGTTCAGGAGAAGTTTTCAAACACAGTTCAATATTACCTTGAAAATACAATTTTTGAATAGTAATGTTAAAAATCTTTGTTGTGGATTCTCTTCCTTCCTATGTCTGGTCTTTAAAAATAAATTTCAATTATACAGACCAATACAAAGCCGTAATCACATAATGAGAAAATTTAAGTTATTTATTTTTGTAGTGTTTGCGGCTTTCGTTTCTTTTATTAAGCTCAAAACAAAATAGCAATTTCTTTGTTTTTTCTTTAGCTAAGTCAATAGGTTACATGACATTATTTGTGTTTTGCACACTTGCAGATTAATGCTTGAACTGTTGCACCACCACTTCAAGCACTATGTTAGGAACCACCTTGCGTTTCATACTTGCAAATATGTAATGTTTTTACAGAATGTATCATGGATGGAAACGTGACCCATTCCTGAAGAAATGTTTTGTACAATCAAACTCACCCATTTTCCAGGTAAAGGATCTGCTTTTTTTTTATTGCCTGAAATGTTACCTGTTGGTTTATACACAGTGGAGTAAGTGACCTAAGAAAAGCCTGCTGAGTCAAAAGTGCTTTATTCCAGTGTCATGTGTGAGTAGGGAGCAAAACCTAAGATAATAATGAGGTTGGAATCAAGCTTACCCATAATAATGATAATGCTAAAAATTATACTTTAAGTGAATATTTTTTTTGTGTAGTGGAAACCCCTCCCAATGATCTCAAATCCAAATAGTTACCATAGTAACTCATGTTAAGGTATATTATTTATGGACATATTGCAACAGAGAGTATTCATAATGTGTTGCTTTTTTCAGACCGTATGTTTCTGGTTGTTCACGTAACATTTGCACAGCTGAGTGAAAATGCCAGATCTCTTCATTTGTAGCAAGCTAACATTTCTATGTGCTCTCAAAAAGTGCAGAATGATGCATTTTTGAGATCACTAGAAAAAAATCATGGTTTATTTTTATTGTATTCAGATAACCAGTGTAATACAGCAAAGTAGTGCTGCCAATTTCTTTTTTTCTCACTCTGCCATCTTTTAGGGGGTGAGGGGCAGGGGAGTTACACTGAGGCCACAACAAGTAGAATATTCAAGACCTGCTGATAGAAGGGAATGACACTTCATAAGACAACCCCATTTGAAACCCATGAAAAGAAACCAAATAAAAGTATCACATGACTAGCTCCACCATAGTTTTTCATATATGCTTTTTAATAGTGTTACTTATGTGAAGATGTAAATTAGTCTGTAAGAGGCAGACTAATTTTTTAGCCTGTGTTTGTGAATTTTCAAACTAATTTTAATCTGCAAGGATTATCTTAAAACATGTAGTTACTAACATA
>WEIV01016073.1:4539-19927 GCA_013390005.1 Calyptomena viridis | reverse complement strand
TTCTGTAATTGGTTGATAGGTGGAGAAGCCACTAGTTGACAGGTGGTCTGGCTTAACTGCTAGAAAACGCTTCATGATCATGTTGCACAGCTCACATCCTTGTTCCCGTACCACTGCACCATGATTACGATTCTAATTAGTTTCTTTTAATCATGATCAATGCACCAAAGAGAAGCATCAGACAGCTAATATGATTTATTACATATTCCAAGAGCAGTTGTCTCAGGTTTGGCATTTCTGCTATCTGTCTCCAGGATGCCCGTGCCTGCTTGACAGCAGCCTGTCAGTGCTGTTGTGATTCCTCTATGCAGTGACTTTGACTGCCAGCTTTTCCTGCAGGCTCGGGAAGTGATTGATCTGCTCCACAATTACTGCAACGTGGAATATTTTAACTCTTGCCCATGGCCCTGTCAATTGCAGAAAGAGGGAGTATCAATACATATTGCAATCTGGTGCTGTACCATTTAAATATCAAACAGGAGACAAAAGATAAACAATGGTGACCGTCTTTATCCATATCTTTTTCTCATTTGAAGATTTTTTTCTTTATAACTGCTGTTTTACACATAGCTCTGCAGGAAGATCAAGAGGTGTCTCTGTGACATTAAGGATTCTTGAAGATACCATAAGTACTGAAGTAGTGGTAAAGAAATGCAGTAATGCTAAGGATTTTCATAAACTGTCCTTCAAACCTGTGAAGACAAAGGTCAGGTGAGGTGGTGGTTGTTTATTATTATTAATGAATATAGGAGCAAGAGAGGATGTTAAGGTTTTGTTCAAAACATACAATATTTTATAGCTGAGTTTCAAAGCCTCTTCCTTTTCTGAACCTCTAATATAGGTGACTTGACCCCGGTTTTATTGATTAAACTTTTATTCTTCCTCAATGAATAATTTAATTGTGAGCTGTAGTCTGGCATGATTAGCAGGGGCCTATGAGAGATTTTAAAGTATACTGTATGCTTCTCCTACTGCATTGGATTCCTTCTGCATCATGCCACTCTGGATTGAAAACTTTATATGCAACTTTTTAATTTATTTAGCAATTCTCTTCCTTGAGAGACCTAATAAAATACCAGAATCCGTACTCTTCTCTGGAAAGTTGTTATGGAGCAGGTTTTGGTTCCCTGCTTGTCAAGTCAGTCTCCAACCTTGCTGGAGTTTCTGCTTTTGGCCCATAGTTTAGCTGACCTAACACAGGTATAGCAGCTGTGCTGCAGGAAAGCATTCTTGTGACCGTTACAATTCCCTGAAATATGCCAATCCTGTTGGACTGGGAGAAGGACAAGGCCCCTGGTTTACCCTAAACACTATTGCAGTAAGGTGTGTTATATCACAGGGAATTTTTATACAGAGGACATAGTTAAACTCATGTAACCTGCATAGAGCAAGGGCCAATATTCTGGCTTTAATCTGAACCTTAAAGTAGTTCTGAGATTCTACGTTGGTGAGGAGTTAATTTGATGTTGCACATTTCTTGGGACCTAAGTGCTGTTAGTGAAGGAAACACTCCCATATCTTTTTCCTTCTTTTTATTTCAAACGATGATTGCATTTGGGTTGGTTATTTACATATATATTACAGTCTCTGCCCTATTAAAAACTCTTTATTTCTTAAAGACTTTGTAGAATATTTCCTTTAGAAAAACTTCTGAAATCTTTTATTAGGCTGTTTTTCTAACAAAATAGATGTATATATTTAATAAAACTATATATTTAATGAAAATATAATACATTTTTCCTGCAAGCTGTTTAATGCACAGGCATATTTGAAGCATTAGAACTTGGCAGTTTCCAGATGGATTCAGTTTTAACTCAGTCTTAAACAGCATCTTGTTAAATATTTTTAGGCATTTTTAGAACTTGTTTCTGTCACAGCAGAAACCTGTTTCAAAGAACAGTTTAATAACTGTTAAAGACTGGGTAATCCCAGTCTTAAAATTTTAGAATTGATTTGAAGATGGCATTGACAATATGCTTCAATAAGTCTTTCCTGGGAAGAGAAATATTTTAAAGAGAAATTGTATCCCACTAAAGTTGAGACTGGACAATCCTGTCTGCCCACTTGAAATTCAGGAGGCTAGAAAAAATAAAGGAATTACATGTTCGTGTCTTTTAACCTTCATATCACCTGTAGTATCACAGTATTCCATTTGCAATGTTATCACTTTAGAACAGATTTCAGAGAATAACATGCATCTACATTTTCATCAAATTGTTGGTCTAATATGAAATCAATTGTGATCTCAGAGCTTTTATTTTTATTCATGGGAAGATTAGATAAACATGCCAGGTATTCTAGCATGTGCATACGGGGAAGAGGATTATGCCTTAAGTGGGTCACAATCCCAACTGATGCTAAGCATTAAAAGTTCAAGACCGATGAGATTCAAGGATGTGGCTCTCTGGAAGGAGTTTCTGGCCACACTGTTGTTAGCAATGCTTCAAAGAAAGTTTAGCAGTGCCTATCAGCTCAGTATTTTTACAAGTCACTATTTGCAGTATAAGACCTTTTCTTAAATTTTTTCTGATGGCTTGGATTTAGTGGTTTAAAACTTTCTGCCAATTGTTATCATTTAGTAATTTTTATAAAAGAAGAAAGTCTCTATCCTAAATTTCAGAGCAGGCCTATCCCACATCTTGGCTGTGATGGATAAGTTTTACACATCTATGAACTTGTAACAATACCTATTTTAATGTATCTTCCTAAACCTTGACAGACCTGTAGGACAATTTATTAATCATCTAGGAAATAGCAGAAGGCATTCTTTCATTTGGAGCCTGAAGGCTGTAAATTGATGTTCATTTTTTTCCAATGATCTGCAGTCTCTGTGAAAATACTTAAAAAATGGAAAGTAAAATACCATGACAAGATAAAAATATGGTTTATGGATTGAATTTGAACTTGTGATATTGGTTGTTATGTATATATAGATTTTATTTTTTTTTAATCTTTAGTGCTGTAATGGAGTATAAGTGCATTTGTACACTGAAGCTGTAAAAAAGGAATTATCTTTTTACAATGATTTGCTGGTATTTTAATACATCTACATCTATTCAGACTAGAGTAAAGACAAAAACAAATTCTGTGTTGTTCTTAGTTGACATATTTTTAGTACATTTTAGTACATTTAGGAGGCAAATGCAGGACATTGAAAGTTTTTTTGTGAGGAGCAACATGGAGTTGGACTTAAAATTATAACTTCAGCTGTAATTAACTTTACCTTTTACTATATGTTTGAGAATTTGTATGCAAAACAAAAAATGCTTGGATTATAGAAATGAAAGTCAAATTAAGGAAGTTAAATTTAAAGGATGAAGGTTAATAACTACAATGTGCTAATTTTTAAGGAGGAAATTGGTTTTGGTGCAGTGTTTAGATATATTTATGGTAAAGGCACCACTTTCTTATTAAAATGCTTGAAGTTAAGAACTTCAGCAGTGCCTGAAGGTTCCCTACTGTGCCTGGGGACTTGTTCCACTTTCACTGAACATGTGAATTTCTGCCAGTGTCACCTGAGATTAATAATCATTCTGCAATTTAGACAGTGTTAATTGACATTAATTTCTCTGCCTTGTTTCTTCATGTTAGTCACTTCCTGCAAGGAACAAGTAGAGTTTTCATGGATTTCAGGGTAAAACTGACAGGTTTGCATTCTCCTGCATCTGAAATGTACCGTTATAATAAAAAATATATTGTTTCAGTTTCAAGATTTAGGCATAAAATAAAATTGTTTAATTTCCAGAATAGGATAGAGTTTTCTTTCATATTTTGAAATGAAATTACCAGAACTTTGATCTAAAACTACTTTGCATAATTACATATTTTGAAAGTAAATTTTTTAAAAATTTCTCTTTTTCAGATGAAACAATGAATTTGAGTATTTGCTGAATTAGTTGAATCATTTCAGTATGTTCAAAATTCTCTTTATTTTTTGATTTTTGTTTTTATTTGAACAATTGTGACTATAATATCGGGTAATTTTGGTCATGTTCATTTTTGCCTGCAGGATCAGGATGTCCTCATCATAGGAACATCAACACTTCTGGACCCATCTTGCTACATTAAAAATGTACCTGACATCCTGACATTGTCCTTGAGAATTCTGCTGTAAACCTACTGTGTTTTCCACATACATTTAGGCGCTTCTGTAACCCCTTGGTACACAATCTAGATTTTTAGAGGGCCTCAGATTTTATGTCAGCTTCCTAATATTGTGTGAGCTTAACTATGTCAAAACTCTGAATCTGTTAAACTGAAATATTTTAGTGATCATCAGTAATAAGAGATCTGAAGCATTTTTAAGAACTCTGCACATGACTTTCGTTCCCAGGCTCTTTGCATCAGATGGAATGATATGGTGAAAGTCTTTCCTGACTGCTACAGCTGGGAGAATGGCTGTAGCCTAATCAGGACATTTGTGAATCATGATTAGAAATACATTGACATCATTTACACAAACATGTTTATTGCATTCAGGAGGAACACAATGGCATATGGATTTTCTGAGAGAAGGGAGTGTTCTTTGTTAGAAGGTGTTGACTAGACAGTTAAAACATTTCAAAGAAAATTATAGATTTGTGAAAAGGGTGCTACAAGTTAGACAGAATTTCACCAGAGTTTTACTTTAAAAAAAAAAATCAGAGTACCAAATTAGTTTTGATCATTGCCTGTGACTATTCATACTAAAACTATGTCTCTTGGTAGCCTCGGACTGAGATAATATTCACAACTCTTTCTTGGTAATTACAGAAATCTTTCTAGGTATGTGCAGCTATCAGGCTCTTTGGTCCAAAAATTCTCTTTGCCTTTGATTATTTTGCTTTTGTTGTTGATGATTCTTTTTGTTTGGTGAATGCAGGGAAAAAAAAAGCAAGTTGTGGAGTTTTTTTCCCATTCACTAATGAATTATCTCTCTTGCCTGAGTTAGGTGCTTTATGTCCTTGAAAATCCTTGAGAATTAGCATATTATTTTCTCTTTGCTCCTACCTCTGAACTTTTTTTGTTCATATCTGACAGAAAGAATCCACCTTGCTCAAACTCAGAACTGAAAATTATGAACTACTACAATGAAGTCTTACAGTTAAGCTCTACCTTCAGGAGCAAGAAACAATTATATTGTCTGTTGACTATCGCAGGGAAAAACCAGCAATACATCACCATTTGTAGTCTACAGATGTTACTGGTTGAAATGATGGTGGGCTCCACATAGCACTATACTGTGAAGAACTGGAAATCCTAAAGTTTTTTAAATCATGGATTTTTAACATATTTTGGAAAGAGTCTAGGTTTTTTGATTACAAAGGTATGATTTACTGTGTTAATAATTCAACCGATCTCACTTTTGAATCTAATAGGTAGATATAAAAGTCATGTGAATATTGTACCATTTTTTGGGGCCATATGTGTATGAAAGTGATTTCATTAGACGTTTACCTGATTAAGTTATGTAATACCCATGAAAATAGAGGGGGGGACAAGGGGAGGGATCTTGGGTTATTGTTTCACTGTATCAATTTAATTACCCAAGCTACTAAGGGATGTGGTGGGGAGATGGGTGCTAATGTAGGTTTCTAATTTCTGCCTATGGTAAATTTGCTCCTAAGTCTGAACATGGGATACATGTTAAGACCTTGATGGAATGTGTTACTGAAACTCTGCTTCACATTCCTGCCTCTTGGCAATGGATCCCACTGGCCTCCAGAAGACTTGCACTAATTAGTGAGTCTCAGCAGAGTGCACAGGAGACTGTACTTTTTAACTTTCTTATTGAGCGTAACTCCTTTGGGAAAAAACTGTTAGGGAATATTCTTTTAAGAGTTTTTTTTGCCAAACCATTTTAGCAGGCTACAAGCTTGTACAAAACTGATCATGGCCTTTGGCAACATAGTTTTTAATGTTGTGTCTAGCCTTGAGAAATAAAGGGGACAACCATAAGGAGAGGCAGTGATTTTCAGCACTCGCTTCTGTGACCGTTAAACCTTCTGTGAACCTTTTAGGATGATTAGAACCCCAATCACAGAGTATTAACTTCAAGGGCAATTATGCAAATTTGTTTTATCATCTGAGGTATTAGTTGCTAGGTCAGGTTCCCACAAGCCATGCAATCCCACTGCAGGAACCTCCCCTCTCTTCCTCTCTGCCTTACTTCTCTTCCTGTGAAATCCAGATAGGAACAGCCAGGTGTTTCATATAAAATCAGTAAGGAAAACTGACTGTAACTCCTTAAATGAAGATGTGCAGTGTTCTAATGAAGGGCAAGCAGTTGTTAAGTGCTGATATTTAAAGAATTAAATATAGAGAATATCATTAGCGGAAAGCAGTGAATATAGTATTGTAGAGTCAAAGATCAGCATCATCAAAATAGGAAACTGTGGTGGTATTTGATATTAGTGCACCTAGAGTTCAGGATCAATTTTTGTGGTCCTTTCTTCTATCTAAATACTTCTCTAAGGAGAAAGAATGATAAGCTTAGTATTTTTGAGTATGTAGCATGAAAAAATGAGGTCTATTTCAGGGATGGTTATCTTAGCCTATTATGTGAGAAAATATTCATAATATGTTCAAGAAATCTCAGTAATATAATTCCTTGATTTTTATGTTGCCTACATATCCGTGAAGTTTTCTAAATATTAGTATATTTCCTGTCATACAGAGCTGAGTATTGTCTTTGGGATAAAGAAATGCTCTTGTCCTTTCAACAGAATAAACAGATTCATGTTTCCAAATTCAGGATGTAGATGTTTTCTGCAATTAAATTATTAATGCTCTCTTAGTGAATGATATTGTGAGGTACACATACCCCCAGGATGTTGTGCCTGAGTGGTATCATCTCTAATATCTCTCTTGTGCAGCAAGGAAGATGGACCCACAAACATCCCTGAAGCCAGCCATGACTCTCTCCCCATGGTTTTTGAACCATCTTTAGTTGGTAGATAATTTTTATAGCTAGTAATAATAATAACAACTTTGCTAGGGTTGACAGTTCTAAAATCTAACCTGAACAAAGTTTTTCCTTTTCACAGTTACAAGAGTAAGAAAGATATTTAATGCATTAATAAGTTTGAATGTTTTATTACTTTGAATTCTACCCTTGCAGTGGGTAAGCCCAATTTCATTTCTATTTAGAAATCTATGTGTAAACTGAATGATGCTATATGAGGAAAGAGGTTAGCAATCATTCTTTTTATGGTAAGAAAGGGCACATAAATAATTTGTATTCATGTTAACTGAATTTTCAGGATTTTTCTCGAAGCAATACCAACAAGTGTGCCTGCTGCCTGTTGTGTAAAACCCTAATATGCTTTCTTATGGTCACTTGTTTTGATTGAAGAGGAATTGCCAGAGCTGAGAGGGCAAAATGAATGCTATTATAGAGAATGCTTTAAGCACAGAGAAAAGAATGAAAATTAAAGTCCTTATGTGAGCCCTTAGTACGTGAGGTTTGCCTATTACTTGTACAACAGTCGAGTGAGCATCCATGAGAGCCATTTATAATGCGTGTGGCTGCGTGTCGGCTCCGATGGCACACTCTGATGGTGGGTTAATTGAATGGTGTCAGGGAGGGCAGTCCAGGCCTTGTAAAGAGACTGACAGGATGATGGTAGTAGTTGGTACTTCATTACTTAGAAACAAAATCAGAAATTCTTCATCTTAAAGGCAGAAACTACCAAGCAGTTCAAGAGGGAACAGTTTAAAGTGTGAGGGTATATGAGGTAAGGAGCTTTTATGTGTAAAAAGCTTCACTTAACCCTGTGACAGCATTTCACTCTTGATCCATCTGTGGCATCAGAACAGACAGACCAGTCCTACCCTCAGATATCCAGGGATCTTTCCCTCTTTCTTTAAAAGCAACCTTTTTACTCTTCCTACATAAATCATTATCTTCATGGCACTGTGTTTGTGAAAGCAAACAGCCATGTGGGTTGAATGCAGGGCCCAGGCACTGGCAGTGGGGGCTGAGGGGCAGCTGCTGTGAGGGGAGGCCGGGGCACCGCTGGGCGCCTCTGAGCCCTCAGGGAAGGCTGGTGGCACCTCTCTGAAAGTGTATTTAAGAAAGGGAAAAATGCCACACAGACAGTGAGGGAAAAACGTGTGAGAATCATAGAATCATATCATATATTGAGTCGGAAGGGACCCGTCCGGATCCTCACCCTGTGCAGGACATCCCAAAAATTACACCATGCCTGAGAGCATTGTCCAAAAGCTTCTTGAACTCTGCCAGGATTGGTCCTGTGACCACTTCCCTGGGGAGCCTGTTCCAGTGCTCAACCACCTTCTGGATGAAAAATGTCGTGTGAACACCTAGCACGGAGAAGGAGGAGAGAGAGGAAGAGGAGGAGGTGCTCTGGGTGCTAAAGGAGATTCCCTGCTGTCTGTGGAGAGCCCACACAGGAGCAGGTTCTCTTGACAAGAACTGCAGCCCACAGAGGACCCACACAGGAGCAGAGGAAAAGTGTGACAAGAAAGAGAAGAACTGTTGTACCAACCACAACCCTGAACTCCTCCCACTCCCCGCTTCACTTGGAGAGGGGTGGGAGCAGATATTCAGGAATGAAGGTGTGAAGTTGAGACTGGGAAGCAGGGTGGATAGGTGCTGTTTTAACTTTGGTCTTCTATTCTCACCATCCAAATCTGTTTTAATTGTTTAATTAAATTAATTTTCTGCAAGTTAAGTCTGTTTTGCCCATGACAGTAATTGACAAGAGACAGCTTGGTCTTTATCTTGACCCACAAGATCCCATTTTCTCCCTGTCTAGCTGAGGAGATAGAGTGATAAAGGGACTGGGTGGCCATATGACAGCCAGAGAAGGTCAACACACCATACTATGTATTTTAGCTGCCTCAGGCAATACCAGTGCTGCTACTCAATATTCCATTTTCTCAAATCATTTATGAAGATATGTGTGTAAGCACAAAGAGGTAACAAACAGAACTGGCAGCTGCTTTATTGCTTGAAAATTCTGCTGCCTTCAGTGGTCATCTCATAAATTGGATTTATTTCAGTGTTGGGTATGGGGTTTTTTCCCCCACTTTTTGTCTCCTCCTCTCTCTCACCATCTAGGAGGAAAAACAAACAAAAAAATGTTGAGATTTGTCACTGCAGTGTTCTATAGGACAATTTGGGTTTTGTGTCTCTGTTTACACTTGTAGATCGAGTTTACCAGCTGAGAAGTATCTTCCATAGTTAGTGCTTCTCTGAGGAGACTTGTTGTCTAAGGAAATTAAGAATCACACAGACTACAAGGTTCTAAAGTAGATTTTTTTTTTCTGAACTAGAACATTTTAGATATAACTCCATATTTCTCACTTTACAGGTATATTGGTTTTTTGGTGAAAGCCATTGGTCTTCTACAGGAAATTCCTTCAGTTGTGAATACTGGGAAGTGCCTGCAAAGGTGAAGAAGATACTCTCAGGTCTGGAACGGTGCTGCCACACTTGATACCTCGATGCTTGACCCCTCCATCTCAGATGTATCTGTACCCACCAAGGGAAAAATACCTCCCTTTCTAATCCTTGTGGTTGTGGAAGCAGGTTTGGCTGTGAGGTAAGGTCACAAGAACTGACTGGGTAGATAATCCTTGTCCAACAGGTACTCCTGGAGAGTGTTGATTATTCCACTGATGTACTTTGCTATCCCTTTACCTTATTTCTTTTCCCATTTTTTGTTACTCTTTTACCCCTCTTTCTTTACCCTGCTCTCCACCCAAAATAAACCTAAGCTAGATATTCCTCCCCCATTAGTCTCAGTTTGCTACATCTGTCCCCAAATTTGGTTCTGATAATCATGACCTAGGTAATCTTGGCTTCATACAGTATTACTGACACAGTAACATAGATGCATCTTGCCATGCAAGATTTCGCTCCCCAAAGGAACCCCAGTCATATTTTCAGTTACCTGTAAAGTTTGGCCACCTAAACTCCACCTAGACCACCAGTGAAATGCTGCCATCCCCATGGCACTGTCTTTAAATTTTGTAGACTTCTCATGCTGTTCCTTGTCACATATAACAATTTCTCATGGCGTGTACAGTTTTCCCTCACATTAAGCTTAGTTATGTGCACCTCAGACCAGGGCATGGGCAGCAGCCCTGTCACCTGCCCACAAACCTCACTGAACACCAGCCAGGTGCTGACTGTCATACTCAGGTGTGCAAGGTGTTACAGTTCTCTGTCTCTAACCCGTTACCCTCTTTGAACAATCATCAATTTTCCAAGCCATGTGCAAGCATAGAGAAGGGAAGATAGGTCATAGTATATTTTTCATATTTTTAATGAAATAGAATATTTGATATGCAGACTACAGTCATGTTAAAAGATTTGGCACTGATGTTAATGTAAGTAAAAAATTGAGAAAGGGCAAACTGTCTCAAATTCAAAGTTTCCAATGTTCAGCAAAATGAATAGGAAGAAATTTTTAGAAGCAATGACACAATTCCAGAATATAAATGGAAGGTCAGATTTCAAGACAGGCTTCATCCCTTGCCACAGAGTTATTTTACAAATCTTACTACTTATTTAACTGCTTTCATACATGCAGAATTCTTTTGAAACTATGATTCAAATGGTCTTTGGAGCATCCTCTATAATCCATAGGCTGTGAAAAGGAAACTTCTAGACTGAAAGTTTGAAAAGACTGCTTTTACTATCATTTTCAGTAGTAGTGAATGTCAGAATTAAATCTTGGCTTCCTCTAGCTGGCCAATACCAGTTTAGTTTCTTATCAGCTTTTCTATTTTTATAACTTATTGGATTTGGATGAGTATTTAAGATTATATGTGAATTTTTCCATTTTACCTCGCATTCAAGAAGCCGTGCAATTTTTGTTACCTGTCCAGTTGTTAGGGATTGTTCATTGAATCAGACTTCTGGAAATTACAGCTCATGTAAAGACGAAAGGATAGCATAACTCAAATAAGAAGCAGCATGATAGATTTTGAAAAACTTAGTTTTAACTCCAAATGTGTCTATCTGGTGGTTGTTAGTGGTGATTTTTGCTTCCTGGTTTGTTTGTTTATTTAAGATTAGATTTAATTTTAGATTTGAGGTCCAGATCCAAATGATTTCTCCCACAGTAGCCCCAAAACTTTCAGTCTGAAGAGGGTGAAGTATAACGAGAACAAACTCCTAGTGGTATTTGCTTAGGCTGCTCTTTCCTCATGTGTCACTTACCAGCTTTTACCAGAGTTTACCACTGTTTGATTTCATTTAGTGAGTGGTTTTGATGAGGGGTGGAAGACAGAATTTATCTGTATTCTCTAAGAAACTCGTGAATGGATTATTGTTTCTTCTGCTTCTTTTGCTTTCTATGGGAACTCATTTCAAACACTTACTGTCTTACTATGTGAATGTCATTTCAATCCTCTGATTTTGTTTCAAGCTCCTTCATTTTTTATATAACCTTTCTTTGATAAAATGATCAGAATAGTGTTTGAGGGACTAACAAAAATCACTGATGTATGGTAAGATATGCATAATTTTGATACTGTATTTTGTCCCACTTTTTGAGCAACCTAACATTTCCTTGTTCTATGATTTATTTATGTCCTGGAGAGAAACTCACTGAGCTCTCCACAGTGATACTTCCATTCCTTTCTTGTGTTGATTTTTGAGATAAAAGAATTCTAATGGGTGTAAAATAGATTTAATTTTTTCTCTCTTATTCTGCATTTCTGGACCTTCATCTTTCACTTCAATTATGTGGCCTTTTTCTGGAACATGAAGAGTCTATGATATCAAAACATTTCTCAGTATTACAGAGATTACATCAAAACATTTTGTAGAAGCCTGGTCTGGCAGGAAAGCTGGCCAGACTGTGTGGTTTCTAGCTGGCCTTTTCAGGTTTCTTGGAAGTTTCAGTCTGAAAGATCACCTGGCTCTATTTCATGTTGTGTTTCATGCCATGAAAAATCTAAGGTTACAGAAACTATTTTACTAGTTGCAGCTTTCTTGGTCATGATATGCCAGTTTTTTAATTTCTCTTGGTCAGCCTTCTAATTGTTCACTAGGCTCATATGTAAAACTCATATATTGTTTGATGTGTGTTATATGTCACATATAATTCCATAATTCTATGGTATATTTGCAAAATTTTTAAAAACTAGAGCACATATTTATTATTTCCCAGTCCTCTGAAACAATGACAGTTCAGTATAGATCTTGATTGAATTATGAAGTTACTCTGCCTATGTGGGAGGATGGTGAAGGAACACGTTCCATTTTTAGGAATGAAAAATAGAATTGTACAAAAAAATTTGGAAGGTAGAGGACTGCTGAGACTCTTCAGATAAAATTCACAGGATAGGGCTCTCAAGCAGTGAGGAAAAAGTTTGCTTAGGTAGAATGCTATGAGTAATAAATGTGAGCCTTATGGGAAAAAGGGAACAGGAACTTAAATACTTGTGAATAAATGTTCTCATGGGTTTCTTGCCTATTGCAAAGGTATTTTATGTATTTCATTGTGTAAAAAGTTTTGATATTCCTGGAAAATATCTATTAAGAAAGTGGGGGTAGTATGTCATCTACAAAAAATATGAACAAACAGGCCAGCTTCTGATTTCTCTTTTGCTAAGACAGGAAGGTGTTATAGAAGTCCTGGGAGGCCTGTGAAAATATCCCAAAGTAGTCAAATATTCCTTATAGTCATTAGATTTTTTTTACTTGAATTCTAGAGCTGTAGAATGTATGTAGACCTCGTAGTTTTCAAATGACTGGGATAATGTTGGAAGCTATGTAATTTTTCAGAGAAAATGCTGGAATTTTTGGTGGCATTCTAATCCCAGGAAGAGAAATGTTAATTTTATTTAAGAGAATTCTTTTTGAGTTCACACTCTCAGGTTGCAAAATTCAGCATGATACATCATGCTAGCAACAATGCCTAATATAATAAAGAAGAAATATGTTGAGTATATTTAATTGGTGGACACTTCAAGAAAAATACAAAAAATTGCTGCATATCTAGTGTGTGAGTTAGCCAGTTCTAGGCTAGCTTTAGAGGAATGTAGTTAACATCACTGTCATATTTTTTGCAGTTGATTTTCTGAGGCTTTGAACCAAAAAATAAAAATAAAAGAAATATTCTATTACATTTCATATTACCTTGAAAATCAGGTCTAACAGCTTACAAGTCAAATATTGTATGACTAGGTCTTATTATCCTCTAGCCATCTCATATTTTAATTGATTTGACTTTTTGGAAATAAATGTCTTGTGTCACATATATAGCACAAAGCATAACACAACATAATGCAATTTCATCAAGGATCTTTTGTAATTGCTTATCACACATGGCTGTGCATGATAGATAGAAACAATAAAAGAATAAATGAAAAATAGTCGAGCCAAACAATATTGGCAAAATAGTACTTTGGCTGTTGCTGAAATGTTGAATTTTTTTTTCTTTTTTTTTTGCAATATGTCCAGACCTGAACACTCAGAAAACATCAATCTCTTCAGGAATGCATTAGGAACTGTGGGATAGAATTGATAAAGAGCTTACTTTCCACAGATTTAAAATCAATAGTGGAGACTTAAAGGAAGACAACTGCTGGCTGCTGCATAGGGTGTAAGGTACACTTCTGAGTGCCTGGAGCAAGGTCATCATATTTATCAAGTGAATTCTTGCTTTTCATCTTCCTTGTTTTATTGAGACAGTGTTAGGAGAGCAGTTACAAATCATCTCTTAATGAAAATGCATTCTCTAAAAATGGTATACTTTAAGAATCAGTAAGTAATAAAAAACTACTTTTAAAAAATCATTATTTATATATAAGAATTTAAGATTTGTGTTTCAGAAACAAACTTCAATCTGTACAGCTGCCCCGTACGTGCTTGGATTTGGCTGGACTGTAATAAGCTTTCATTCATTCCTAAAACCTAAGTTAAACAGATAGAATTAAAAATGTAACCTAAGCTTTGTAGTTCACAAAATACTGTAATGTATAGATGAATGAGCAGTCCCCCACTTTGTGTAGTCCGTGGTAACAGAGACCCTAGAGTAAACTGAATTGTCATTAGTTACTGTATCGTCATTTTATCTTGTCCCACCCGATGCTGAGGAATCCTTTTTTTCACTTTAAAGAGAACCTGGAAAAACCTTATAACAAAGTGAGGAAACAGATGTTGAAAACTGAAGTGGCTTTTTACAGTCCTGTTAAACTCTGTCCCTTACTACTGAAGCAGGCAGGCTGGAAGGCACCTTCAAACATCTCTAGTCCAACTTCCTGCACAAAGCACATCCAGGCTTTGTCCAGCCAGGCTTTGGGTACTTACTGGACGGGAGCTGCACTGTCTTTCTAAGCAATGTATTCCCAGATTTGACCATTCCCCTTGGGAAAATATTTTCTTATAACATAAATCAAGATTTTCTGTGTTGTAATTGATATCTACTGTCTCTCTTCCTAGTGATGTGCACTTTTGTCATGAGTTTGGATCCATCTTTTCTACGCCTCTCACTGGCTACCTGAAGACAGAAGTGAGATCTTCCCATAGGCTTGTTTTAAGACTACATATTTGTATTGCTCTTTCCTCGTGGGTTGTGTGTTTCAGCCCTAATCATCTTGATGGCCCTCCACAGGGCTTGCTGCTGTACATCATCATCATTGTCTTTATGGGGAAGAACCAAAATTGAACACAGTTCTCCAGGTTGCAGCTTCATGAATGTTCAATGTAAGTAAAGAGTTGCTTCCTTTGATGACCTGGATACAGTGTTGGTTGTAGAGTTTGTGGTCAACCTTCTTTGCCACAGTGGCAAGCTGCCAGCTCTTATTCCATTTGTTGTCCATGAAGTTACCCAGGTTCTCTTCTGAAAAATGCCTCTTTCCCAGCCTATCCTGGTGCATGGAGTTGTTTAGTGCTTAGTGCAGGGCTCTGGTCTTGCTTTTGCTCAACTTCACGAGAGTCCTTTCAGCCTGTCTGCCCAGTTTGTCAAGGTCCTTGTGAATGGCAGCTCTGTCTTCACTCTGTCATGCTGAGCACTCCCTCAGGCAGGTGTCATCCTTCAAATTTCTCAGGGTGTATTCAGGGTGTATTCTGTCCCAGTGTCCAGTTTGTTACAAAGACATTATACAGTGTCCAGCTCAGGGGTGACCACTGAGGAATGCCACCAGAAACTGACCAATATGAGCTGTTACTTTTGAGAAAACACTTGGGTTAATAGCATGAGTAGCTGCCTAATATGCCTATAGTTTGAGTAAGTTTCAAAGACCTGCATTTGGTCATCTGAAGAGTCTCCTCCTTTGCTGCCATTTAGCTCACTTTTTTTTTTCCTCTAGAAGCAATAGAAATATTTATTTTGTCTTTAAAAAAGTCCTACTACCTCCAGTGTTTTAAATGTGTTTTTGCATTGGCAAATATGTGGTATCACAGGTCAAAATGACAAAACAGTTG